>NQMI01000165.1:48298-92809 GCA_002270565.1 Stenocarpella maydis
CGCCCCCGGGCCGCCAGGTCATCGATGGAGAAGCTGACGTCGCCCCGTTCTCGAGCCGCGTCTCGGGCTCCGCCTTCATAAGCCAGTACTGCCGCCCTCCGCCTCCCGCCGGGCCCCTCCCCTTCCCGGGCCGCCTCGGCCTTGCTGCTCACCTCGCCGCCGCCGTCCTCGCCCCCTTGCTCCCTGCTCGCCCCCTTCTCCTTCTTCTTCTCCTTCTTCCTCCGCCCGGGCGCCGCTGGTTTCTCCGCAGCGGCGGCGGTGGCAGCAGCGGTTAGACCCCAGCGTCCCCCGTGCGCCGGCGCGTGGACCGGCGCGGCCGCGCGGCGCGGTCGCCGCCGTCGCCATCATCACCATCATCGCCTGCCGGGCCGGGCTTTCGCTTCGGGGCCATGGCTGCTGCTTGCTGCTGCTGCTGCCGGCACTCGTCCTCGTCGGGAGGGGGAGGGGAGAGAGAGACAGGCACGCGCTGCAGGCCCGGGGGAGAAGTATTGGCAACCGGGAACTTCAAGGCGGCTGGCTGGCTGGCTGGCTATTTAAGATGCATGGACCGCTGTGAGAGGCAGGCAGGCAGGCAGGCAGGCAGGCAGGTGGTTGGTGGTTGGTGGTTGGTGTCGCTGTGTCTCTCTCTCGTCTTTTGGTGGTGGTCAAGATCTATCCTTGGTCGAGAGGAAGCTTGGGCCACGCAGGGGACGGAGACGGCGCCCGACCAAGACCAAAAACTTGCAGGCTGTGCCGTCCTCGCATCACAGGCGAGGCTGGCCTGTGAAGGTGTATTCCCGCAGTAGACCCTATGCTGGAAATCCAATTTGCCCGTTCAAGTAGATCTCACAAGGGGGTTTTGTGCTCCGTTTGGCTGGCTGGTCAAGATAGACAGTGTTTTGATCTAGGTCTAGACATGTCTCGGAGGGCTACGTTACATGCAACGGCTCGCTGGTTTTATTTTTATTTTTCCTATAACCTTGAGCCCATGCCATTCACACCCTGATCGCCAGGACACAACACTTGTCCCGCATCTCATCTCGTGGGCGGACCACAATTCCATGGCTCCTGGTCCTCGCCCAGGAGCCGCCGACGGACCAGCAGCCAGGAACGCCGTGGCACAAGCCAGTTGGGAGTTTATTTTGCTCGTCACCAAGCCCTGTTGCGTGCCACAGATCGTCATCTATCTCATTGGGGGTGGCGGGCCCCTGCCTGCCTGGCGACAGCCGACTCCGTCATGTTCCTCTTGTGGCATTTCAACGCCGTGACCAGTTACAAGCTTAGCAGCCAGACAAGGCCGGGCGGACTGGATCAACTATTATAGTACATGGGGCGTGTGAGACGAGCGGCCCTACGCCCTTACGAGCCCACGACCCCAGGCTCAACCAGCTGGCACCATCTCAACTTGGTGCCTCGTCGGGCCTGGGAGGCCATGAAAGAGTAGAATCAGGAAGAAGGATAGAAAGAAAGAAAAAGTTTTTTTTTTTTTTAAAAAAAAAAAGAAGACAAAAAGCAAGAGCACCAAGGATTGGAACGGAACTTAAAGGGGCCGCGGCGCCTCGCCCGCAACCGTGAGCTCCGGCAGATGTGCATCACAGGCCGATGGTATATTTGCCGTGTGCTGCGGTGTAGCATAGCCCGTGGCGATCCTCTGCCCTGGGGTCGGCTTTTAGGAGACGGTCATGGCAGGCCCCCAATCCCGGCATGGACAGCGCCAATTCTGAGTGAGCAGGATGAGCATCACATTTGCACTGTAAAGCTGCTTGCCTAAGAAGACGGGTCCTTGATGAGATCCAAGATGCGGTGGGTCAGGCTGGGCGAGGAATCAGGATATGCTTGGCACAGCGAGGCCCAGTTGACGTTGCTTTTTCCTCGGGTCTGCAGGCCGGTGTGCCAACCAGCCAATGCAGTGGTGGGGATGTCTGGGAAGAAAGCCGGCATCATGGCATTACTCGTCATGGCCTCCTCGGAGAACCGGCGTCTCCCAAAGCCCAAGCGCCATTGATCTACTCTATGGGTTCCGGTCAAGCCACGATGCCAGGAGCGGGGACGGAGGAGGAGGCCGATGGGGACTGCAAGATGGAGAGACCGGGGTCAAAATTGAGCGTGGGTGGCAGCCACAAACACAGCCATCAAAGAGATGACGATGAGAATGTTGGGAACTGTTGGATCTCACAGGTCAAGGGGTGTGTGTGTATGATTGTGTTCATTCCGGTAGCAGCCAGCAGCAGCACATCAGCAATTACAGGAGACATCACGAACATCGAACTCTGTCAACCGAGGAGGGAGGGAAGCTTTCAGCTCTGACGGGTGCCCTGCCGAAACAGCCCATCATGTGGGAGATACCAAGGTAGATGAGAAGAGAACAATGTGTTTTTTTTTTGGAGGGGGGAGGCATGTCTGTTTCGGGAGAAAGGAAAACAACAGGCATGGAAAAGACAAAGACGGTGGTAGATTATGAATGCCTGCCTCATGGCGAACAGCAACACACATGGGTGGTGCCTTCTAGCCCCGATCATTCGATGTACCAGATACTTGGCCTCGAGACACATAAACCCGCCCAAGTGCCCACTCCCACCCCTCGTCCCTCCTTCATTTTGCCCTCTTTTTTCTCATTCCATCGTCTCCTGTCCTCTCTTCCCCCCCTCTGCCCTCGTCTGCCCTCGTCGTGGTTGTTGTGTTGGCGTCTGTTGCCACCATGGCCATGTCTCCCGATTCAATCCACACACCGGGGTTCTTGGAACCACCACCCACCACCACCAGCGACAACACCCCCCCCACCTTCTCAGCCCTGTGTGCTGGGGGTAGGGGATGAGGGCACGTCCGGACGGCGAGAGACCACATTTGCCCAGATGACGGCCAGCAATCATGGTGGGAAATGGCTGTTGACTGACTGAGAATGTCAATTCCGGCACCTTGAGGACAAGAGTCGACGGATCGCCACCACAGAAACCGCCCCTCCTGGAATGGAAGTGTGATTGGTGTGGGTGTGGGAGAGCAGCACAGCACAGCACAGCACAGCACAGCACAGCACAGCACAGCATAGCACAGCACAGCAAGAAATGCAAAGCATGGAAACGCACACACTGACGGGCACGACCATTGCGGGGAGGGGAGGGTGGCCAGCCAGGAAAACGAAGCCATCAGGTCAAGACTACCCTCCGACAATAACCTAAACTCCACCAACGCCTTGGGCGCCCGCCCGCCCGCCCTTGGTAAAGTGCCCGAGGTACATGAGAGAAGACCGCGACAACCTCACAGGACAAACGCTCCCCTCGTTGCTCGATTTTTTCCTCCGGACGCTCCTTGCAATTGCAGTCTTGTCTTGTCCAAAGCCTCTGGTGCTGCATGGACATGCATCAGTTCCCACCAGCTAGCACTGACATCTGCCACCTGCATGCCGCGTACCACATCCGCCAGACCTAGGGCAAGGGCACCCCCCCCCATGTTGTATTGGACACACAGGCTGACAGGGTCTGACGGTCTGGCGCTACTGGCGCATGCCGCTGAACCTTGCATTACGACATCGTCGCTGTCCATACCTAGCAGGCTACTTATAGATGGGCGAGATGGGCACACTCATACTCGTGTCTGACCCCGAGCCTTTCTCTTCTCCCTCTTCCTGTCTGCCTCCCAGGATCCAGACTTTGGTTTTTGGCCCGAGGAATCGACTACTCTGAGCAGCCTGCCAGCAATTTACCACGGGAATTTGGCACGGGGAGCGCTGGTTGCATCACAAAAGATGCCGTGTTGGGGAGCGAACCGGCTGGGCAAATCATGCCACATACGACAAGGCGGCGGAGAGCCCACCATACTACACTTGTGGCCACCGCGCTACAGGCTACCGCTTGTGTTTCGGCTCACATGGATTTACGAAGAAGCCGAAGCAGAGACGTCTCGTGCTCATGGCCTATTCATCACAGGCAGTCTGGCGACCAGAGTTCTCTCGTGTCTGGCCTCGTTGCTTGTCCATCCGACGCGACATGCTGGAACCCGCCCAGGCCATGAGTGAAAGACTCGGTCGCACTGGAGCGATACTTTGTTTTTCCCGTGGGCGTCTTTTGCTCGGTCCATCTTGGCAGCTCGGGCAGTGCCCAAGGACGAGGACGCAGAAGGTGGCTAGCGGTCGACTTCAACAGTCGATGGCCAGCGTCTCTGTTGGACGACAGTCCGTTGTTCTTTGTGCGAGGCAGATGATGGCCACAGAACGACCATCACAGGACACCAGGGGCCCAGGATGCTAGAACGGGTTCCCTCTAGCAAACTATGACGCAGCAGCGGCAATAGATGGACCCATGCCGGATGCACCCATTTACTCGACGCCCAGCGGAGAGAGAGAGAGCCCGAGTCCGTTTGGTTAGATATGAGAGGTTTTTAAGGTCTGTTGATGTCTCATCTTCAGCGTCGAGACTGGTTTATCCGTCACGGCCACAATGAAGGCATTCCCAAGGTACCAAGGTACGTGAGAGCAAAGCAATGACCGAAGGCGGCCCTGGCCTGGGCCCAGCGGATTGGCTTGCCACAAGACAGCATTGAAGGTGTGGGGTGGGACCTGCCGATCGGGGTGTGTTGCTAACAAGTGTGCTCTCTGATTGGCCGGCTCCGGAGACGAATTAGGTTAGACGCTAGTCCGTTTCTGGCATCACCAGAGCAGCAAGCTGGGAAAATCCAAAGTGGCAGGGGCGAGTCCGAGCGACATATGGAGGAGGCAAGAAGTGGGGCCGGGACGGGAAGAGGCGACAAGGCGAGGTGATTTTTGCTGGCCGAGCTGCCAAGCCACCAGCCAGGCTGCTGCTCACGCCAGCTCAACAAAGCCAGCCCAGCCCAGCCCAGCAGCCCAGTCGACCTCTCTGCCTGTCCGTTCCGCCTCTCTGCCTGTCTGTCTGTCTGTCTGTCTGTCTGTCTGTCTGTCTGTCTGTCTTGGTCACCCTGTCATTTTCAGTGCTGCAGCAGCTGATTGACTGACTGACCGGCTGGCTGGCTGGAGGAGACGTCTGACGCATCCACTCTGAACTGACCAAGAGACGATTGTTACTGTGCTCGCCCACTCATCTCTCTCCCCCTCTCGCCCGCTGCCGCTCGCCCGCCTGGCCAGAGAGTTCGTCTACTACCAACCCAGACGGTGTGAAACTGTCCCTGCCCAGTCAGTCTGCCAATCTGTCTGATTGTCTGATTGTCTTGATTGTCACTCATTCACTCCGCCACACAATCGCCTACACACACACGCACCCACCCTACCCGCATTCGCATACCTGTGCCGACACACACATACATACACACACACGTGCTTCGTTTCGGCCATCACGATCCGAATCGAGGGTGCCGCCGACGTCGAGACCTACACATACCGTACCGCACCGTACCGTACCAGCAGCCCCAGCCCATCCCGATTCCCGACTGCTCGGCTGGCTAGATACGCGAACGAGGTACGTATGTATGACCAACCGACTGCCCACATGTCTGTCCTGTCACCCACATCTGCCCCTGGCACCCTTGTTCCTCTGCCTGTCTATCTGTCTGTCTGTCTGTCTGTGTCTGAATGAGCCAGCCCTTTGTAAGGCAATCTCAATCCCACCTGGTGCTAGGGCTGGCGTTTGGTCGTCCCCCCCTCCCTCCTCGATGGATCCTACATACCCTGCTGCCCGATGGCGCCCCCCCCCCCATTTGACACGCGAATTAACTGAACCACTGGCCAAGGTTGCTGGTGTTGATGATGTTGATGCAATTCGTCATTGCTGATCATTGCTGCCACCGCTTGCTGCTGCTGCTGCTGCTGCTTTCGTCGTCTGCAGTCTGTACCTGCTCACCTCATCCCAATTCCGAAGTCCATCTCACCACCATTCATCTACCATTACACATCAACACATCACATACATACATACACATAATACATCACAGCACATACCAGAGTTCCTGGTCTGCCCTGTCTTGTTTTTTTTGTCACATGCCCGTTCAAAGAACTACATATTCGGTTGGATCGAGTTGAAATGTTTCAACCTCGACCTCAACCTTGACTCCATCTCCATTCTATTGCTTTCCCTCCACCCTTCCCTTGTTTGTATTCTCTGAGACGTCAATTCTTTTCTTCTTTTTTTCTACGTATTACCAGAATGACCTTCTCTTTTCTGATTCAATCGGTTATTATAAATCCTTGATCTGTCATGTGTCATGAACATTGTCTCATTGCTTCTCTGACTTTTGTCCCTATTCGTTGACAACAATATTGTTTTATCTACACCCTCTCCTCACAAACTTGACCCCCTTATTTGCACGGGCCCATCCTCCTCACCAACAGCCAGCCCAATCAGTCTCGCCCCTGACACTGACCTGACCTCCAACCTTTGCCCCTAACAAAACACACAAGCCTCTTCTTCGCTGTGCCAATCCCGCCCCTGGCCCTGCTCTCTGTCCTCCCAGCTCCCGCAGGCCCCAGAGTCCACTGCCACTTGCCTGCTGTCCACTGTTCATTCCTGCTTGCACCCATCGCATCGCATCACACGCCCGGCACATCGTTCCAGAATCGCGAACCGACGCGCCCTCGCCTTGCTTTGCCCATCGCCAACCACGTCGCCGTCACACATGCTCCTTGTTCTAACCCTGTTTTCCATCTCCATGGCTCCTTGCCACTGCACTCTGATGATTGGCCGTTTCTAATCTATCGTGTTCCCCGCTCCCCACAGGCCGAGCCAGAGCCTCCAAGCTTCGCATCTGGCGTCTCGCATCGCGCAGGCCTCACCACTTTTTGCGATACAGGCAAAAAGGCGACCAGCCAGATGGCCCTTGCGACCCTCGACGCCACCATCGCATCCCGCCGGCTCAGAATCCACATCCAATATCAACAGGAGCTCCGACAGACCCGCACCAGCCCCAGCCCGCTCTCGTCACGTCGCTCGTCGCCGTCGCCCTCATCCTCGCCGTCGCGCTTTTCCCCGTCCGTTTCGTCCGCCTCCGCCTCCGCCTCCGAATAGACCCCCACATCCTCAGCCATGTCCGCCTGGGGCATGAACGAGGCCGCTGTCCCCAACCACAATGGCAGCAACGGCTTTGACCCAAATGCCCAAGCGGCCGCCTCGGGCATGATGGATCCCTCCAGCTTCATGGGAAACCCTGGCGCCAGCCCCTTCAACCCCGCCCAGTTCGCACAGGCCCAGATGATGGCGATGCAGCAGAACGGCCAGATGCGCAACGCGTCGCCATCCTTTGCGAACCCTATGTACCAGACCAATCCCGTCATCCCATCCAAGCGCCCGAGGCCACGCGAGGACAGCATTGCAGGATCCCCACGACCCAACCCCGGCATGTTGCCCACGTCGCGCGCGGACACCCCCCAGCAGTCCCAGTTTCCCAACTTCCCACAGGGCCAGCAGCCTGGGATGCCACAGCCCAACCCGGGCCAGCCGTCGCCCTATCCCCACCTGCAGACCAACGGCTCCGCCAACGCCACACCCTCGCCCATCATGGGCAGCAACCAGATGAGGCCCGGCAGCGTGCCTCAGAGGGTTTCCACCACCTCGCCCCATCCCTTCTCGCCCGCCGCCCAGCAGTTCGCCCCTCAGACCTCCCCGATCCCATCCGAGCACGGCGGGACCCCACAGCCCAACCCGTACATGCAGCAGGGCAACTTCCCGCCTGGCTTCAACCCAAATTATGGCAACGCGAGCCCGTCCCCCGCCGCCCGCCCCCCGTCGAACCCAAACGCGATGCCTGGCCAGATGATGCCCCAGCAGATGGGCCAGATGCAGCCCGGCATGATGCAGCAACCCGGGCAGATGGGCATGGGCCAGATGGGCCAGATGCAGCACATGGCCCAGATGCCGGGCCAGATGTTTCCCCAGGGCATGCCCCAGGGGCGCAACCCCGCCGAACAACAGCAGATGATGATGGCACAGATGCAGAAGATGCAGCAGATGCAGAGGCAGCAGCAGATGGCCCAGATGCAGGGCCAGATGCAGGGCCAGATGCAGGGCCAGATGCAGGGCCAGATGCAGGGCCAGATGCAGGGCCAGATGCAGGGCCAGATGCCCGGGCAGAACATGGCGCAGCGGAACATGATGGGCAGGCAGCAGATGCCTAATGGCCAAGTACCCTCCAACATGAACGCCCGTGCCATGAGGCCTCAGCAGCCCGGCATGGGCGCGCCACAGCAGGGCCAGAGGGGCCACTCCAGCCCGGATGCCTTTATGAAACAGCTCACCATGTTCATGGCGCAGAAGCAGATGCCCCTCAACGCGAACCCCATCATTGGCGACAGGCCCATCCACCTCATGCAGCTATTCCAGACCGTAATGAAGGTCGGCGGCTTTAACGGTGTGACCGGGCGCAACCTCTGGCCGCAGGTCTCGATGGGCCTGGGGCTTAACCCCGGGCAGATGCCCATGGCTCCGCAGCAGCTTCGGGTTATATACGAGCAGAACCTGAGGGCCTTCGAGGAGACGTGGCGCGCCAAGCAACAGCCGCAGCAGCAGCAGCAGCAGCAGCAGCAGCAACAACAACATCAGCAGCAGCAACATCCGCAGCAGCAACATCCGCAGCAGCAACATCCGCAGCAGCAGCAGCAGCACCCCCAGCAGCAGCACCTCCAGCAGCAGCACCAACAACAACAGCATGGCGCGCCCAACACCCCCATGGCAACCGCCGCCCACAAGCAGATGTCGCCAGGCCACGGGCCGCCTGGCATGATGCAACCGGGACAGCACGCCGGCATACAGCCAGGCCAGATGCAGTCGCCCATGAGACAGATGCCTCCTGGCGCCGCGCAAGCAAACATGAATGGCTTCCAGACACCTCAACCGCCCCAGCCACAACAGCCAAATTCCACACAAGGCCACGTGCGGAATGCCATGTCCAAGAACCTTCAATCGACTCCCGTCCACGACGAATTCCACGCCCCGTCCCCGGCCAGCAAGCACGGCAGCATGTCCTTGCCGAGCAGCGCGCACCCCGACGGCCCGGGGACATCCGCAGAGCCCGCCACCATGCCCTTCCCCGCGCCTATGAACAAGGAACCCGACGAGTACGTCCCCTGCTCCCGGGTGCCAGAACCAAAGACATATGGCGGCGTTGAGCTGGATGTTACCGCCAGGCTGGGCATGGAATACGAGCATTACAAACCCGACGTCCCCATGCCAGTTCATCTGGGCAACATTGACCTCCACGCCCTGACCAAGAGTCTTCAATGCGGCATACTCGCCGAGGTGCGCCTAGCCCTGGACACGCTGGCCGTCGTGACTAGTCCGCACGGCCCCGCGGCGGGGGGGCCCAGCCTGGAGATCGACCTGACAAGGTGCGAGGAGCTCTTGGAGAGCCTGGTCGAGTGCGCCGAGGAACAGGTCGAGATGCTCGTCGAGAACACGGAGGAGCTGTCCGATGAGATCCTGATAAGCCCCTACGAGGACGTGTCCAGGGCATGTCGCCTGGAGAACCTGGCCATTCGCAAGATCCACCCCATCGGGACGCAGGAGTACGAACTCGACCGCGCCGTCGACCGGCTCCTGTGCATCACGACCATCCTCCGCAACCTGTCCTTCTACATGCCGAACCATGGCATCCTAGCTGATGAGCTGCTCGTCAAGCTCCTCTGCGACATTATCCACTACCTCGGCACGCGCAACATGCTCCTGAGGACGCAGGCCGATACCCTGGACTTCTTCAAGGACGTCGTTATCTTGCTGTCCAACATCGCTCACGCCGTGGAGATCCAGAGCCGCGAGCAAGCCGAGAGCCTGCTGCAGTTCGTCCTGGCGTTTGCACCAACTCCTGCACCGCACCTCTCCGACGCCGGCAAGTTACTCTTCGCCCCGTTCGAGCCGGTATTGCATCCGTACCTGCCGCACGCCGTCGACACCCTGGCCAAGCTCTTCGCACGTGATGAGCCGAACAGGTCCCACTACAAGAGCATCTTTGCCGCCGACGCCTCAAATACCCCACCGTCTGAGCTCATAACCCGCACCTTTGCCCTGGCCATCTCGCCGGTGCCGGACCAGCATCGCGAGGCCCGCCCAGCCGGCCTGCCGTCCCTGGTCGAGGCCCGCAAGCCGATCCTCATGCAAGGCCTCCTCGCCGGCAACATCGTGGCGTCCTTGGCACCTGGCTACGACACGGGTGTAACACGAACGTGGCTGTCGGCTGGGAACGGGTTCGCACAGAACCTGTTCCGCCTGGTCAGGGAGCTCTCGGCCGAGTTCGAGCAGCCCAGGATCAGGCCGCCTGGCCAGCCGCGGGCCCAGCCCAAGAAGGACCCGGACCTGCTGTATATTGCTGTCTTGGGCACGTCCATGCTTCGGCAGCTTGCACAAAAGGCCCGCGACCCCAACGACCCGGAGAGCATACCGCCAAATGTCGTCCCCAAGACCGACAAGATCCTCAAGGCACTCGAGATGCGCAGTCCAGAGTTCTCCAAGGACGGCTGGCTCCAGCATGTCGTCGCCCTGGGGTCGCTACAAATATAGAACGAGGCACACCGGCAGTGCATAGGCATATATCGTATTTCTTGCATCAGAGATGAGTTGAGCGAAGCACAATGAATAACACATTGAGTATTGGTGTAATTTGAGGAGCGGGTTTGGTGTCATGGGAAAACGGATCACGGGGGCAGAGCAGCTGGGGCATGCCAGGCCGTGCCATGCAGAGTCTTGGGACAGGGAAACTTTATGCAAAGGCGTTGGGCCTCTGATGTCCCCGTCAAGGATAGGGGGCCAGGCTGGCGAGGGACAGGCGAACGGGACGGTAGCATCGGATAGAGACTTGTCCGTATGTAGTATGTGTATGTGGGGTGATTTGAATGTTGCTTCATTTCACGCGGTTTGAGAAAGAAATCATGGGCTGGATGGCCATCTCCAGTCACCTACCCCTACACGGTATCATTAGTGTGTGTGAGTGTGTGTGTGCGTGTGAAGACATGCTGCTCCCACGGGCCCAGTTACCCTGGCTACCTCCCGAGTCTTTAGGAGCAAGTGATTCCAGGACTTGTGGCCCAGGACGACAATCTGTGTTGTGGATTTGGTGTTGACTGGCCCAGGACTCGATGAGGGTGTGTAGGGTTAGGGTTCAAGAGGTCTCAAGCTCTACTATGGCTGGCTGTATGTCTGTCTGTCTGTCTGTCTGTCTGTCTGTCTGTCTGTCTGTCTGTCTGTCCGTCTGTCCTAAGTCTTTTTGTATAACATATGAAATGGATATGCCCAAAGGTTTGTATTAGACACACACACAGGGAAGAGATGGCTCAATCGGGGTTCTAGAGCCCTCGGCACTGATAATGCATGTCTGAGGAGATGCGGGCTTGAGGCCCGGTCTCTCCTGGTGATGATTGGTTCTTCCTCATAGCTAAACTACACCTAAGGAGGTTCTATCGCCCTCTCCCCTCCCACACCTCTTTGCGAAAGAAGCCTACTTGGCGTGTTTGGCTTGTGGATGTTATAGTCATAGTGGACAGTGGGTTGGGGAAGGGTATCGGCAGTGCGTTAGCTAGGTAGGTAGGTAGGTATAAGGGTACAAATCGATGTGCAAGGTGTGTTGATGCTGATTAATCAGTAATCATACAGCCTTCATGCATGAGTTGAGAGGTTCCTAGGTGGAGTATTGACCATAGCAGCATGGGACAGACATGTGATATCTCGGCGAGATTTTGGTGAACAGATGGCTCACATGATCCAAGTATCTATGTAGCATTTAAGTCGTATGACCAGGGCTCCATTGACTGATGCCAGCCCGGCTTTTGAACTTTTGTGCCACAAAAGCTCTACAGGGAAACCTTGGTGCAGATGTGTTTCCAGAAAGGTCACGCGTGTTGTCTACTTCCAAAGGGGTGGTTCGTCTGTGCATGTACGACAAGCAGAGAGTGGCAGGAACCAAAATAGAGCCGGAAAGTATACCGTCAAGGAAATAGGAGAGAGAGACTTCACGGGTACCTTTAGGCTTCTTCATCGGCCTCGGACCTGCCAGCTCGAGTCCAACACGCGACTGCCAGAGAAGGACGCAGCTCAGCAAGCTTGAGGTGGGACGGAAGGGGGAAATGATTTCCTACACGGCCAATCAAGAGCAAGAAGTATCACCCAAGGCTACCATGCAAGGCTGACTAGGCTTGTGCATTCTAACAGGATGGCTGTCTCTGTCGGATAACTTTCGAGTACCGTGGATTGATTGCCTGGGACAAGCCAGACCGGCACCCACATGCAAAATTTGTGTTCCCACTATCGGTTCCATGGTGATAATTCGAGACTGTGTTACTTATTTCTTTTCTTTCTCCCTCCTTCTTCTTTATCTTGGGAGATGACCAGTGCTAGCCAGTTGACTCGCGATGGGAATGCATCATCCCTCTGCAGCGTCGAAGCCGACCCTGATCTGTCATGGCATCTGAACATGTCCCAAGGAGACAGAGGCCTCGAGCTCGGGGAGGCCACCAAAGAAGAAAATTCTGGTAGAGTCATGGGACACAACGCTTTCATAGCCGGTGAGTGCCAACCCGAGCTCAAAGGACTCTAGAGATAAACTTGAACGTACTTGACCACAAAAGCGACCCAAGCTCACAGTCACGGAGATAATTGGGCTAAAAAACGGGGACGAGGACATTCTTTTGTTTTGACCCTGGGATCTCAAGACTTGATGGCTTTTGATCGACGGTGAGACACTTGCCATCTGCCACTGTCAAGTCTATATTTTGACCCACCTCTGGCTATCTCAGGGCCATGAGTGCTTGGGAGTATGGCTTCGCAGACCCATAGGGGCTTTGTCACCGCGTTGAGATTTATCTATCAAATGAGCTTGCACGAGAGCCATAGCAGCCGTAAGTGCATCTGCCAACTGAGTGTCCGCGTCAGAAGCCAGAGACCACTAATCTCTGATTTCGTTGGCAAAATTCAAATCAGCGCCAAACAAAATGATATGACCCCGTGCCATTCTGCGATGAATTATGCTCTGAGATTCCGATACCTCTTGCACATATTTATGTTGTTTGTTCCTTGCTGACCTTTTATTTCTGGTAACGCAATCGGGTCCTGGTTCCTTGGAATTCTGGTGTATCTGCCAGCTATCTAAGTTCAAAACTGTAAGTGTGATGATATAGAATTCCTCACTGTCTGAAGCAGCACAGTCAGGTATAGCGAAAGACACAAGGAAGGGTAGCTTCGAAGTATCATGCCATTAAAATTGAGCGGTACTGGTGGGTAGATAGAAATAGTGGAAGGAAAGAGCAACAAAAAAAAGAAGAACATGAAGCGCATTCTGGCGACTGAACTGAAGTTTTCACATGACAGGGTGATGAACACAAACGACAATTATGTGAATTGAGCCAGTCACCGACCTGAATACGTGCCAGATACAGTCTTCGGTTTGTTTACTTCCCCAGATCGAAACTCAGTCCCTGCAAGTGCCCACTGTCCCCAGGGCGTAAACACAAATCTAACCAGCAGTTACGTCGCTGCTTCTGCAACTCCCACCAACCTTGAGCATGAGTTTCGAACTCATTCGTAACACACCTCTGGTCCCCACCCACCTCCCTCAAGCGCAAACGGTCGACGGCTCGCCCACAACTGCCGACGCGATGCACGTCGCCGTCCGCTGTCCCAACTGTCTCTTGACCATCTACACCGCCCGCGTGACCGGTGACAAGAAAGGCATCGGCGTCAGGTCGCTGTCCTTTGGCTGCCTTCGGTACTACAACTGCCCGTTCCAGCTCTGCGAGTTCCACGCCGACCGCAACCACGGCGTCAACCTCTACACCCACGCCCAGCCCGGGTCAAACATGATCCCCTCCCCTGGTTTCGTGCTCAGACAGCTGACGGCCGAGACGAGGCCTTTCCGCTCCAGGCGCCAGGCTGCTGCCATCGCCATCAACCTCGACAACCCCCCCGCCCAGGATGCGGTGCTCCAGAAGCCATCCGCGGCAGAGGCGCAGGTCGAGAAGAAGGCGCGAGGCGCCCAGGCCGATGTGCGCGGGGAGGACGGGAAAGGCGATGCCGCCGCCTCATCCATCACAGTGACAGGTGCTGTACGTATCCCACACCGTGGCGCGTGACTAGATAGACCCAGCTGACCGTCCACAAGGCCCCACACAACAACAAGACCAGCCGCACCGCCGTCAAGTGGACAGCCGAGGAGATGCAAAAGCTCACGCGCCTCGTCAAGGACGGCCGCGGCTTCGAGGAGATCGCCAAGGTACGTCACGCCCGCAGGGCATAGTTATCGCCCCCCCCCACCCCCACCGGGGAGCGCGCGCGCCTTCATGTGGGGATGCTCCAAGCTGAAATTTCATGACCCAAAAATTATAGGAGATGGACCGTTCGGCCTCGGGCGTCAAGAACAAGATCGCCGCCATGCGCGAGAAGGGGGAACTGCCGCCCCCCGCCGCCATCGCGACGCCGCGCAAGAGGAAGAGGGAGAACGAGACGCCCGCCCCCGGACCCCAGTCCCAACTGGTGAGGCAAACCAAATGACTTGGGGTGGGCGACCTCGACCTCGCCACGGGCCAGACTGGTCGACTGGTTGGGGGGCTGTAACGACGGCGTCTGTTGACGGAGGGGGGACGCAACGACGGAAAAGGGACTCGCTCTGCCGCGGACGCAGACAATGTAATGATAAACTGGAAGAGACCAAAAGAGGCGATGGATTTTGGGGCACAAGTTTGTGGATCATTCCTCTCGATTTGAGCTGGATAGGGGCTCAGATAGTGCAGCACGCTGAGGGAGTCAGCTCGGTTATTTTGTAGAAAAATGAAAGAAAATCGGCACAGACCACGGAGGTCACACCTCGCCACACTCCCGCGCACTCACGACGCCTACATCCGGGCTCCCACAATACAATCCTGACATGAGGGCGTACTGGCTGTTCCGGCATGGTCGATCGCCCGTGGTCAACATCAGGGACGGCAGTGGAGAAGCTGCCTCGATATCCGCGCCATTCGAGGCGTCGGCCGCGCTGGGTATTCTTGTGACATAATGCAAAACCTCATACAGCCCTCCTCTTCCTAGAACTGCCCCACGGTGGGCTTCATGGGCGCCTACGTGACGGACTACAGTTGCCCCTGGACGTGCCTCGCGCTCACACGGGGGACCTTAGAACCCCCTTGCCTCCAACCACTTCTGCACCGCGGGTGCGTGAAAGCCCTGCAGGAAGACAAAAAACAAAATACCGTCAGCCCGCCGCCCGCACACTCTCGTCTGCTGCTCAAGGCGTGGTGGCCCCTGGCAGGGTGCGGTGGCGACCTACCTTTATCTTTATGTGGCCCGTGACCGGGTTTATCTTGACCTCGTCCCTCGGGAACCGCATCTCCTCCACCATCTCGTCCCTCAGCGCCCGGGCGTCCCCCACGATCTTCTTGACCACCGTCTGCTTCCTCGTGCCGCCCGCCCGGGCGTCGTTGTAGACGGGGAGCCCCCTCGACGGCGTGCGCTCGACGAGGTATGTGAGCTGCTTTTGCCGCGGCGTCGCGGCCGTCGCGGCCGTCGCGGCTGCTGGGGGCGAGGGAGGAGGAGGCGTGGCAGGAGATGGTGAGGCTGGTGCCGCTTCGGTGGTGAGAAGGCGTGCGGATGCGACGAGGGGGGGCCGGGGCAGAAGCCGGCTTGGGGCAGCAATGGCCGTTCGGATTGGTATTTGGCGCAGCATCGTGGACGCCGTCGCTGTTGCTCGTCCGTCGGCAGTGGGTGGACCGAGGGTGGGCAGTTATCTTGGTTGTCTCTTCGTCGTCGTCGTCGTCTTCCTCAGATTATATCGTAGATTTTTTGGTCAACCATCACCCAAAAATCGCGGCTGGCGGCAGGCAAATCGGATGGACCTTGGGGCAGATACATGAGTACTTGGATACTTGCATACATGGGTACCTCTAGCCCGGCACCGGCAAAACAAATGGGCGCGCTGGGGTGCTGCGGCCAATGGCGCAACGCTAAGTGGACCCCACGAAAAGAGCAAAGAGCACCAAGGCTAGGCGAGGAGAGAGCATCGAATTTTGGGTGACGAGCCCCGCCAGGACGTACAAACCGACGAAGAACCGACCATCCCCTTCACCGACGGCCACATCAACCACAGCTGGAGAGCCTTGCAGACCGACTCCCTCCTCCTCCTCCTCTCCCATCTCACCCCCCAGCTGCAGTCGACAGGACCCCTCCCCGGTTTCCCTTTCCCAACCGAAACCATCGAAACCCTTCCCGCCCCTCGCCCGACCACACTACGCGACAAGGCAGAAAGAAGCAAAGCAAGCAAAGATGGAGGACACCACCGTCGCCGAGTACGACCTGCTGCCGACGCTCGTCACCAAGCTCGACAGGCACCTCATCTTCCCCCTCCTCGAGTTCCGCCGCGGCCAGCTGGAGAACGAGGATGGCGTCTCCAAGGACGAGGCCAAGTCGAGGGAGCTGCTCAAGGCCACCTACGAGCTGCTCAACAAGACCAACATGACCGACTACGTTGCCAACCTCTACTGTGACCTCGAGGGCCTGCAGGACCCACCAAAGGAGTTCGCCGACAAGAGGCAAAAGGTCCTCGAGACCCTGGAGAAGTTCGAGGACACCACAGGCAAGATCCAGGAGCTGCTCGGGAGGGAGGATGTCGTCACAAACCTGCGGAGCGACAAGGTTGCCAACTTGGAGTTTCTTAAGAAGGAACACGATGTACGTGCCTCGGGGATCCCCTTTCACATTGTGGATGAGATAGAACAGCAGCGATGACCACGTCGCGCCGCCGGCGTGGCACCCCCGAATGACCCTAGCGCTGACGAGGTGATGATGAACAGGTGACAATCGAGATGGTCAACGCCCTCTACGACTTTGGCAACTTCAAATATAGCTGCGGTGACTACGGCGGGTCCGCCGACCTCCTCTACCAGTTCCGTGTCCTCTCCACCGACAACGACAAGGTGTCGGCCGCGACGTGGGGAAAGCTCGCCTCCGAGATCCTCTCCACCAGCTGGGACACGGCCCTCGAGGAGATCATGAAGGTCAAGGAGAACATCGACAGCAAGCTCTTCAACAACCCCCTCGCCCAGCTGCAGCAGCGCACGTGGCTCATCCACTGGGCCCTGTTCCCCCTCTTCAACAGCGACTCGGCCCGCGACCCCCTCCTCGACCTCTTCTTCTCCCCCGCCTACATCAACACCATCCAGACCTCGTGCCCCTGGATCCTGCGCTACCTGGTCGCCGCCGTTATCACCGGCCGTGGCCGCTCGCGCAACTCGGGCGTGCAGCAGAAGCAGCTCAAGGACATTGTCCGCATCGTGCGCCAGGAGGCCTACGAGTACACAGACCCCCTGACCGAGTTCGTGCGCGCCCTGTTCATCGACTTCGACTTTGACGACGCCCAGCGGCAGCTGAGCCGCGCCGAGGAGGTGCTGCGGGCCGACTTCTTCCTGGCCGGCGGCGTGGACGCGTTCGTGGACAACGCCAGGCATCTGATCTTTGAGAGCTACTGCAAGATCCACGCGCGCATCGACATCAAGGGCCTGAGCGCGACCCTCGGCCTGGACACCGAGGCGGGCGAGAAGTGGATCGTCAACCTGATCCGGGACACACGGCTGGACGCCAAGATCGACTCGAGCGAGGGGACCGTCGTCATGAACCACCCGCCCAGCAGCGTCTACCAGCAGGTGATCGAGCGGACCAAGGGGGGCTTCTTCAGGACCCAGGTCCTGAGCGCGGCGGTGGCGGTGTCGAAGTAATCGAAGACGTGGGGACGAGACGAGACGAGACCGAGGGGGGGGGGAATTCAAGAGCATGGCGGACGATGGCATGACCAGGCTTTTGACATTGACGGGTTGGAGCTTTTGTGCGTTGTATTCCAAGGTACGGGCAAAAGGGCAGGCGTTTTAGGGAAGGGTTCTGGCCTCCTCCCCTGGGGATCTCCGAATAGGGGCCACGATTGTCAAAATGAATAGACAAAATACCTTATCAATTTTCCCAAAGGCCGTTAGCTCGAGCGGTGTTTGTGTTGTCCCACGCCCAATAAGCCGAGCAAGGAGGGCGGCACGTGCGACGCAGGCCAGGAACAAGGACACTATCGCGGCACGGCTCTGGAATTGTTATCGAGGTGCCACGGGGGTTTCCTCATGCCGATGCCAGAGGCTGGCCGTTGGAACCTGGCGATACCGGTGTTGGACGCACGAACACACCACGATTAGCTGAGCGCGCCCGGCGATCACACATCAGCCCGGCAAAAGAGTTGCCAGTGTTGAGCAAGTACAGCCGCACTGGCTGCGTTCTTGATTCCTCCCCATGCATTAAACCTGCCCCACGGGCGGTGGTGGGCACGTCTCTTCACCCCTATTCTTGTCCTCGGCGGTGGCGCGCCCGAGAAGCAAGCACGTGGAATCCCCCCCCCCGGCGTCTCGTATGCATGTTTGGTATGCCCTGGGGCAACAACAAACCGCGGGCGGTCACCCCCCGCCCGGGGCGACGCAGGACAATAATATCCAGCCAGCCAGCCAGCCAGCCAGCCAGCCCCTCGCGGCTCAGAAGCAACTCCGGCCTTTCGGAGTGGGAATATCATGTGGCGTGAAAGGAAAAAGATAGAGGTCGCAGGTCAACGTCGAGATGCAGGCGAGTTGAGATGGACAGCGAAGGAGTTATACCTGTTGGGGGGGGGGCCAAGTGTGTATGTAGGCTGATAGCTGAGGAGGAGATGTGGTGGATGGACCAAAAGAGCTTCTGGGATTGCTAATAAGGCCCGGATGACAACTGCCCATAACCAACCAGTCCCAAGCCGCCCTCGAATCTCATACCCTTGCCCCGCCAAAGCCCCCGTCGTCCATGCGAGGCGGTCTGTGGCATGTGGCCCCCGGGCCATTGGTCTCGGTGGCGAAACCCCTGGGGACGTTGCGGCTGGCCCAGCTCGTCTGAGCCTCGGGCGGGCAGGCGCCCGTGAACATCTGTTGTCGGGCTCAACATGGCAGGTCATGGCTCATCCCGACAGAAGATTGCGTTGCCAAGGGGAGGAGGAGGAGGGGGGGGGTCCTCACGTGCCTGAATGACGCCGATTGTATACTCCTCGATCAGTTGGCAAATCAGCCGTATGCCGGCTTCCTCCTCCCATAGGAACGTGAAGTTCGGCGGTTGATAGGATTGAATCTGGACTGCTGGTAATGACATCTTAACAGAGTTTTAAATATAGATAAAAAAAATATAACATGTAAAGTCATAAATATAACAAATCCAAATATAAAAGTAAAAATACTATAACATGCAATATATAACATATAAATATAGGTTTCGATAATTCAATATAAAATCTAAAATATAAAAGAATAAAAATATGGAAATGGGAAATGCTGTATTGATTTTATATGTTATATAAATAAAACGTCAATACACAAATGAAGTCACAACTCTAGGTGTCAATCAACGCCTTGCCGGCATCCAGGCCATCTCCAAGCGCAATCATGATGGCCGCGTCGCTGCCGTGGTACCACACCCTGACGGGCAGGTGAGCATCAGCGGTGCTGAAGAGGGCCTCCTTTCCTGTAGCACGCAGGCCCAGGGTGCGGCGGGCGCTGTCGGGGCCGACAGGCATGAGGCACCGGCCATCTTTCTGGAACAATTCCCGAGCATGTTGCGGCGTCCCGTCGAGGCCAGCGATCCCCTCACGGGATGACGAACAGGGTGTGCCAGGTGCACTCGTCTTTGAAGGGGATCCGGGAAGGTTTGTGATCAAAACTTCATGGGAAGCTCTACTGCCCTCAAGCTCTGCTCAAGAAGCTCGATGACGCCAGCGTACAGGTACCATTGAACGTCCGTGTCCTCAAAGGTCTGCTCCCTGTACTCGTTGTCGATGCATCGTTGAACGGCTTGTCTGTAGGCTTCGCCCCCAGCCTTTTCGACTTGATCTAACAGGCTCTCGGCTGCCTCGAGTCTCCTTAGATGTCTCGCGATGCCGTGACTAGGACCTTGCTCATGGCCTTGTGTTCCCGTAAGCTCGTAGAAGGGCGTGCGGAGGATGACCTCGACGAGGAGGATGCCGAGTGAGAACAACGGCGCGTGATATGGCAGCTCAGTGTCATGTGGCTGTATCGCTGGATTGCGTGGCCCAGCGATAGGCTTGACGATGGTCGGCTCCCGGTATGAGACAGATCCGTCTCTCCTAGCGAAGACGATATCGTGGTGTGTTACAACCTCTGGCAGCCATCCTGTCCCGCTGAGTTGCAAGAAGCTGGACGCGAGGATTACAGCAAGGTGTAATCGGGTTTTGAGTGGCAAGGTACGCTGACGTGCGTGACATTTGTTGAGTATGGTGTCTAATGAGATGGTGTCTATGTCTTCATTGACGATGGACGTCGGGAAGAGCTCGTATCTCCGTAGATGTGGCGAGGTCTCATCACAGATGTATCCGTAGGTAGCTCCTAGTTGTGGTGATGCCGGGGGTGTTTGGATTGCTCGACATAAATCTACAAGCCTAGGAGTATCTTGCGAAGAACCGCGCAGGGGCAGAGCCAGCATTCCCGGGGTACGCGCTGCCTCTTGCAACAAGGTTGACACCGCACTTGGCGTCCCGGCAAGGTGTAATTTAATCGATATCCTAGAAACGAGAGACCCAGAGCATCTGACCCTTTTTTTCGTGGCTGTCACTATAGACATGTTTGAAGACTCGGGCACTGCTGGAGGCGCATGATCTGAATTGACTACAGGGCGGACAATAAGGCCGTCACGTAGTGTACGCAGTTGACTGTCGGGGAGCCTGGTTTGGTATCTGACGGCGACGTGGAAGTCAACCGATCTAAGAACGAGACTTTCGTTGTCTTGGCCACCGAAGAGACGGGTACATGGTGGTTTCCTCAGTACGAAGTCGACAGTCTGTTATGAAGGGTTCAGCAGGGACACAAATTTCAAGGCTTTTATTGGAAAATTGGCCAAGAAAAAGGAAAAAGGAAAAGCAAAAGATTCGGGGGGGGGGGCTCCCACATGGCTTCCAGGACAGCGGCAAACAAAAGCAGAGTGAAATGCCCGGAACAGGCCACTGGTCACGCCGCGTAGAACTTGGTAGAATAGCAGTTGAGAATTCCGGCGTCTCAGCGGTTCCAATGAAGTATTGCCGTCGAGGAGCTTTTCAATTCGTATCAGATCATTTGAAATCCGATCTATCAGTCCCTTGTAAGCAGCGTGCTCGAGTGTAAATGCCGCACGTTTGAACTCCCGTTTAATGCGGCTCTCGTCCCATTGAACCTGATCCATGTTAGCCAGTTTTTCTCGTGAGATAATAATAGGATACAGCTGTGTGCAAACATAAACTTGCCTTGCCGCCAATCAGGTTGAGCTTGGTGT
This sequence comes from Stenocarpella maydis, assembly GCA_002270565.1. Taxonomy (NCBI): domain Eukaryota; kingdom Fungi; phylum Ascomycota; class Sordariomycetes; order Diaporthales; family Diaporthaceae; genus Stenocarpella; species Stenocarpella maydis. The sequence goes on from NQMI01000165.1 coordinate 69,508, forward strand.
TGATCTCCTCGATAGCACTATTCACGTCTTCAATGGCTTCCAGGAAGTCCCGCCGTGATTCCCAGAGTCGGAAACCGATGCTCTCGTGCAAGCCTTCCGCTCTCCACAACGGCCCACTTGGATCCTCCATCAGGGCAACTATGTCGGTGCCAGGCACTAGCCCAGATAATAATTTCTCGCATATATTTACGAGACTCGCTTGTTCTAGCTTCAAGGACCGAATGATTCTGTCCACCTCATGGCTGTAGCGTTTCCATTTGGATACCTTGCTAACGGTACCCTTGTAAACATCGAATGCCGCGATGGTCAAGGCAATCGCCCCAAGAACAAGTCCTGTGACCTCAAATCCTGACATCACAACAATAAGTTTTGGTACTCCGCTGTCAGTGTGGTCTCGGGTTGGTTAAAGGCATTCGGATCGCTCGGCGAGGACAAGTTGAAAAGCGGAGATGCTGAACGAAGCCTGAGGGGTGAGCAAGTGCCAAACGTTACACAACCGATTTCAGCTCGGGCGGGGGCGCATGTGACTTTCGAATCAGCCATTTTATCCGAGATGGGGAGGACGTGATAAAATGGGACACCGGCAGGGGTATGTTGTCAGCAGTACTTTCTCTCTTCTCACATTGCGGAGTGACGCAGATCGACAGCCATACAAACATGGTGCGGTCGGCGATGTCAATCTCGCCAACCTCCTCTGGCGCAGAGAACTCCATTTCGTCGAGGACCAGGATATGCATGCGAGCTTTCCAGTCCCTGTTGGCATCGATAGTGGAAGTACCCGAGCAGCAATATCATGTCCTCGGGCAAATAAGCGAAGAATGGGTCAAGGACACGTTTGGAAGGTTCAAATTGTGGTCACAGAATATAGGGGCACATCACGCAGGAAGAAGCTCACTAGACTATCGTCTGCGTGATGCTTCGAGCTTAAGAAAGCAAGCCCTTGATCTTGTCGGAGACTTGGCGCAAGCTCTTGGAGATGGCAAGTATCTCGCCATATGAGATTAGGACTTTTACTAATATCTGGCAGCGACATCCATCATCACAGGCAAAAGAATCCCTTGGGAGATGGAACCTCCCCCCGAGGAAGATCTCGCACTAGATAGCAGCAGCTTATCAAGTGCGAGTGAGGACGATCAAACGAGCACCACAGTGGACAATGAGCTGACGCAGATAAAGATGGACGTCGTCAACATTATAGAGTGCTTGCTCCGTTTGTCCATCTCCGTTCGAAATCCCGCCCCTCATGACCGTTTCAAGGCGGTAAGATCAACAGATACCACATTCTACGAAGCTTCCGATATCGAACATGTTCGTGCCAAGTTCAACTCAGCAGAGAACTGGCTAGTTGAAAGACTCGGCAGGGCCATCTCTCATCGGCGAAAATATTTCAAGTACAGAGAGGCACATCGCCTGAAGCTTGAAAGTGGTCTAGAGGATGCGGAGACGGATATACCTATTGGACAGAGCACTGTAGCCTCTTCAATCCCACAGCATCTCAAGACGACAAATACTAGCGGCTGCACAGCATCATTTGACGTCTTAGACGAGGACCTGAGGTCAGATACCGAGTACTCACAGACATCTTGTGCTACTTCTGCGGCAGAATCAGAGTCATTACGTGTGCCAGAAATACCAAAGGAGCACAAAGATGGTGCATTTGAATGTCCTTTCTGCTTCATGATGATATCCGTCTCGAAGAGCTACGCCTGGAAGTAGGAATTACCTTTCAAACAAATATAACAAGAGCCAGATATTAACAACACTCACAGAAAACATGTGTTTGCCGACTTGAGGCCATATATCTGCCTCGAAAAGGAATGCAGGATAGCGCACGAAGAATACTCACGACGTCACATCTGGTTTAGCCACTTGAAGCAAACACACTGGAGGGCCTGGTCCTGCCCTCTTAACTGCAATGGCGAGATAAATTCGGCAGATGCTCTTGAAATACACCTTGTGGAAGCACATGGCCAAAGCCTTGATGCCAACGATATAAAAAAGCTGTTGCAGATGGGCGGGAAGAAAACCGCACGAGTCTCAGAAGCCGCGTGTCCGCTGTGTCAAGAAACCATGCTTTCTGCAAAGGAATACATGAGACACGTTGGAAGACACCAGGTAAGTTTGGCTCTGTTCGCATTACCGAAGCTAGAGGTCCCAGACGAGCAGGGGCAGGATGGAGAGAAATGTGTTGTAGGTGAATACCCACGTTTTTCTTTTCCTAAACGGAGGTACTAATCTAAAGTAGTCTGGAGAACTGGACCTGGAACACGAAGACCTCAGTCCCGACTCTTGGTCTTCTGGAGAGGATGAACTTGTTGAAGAGGCGGTTGAGTCTCCGACGTTGGAACATGAAAGAAAGTCTTTCGACTTGCCTCGGAAGAATACCGCTACTTCTTCAGCCTCTGATTTAGGAGATGAAGGAGAGCGGCTTCGTTCTGCTTTGAAGGACTTGAGGTTGGATCCACCCGAGCTTCACTCCGAGCAGATGGAAACCCTTATGGGAAGGCATATGGAGCCGCTTACTACGGACGAGGATGCCATCACTGGCAGCGGTTATAATCAGCAACAGGGCGGACGGCAGCACAGTGGCTCGCCCGTGTCATCATCCTCACGTGACAGGTGTGTTCAAATGAAATGGACATGTGTCAAAGAGACGCCAAGGGCTGACATTATTTCCACGGAGCCTCCAGGTATAACGGAAATTGGCACTGCTGCCGGTGCAAGCGCAACAAAGGGCTGCTTCAAAGTCCAAATGGAGCATATAGCACGATATGCGAAGATGCGCGCTGTGGTCACCCAAGGTGTACCAACTGTGCGACCGCACACTAGCATATAATCATATAATTCAATGCTACTCCTTCAATTATAGTTCAGTGGACTACTCGTAGTTTTTTTTAAGAGTATGTAAAGAGGTCAAGAATGAGTCTAGATAAGAAGTAATGTGCTTGAACTGCCTCTATTTAGAGACCATGGATTTTATATACAAGGAATAAAATATACACAAACATACTATTATGGCCTAGGACCCGTATGTAGGGTAGGTTACAAAGCCATTAACAGTTCCCGGCAGCCTTTGCGCCTGGGGCTGCTACATTTAAGAGATGATCCAAATCTAAATTTTGCTTCTCTCCATTCTGGCGAAAGCTTCTGTCGTAGCCCGACGATTCTGAATGATATCGACATGTTTCTACAGTCAATCTTTTCCCCGTGTTCCATTTGATACAGTGCTCACCTTATTTACTGCAGCGCCCACAAGGTTTAAACAGTCTGTCGGGAGGGGTTTGAGTCTTTGTTTGCCCCAGCGGAAGCCTACCTAGAATCCAAAGCGGGAAGCTATCCCGGCCAGGGGCTAGCGTTGAGGTTTCAAGCAAGGGAATTACTGAACCAATAGTGTCTTTTGCGAATTTGAATGCATATCTTGTTATCGAGAGTAACATGACCAACACAACTGTCGGAGTGCGCTGTGATGCCGCCATGGCTTAGTGTTGTCAATGAGCCCATCATAACGACAGATAGGGATGGATGTATGCGATTATTCACTAGCTGCCTTTTTATCCTCGCTATGAGTACCACAAAGCATTAGCACAACAGCCACCACCGTCATCAATATCAAGACGCGCAACCGCCTTTGCCGAGCTAGCATTTTCATCCAGCTTCCAAACCTCCACAAATCCCGTCGTGTTGTCTGTGAGCAGGGCAAAATCGTCCCTGTATGGACTCGTAGTCAGAATGTTCGAAATACCACCGCTTGTGGACGTTGGCACGATGAAGTTCTGCTTTACAATCGCGCCCCACTCATCCAGCGTGAACACCGAGACATAACCGGTGGTGTTGAGGCTCCTGCCCCGGTTGCTGGTCCAGAGGTACTTGCTGTTAGCCGACAGCATGACCTCGTCCGCCCAGTAGTGGGCCGGGTCTTGCTGTGCCGAGACCAAGAGCGGATAGACACCGTCCAGGGCCGGGAGGTGGGTCTCCTGGTCGATGGTGTACTGCGCAAGCTGGCTCGAGCCCTCGAGGATGACATAGAGGTAGCGGCCCCGAGGGTGCACGGCGACATGGCGGGGGTCAGACCCATGTGTGGGCCCCGTCAGGTTCGCCACCTTTTTGACCTCGCCGGTCGCGTGGTCGACCTCGTGCGTCCAGAGCGTGTTCCCCGTGTCGTCCGCGGAATACAGGTACCGCGAGTCCGGGCTCAAGGCGGCCCCGTGGACGCCCGAGATGTTGACAAAGTACGTGTAGTTCTGGATGACCGTGTCCAGCGTCCCGCTCTCGTCGACAGAGAACACCGAGCCGCAGCCGGCGTCTATTCCCTTCCTCGAGGCGAAGAACGTGCCGTAGACGTTGTAGGGTGGGTGCGTGTCGGCCACCACGAAGATTGAGGTCGCAGTGCAGTCGCCACCTGCGGGGATTGTGGTTTTGTGCTCGATGGCTGTTGCGTTGGTGATTGAGTAGCTGACGAACTTTGGGTGTTGTGCCTCATTGGATTGGCCGTAGGCTGTGGTATAGAGATTTCTCTTGTCGTGCTGTGTCTTATTTAGCGATTCCGCTGAAGGAAGGATAACCAAGCACTGAGCGAAGCTTACATCGAAAGCAATCCAGTTGGCTGCGTATGGCACTGACATGTTGCCCACCAGGCGCATGGTCAACGCCTCATCATCAAACTCGACCGTGTACAGAAACTTGGTACTAAATGTCCCGACAATAAGCTCGTGAATGACAGCATTTGCCCCGAGAACGAGACTCAAAATGGCAATAAACAAAGTATACATGGTGTCCACGAAGCGTTAAAGCGCAGGCACATCAGAGTCTAGGGCCACGCGTTGTTGAAGTCAGATTTACAGACCTACTATCAATTGCCGCAGGCCTTTATATAAGTCGAGAATCTTCCACCTCGTGGTGATCCTCACCGTAAATTGCTAGGGTATTCCGCGTCCCTGGTGGGCCTTTCGAAGAAGGTCCTGAGTCGGAGGAGAGGGGTAGGTAGCAGCTGACTCTGTATCTGGCAAGGGGGGTGGCTATTCGGATATACCTGCATACTGCGAAAAGCGGTTTGTGCCGCATATTATTGCAATGAACGGTTCATATTTAGCTATGCATACTACCTGGCAAAACGTACAGAGGGCGCAAAGAGTGCAATTTCTATTTGTATTTGATATTACCGAGAAAAACTATCTACATAAAGCGTCGCTGGCACGCCCTTAACAAGGCGCTGCTATGAGTGACTGCAAGTGGGTCCAAGTGACTTGCAGTGACGCCACTTGCAGCCCTCCACTTCACCAGTCTCTAGCATGATTCATTATCCTTGACAGCATCCTTGACCCCACAAACTCCTGACCAATCCCTTCCATGCAGGAACCGTCTCGGCAAAAGCTTGTCTTCCCCCTTGGCACCTGCTCGGGATCAGCGCAACTACCAACCGATGACGGAGGAGGTAGGGCGGTACTGTTACGGGGCTATATGGGGGAATATTACTAAACACCTTATACTTGAAATATCCCTACTTAAAATTTTAGTATATTTTTTTATATAAACACGTTTTTAAGATCTCTTTTTGAAAATTTCTTTAAAAAATATAAAAGATCTTTTTTATTATAAGGTTCCTTAAAGTTGCTTTACTTAAATAGCTTCTTACGGTATGCCTTCCCGTGGCATGCATTCCCGTGGCAATGCGGCATGCCTTCCCATGGCATGCGTTCCCGTGGCATGCGTTCCCGTGGCATACCTTCCCGTAGTATGCGTCCCCGTGGCATACCTTCCCGTAGTATGCCTTCCCATGGTATGCCTTCTTATGGTATGGTATACCTTTATAATAAGCCTTTATTATATGCCTCTCAGAGGAAGGAGTAATTGTATATATAAAGGCTTTATCTTATATCTATACTTGCTCTATAGAGGAAATAGTAGTATTATAGGCATAGGAGTTGGGGTTATACTGGTTGGTGACGACTAAGCAGGAGCTTACCTAGGTAGTCATCATACTGCTGCAGTCATATATTACAGTCAGTACACTACAGTTGCCCTACTGGCTGGTAGTCGCCCACTGGTATTGCGATAATCTTTGTAATTCTTTCTAATAAAAATAATCACTTATAATATAAATCAGGTATTATATTTACATGAAGGGTTAGGGCTTCCTAATATTTTACTTAAATTTATCATAGGCTGTTGAAAAGTGTGAGTTTGTGTGGGAAGGGCGGGCGGAAGGGGGGGGGGGCGGAGTCCTGGGCGACGGTTTTATTTTTCGTCTGCCTGAACTACGCGTTTAACTTTCAGGACCCAATCCGTTCCTATGGCGATTCGAATCAAACATTCCTACGCGAGAAAAATAAAAAGCACGACCTAGAGGGCCTTTTTCAGAAGGGGGTTCCGGGTGGGTTCAAGCTCTTCGAGTGAAGCCAGTCTGTAAGCTGGCCTGAATTCACAGAGTTTACAATATAAGAACGAGTTCGGGAGTTGGCATGGGTCGGCTAATCATTGGAGGAGAAATGTTGCTGACCGAATTAGTATTGCTCAGCACTGTGATGGTGCTTTGAATAATTGCTTAGCTACACGTATTCTTAGCTAGGTCTATGTACACTGAGAATTGCCTCCATTAAGTCAGGAACCCTGACTCAGTTGTCAAAAAGAACTCTGTAATGTTGCTTGACGGCTGAGGTCTTGCAGGGACATGTTGCCAGGAACATTGAAGATCTGCATATCTGCCCCGAGTTTCTGTTTTATCCAGTTCTTCAGATCGATTGAGACCAGGGAGTCAATTCCGTAGGCGTGGGCTGGTTTGGACATGTCTATATCATCTAGGCTAATGCCAAGCAGCTTGCCAACTTTAGATTTAAACCATCCATACACAAGATCGATAGCTTCCTCATCTGACGTAGTCCTTTGTAGAGCATAGGCGTAATCAAACTCCCCAAGACTTGGCGCTGTGCTTTCTCTGAGGGACTTGGCCTTCCTGTCCATCGCGAAAAGGTGGCTGAAGAGCGGCCGGAGGATCGAGTGATGCAGGTGAGCGCCCTTCGCCAAAACAGCCGATGGGGACTCGATGCCGACGACTATCTGAGCCTGTTCGTGGGATAGGACCGGCAGAGATGGGTTGCAGTAGTGGTCCATTAACGCCAGGAGCTCATCCATGCGGATGTCGATGAGATGTCTGATCCGCCGCATTCCAGCTAGGAGGGCCTCGTCCTCCGCGACGATTCCTTGATCCACCATCAGTCCGAGATCGATGCTGACGGCCTTCTGGCCAATGGAAATACGGTGGTGTGCGAGCGCATCTTTGAACGTATTCCTCACGCTGTAGTTCGCTTGCGATCGATTTCCGAAGAGTCCATTGACCGAAGATAGCAGGACAAAAAAGTCTAGACCCGCTGGCAGAGCAACATGAAGGTTCCAAGACGTAGTGGCCTTAGCCGCAATGCTGGTACTCCAATCATCCAGTGTCATGTTCTCCCAGAAGTTGTCTCTCAGGGCGACCGCGGCCTGAATACAACCGCGTATCGGTGGCATAGCCTGAGTTAGCTCGGCGAGACACTTTTCAAGTGCGTTAAGGTTGCTTATACCCACTGGCGGAGTAGCAACCGAAACGCCAAGGTCTATCAATGACCTTAGGATGGAATGAGCCTCTTGTGTTCTGGGGCCAGAACGTAAAAGAACAATGAGATGCCGAGCGCCGCGGTGAGCCATCCACTGAAGAATGCCACGGCCGAGGCCTCCGAAGCCTCCGGCGACAACGTAAGAGCAATCTGGCGCGAATCTGTTTTCTTCTCTCCTGATGAGGTTCGCCTGCACGGTGTTAGCACCTCAGGGATACTAGCATGAACCTGGGTATGGATGTGACGACTTACTTCCGTTATGACATCGTCTTTCCTTAGTTGAATGACGCATTTACTTCCTCCTTGACAATTTCGCAAGTGACTGAAAGCATTCATGACATCGACAGGATGGAACACCAGAGCCGTTGTTGGGAGCCGTAAATGGTAAGCGAAAGCCGCCATAACAGCTTTTTGGAACATGTCATACACCAGATCAGGTTTTCGTCGGAGCAGATCAACCATGTTAACTGATGAGCATGTGACATTCGAAAGACGGATTGCGAATTACTTTCCGGGCTCGTCTTGTGTGAAATTGCCGGAGGTATCGATGACTCTCGCAAAGGTTGCGAGACATTGGCCCAAGTCAATCCGTAGGTTTTTCACAGTGCCTAGGACGACATCGACTCCACATCCTCGACTACGCTGCATGATCTTAGCAAGGAGGTCATCTGCGTCTGCCAGGAATACACCTGCAGCTGTAACTCCCCATGCGTTTTCCAGGTCCTGACCCTCCCCCCTGAAGCTGTGACGAGGAGAGGATTGGCACCTAATTTTCGAGCCAGCTGTACAGCCAGCTGGCCTATGCAGTCATGATCTTGATATATCACGACAGTGTCTCCGGGAATCAGCCGCGCTATGTTTGTGAAGGCATGATAGGCTATCCAAAGCGACGTCGGGAGGGAGGCCGACTCAACAAAGTCCATTGTCGAAGGAACGCGGGCAAGAGACTGAGAATTGACCTTCATCATAGCTTGAACGGTCGATGGCGAAATACCGAACACACGATCTCCTGGACAGAATTCTGAGCCGGTACCTGCTTCAATAACAATGCCTGAGAAGTCCATGCCTAGTTGGGAGTCGTCAAGCCAACCCATGGCGCCTTCGTAGTCTCTGCGATTGAAGCCAATTGAGTGTGTCTGGACCAATACTTCGCCTTCCTTGAGTGAATTGAAATTTGTCTGTTCCTCGTCGGACTCTCTCCATTCTAACGTGTCGAATTGACCCGGTGCTCGTGTATGTAGGCCCAGATGTCTGTCACCACCGACCATACACGGTTGAGTTTGCCGGCTGGAATCGGAATCTGCGATCAATTTATTCATCCGTTTGTTCCCGGCGATCCGAGAAACATGACACAGGCCATGAGATGAAAACACATTCTCAACATTCTCAGGGTGTTGCGCGACCGTCAAAGCCATGTTTCTTGCCGTCAAATCCACCTCATCAGACGATTGATCGCCTTTGTCGAGCGCCAGAGTCGCAAACTTCTTGGACGAATCTTCAGACATCAAAGCACGACTGGGACCGTCAACAAGGCGCTTGTGTGGGTTACTCTGACCTGAATCACGAGTAACCCACACAATCTTAGGGCAGCGGAGCAAGCCAGGCCTAAGGAATTCGTAGCTAGCTGCTGAAATACCGCGGAGAAAAGTCGAATCTACTTCGAGCAAAAACACCACAACGGTATCCGCAGTAATAAAGACCTCCCCAAGTTGAGGCAGAGTGATAGCTTCGCATGTGCCTTTATCCGATATAACGATTATGCAGTTCGCAATCTCCTGTTGTGGCGCCGAGGCTGCGTCAACGACCAGTTTCAGGTCGAGGCATGGTGGCTTTGCGACCACACATGTACTGAAAATGATGCTGGTATCAACATCGTGGCCCCCGGAAATGGCCGCATCAAGGCCGGAGAAGCCAGCTGATTTGAGCTGAATGTTCCACTGATCTTGTGAAAGCCAAGGGCTGAGCATAGATCGCTTTTCATGAAGCAGAGGATCCCACCAATCGTTCAGGAGGCCAAATATGAATTCCATACGAAGTGAATCTGGGTTGGTTGTTTCGAGAAGTAGTAGCCGTCCTTCAGGCTTGAGGAGACATCGTGCATTAGACAAGGACACATGCAGACCCTTCGTAGCGTGCATCACATGTGACGCTATGATGAGATCGTATGATCCTGGCTCAAAGCCCTGAATGAGAGGGTCCTTTGTAATATCGAAAACACGGAAGTCCATGATGGGAGGATAATTCTCGAATTTAGGATGAGCCGAGGCAAAGAAAATGGGTGAGACGTCGGTATAATGATATGAATCACACTTGAAAGCGTCTATTTAATGTATTGGCGTAGTGAAGGTCTTTGTAAGGTGGGATACATCGTTTTCGCCGAGAGAGAGTGACCTACCACCTTCACAAAGCTGGTCAAGTAACCTCAGCGTTACAGCTCCAGTGCCGGCTCCCACTTCCAGAATCTTCATGGACGGATTTTCGTGGGATACTGAATCCAAGAGCTGCCCCAATGGGTACATGCTGTGGTCGTTTCCAAGAATCTCGTTGTAGTATCGATAAAGCAATCCTTTTTCAAACAGGAGTTCAAGAGGGTCACTTCCAAGGAAATAATGTTGAATAGCTGGCGGTCGATCATCACAAAAAGCTTCCCCTCCGCGTCATTGACTTCAATGTCAGAAAGTGCTCCCGAAACTCGATATCTCGTTGAAGGCGCTGGAGAATGCCGTCTTCGATCGTTGCATGTGTTTCTCCTTTCTGCAGAATTTCGACTTGGTACTTTATCTAGTCCACATTATGACTCTGAATGTGAACCGGAAATTATGCCCGCATAGGCTTCCCGTTGAGCCAGCGTATCTTTTATGAAGTACACCAGAGCAGTCTCTTTTTTCCTATGCAAGGCTTCGGCACCTCCAAGCTCTCTCGGCCTGTTTCTTGAACAGTAAGTACGCATTTGGGCAGCAGTCATCAAACGCGCGTGAGGCTTGGTCACAGTTTGGTGACAAAGGGGTCGAACAATATGGTCACTCGCCGAGGGCATCGAGTCTACGCTGCCGATGAAGGTTGTTTCGAGGTCATTCAAGACGATCAATGGATCATCAGCTTACTTCCCAGAAACGACAATGTCTCCGACAGCTCCTCGATATCCTCTCAACCGGAAGTTGCCAGCCACTTCAACTTTTCCGTTTCTGATTTCTGGAGTGTGCTGGATCCAAATAGTGCCAATGTGGGTGGGCATCATTGCTTGTAGTGGCTCGTGTCTTTGTTGATGTGAAATTGCGGGAACGAGGAGCTGAGCCAAGCCGTATCAGTGACCCAAGCACAAAAAAAAAAGACAAAAGAAAAATGGAACAATCATTAGCTCTCCTGTTGGGCATTATTCTCCAACTAAACAGAGACACTTTCCAGGTCCCAACGAACATTGAAGTCACGTTGTTTAGCTGGGATACATTCCAGTTGGTCCGTGGGCCAGATTCCAATTGTGGTCGGTCAGCCTACTATGACATACTTCATCCATTAGATTCCCTGGACACTGTACGTGACCTAGACATCCACACACATAAGCGCAAAGTCTGGGACCAAGCTTTGAGCATCCGATGTGAGTGAATTTACATCCCCCTCCAGGTCTAGGTTCTGGCATATAATAAGACCTGTAGAAGCCTACGAGACTGACAGCACACACAAGCCCTCGAGAAGGCTGAGCCTCTTATTTATGGGCATACGGATGAACTCATTGACCAGCTCACAAAGCACTAAGGACAGTCTCTGAACATTTGCCAGTGGCTTGAATACTACACATTTGATGCCATGGGAAAGTTTGGCCTATCAGTTGATTTCAACAACCTGTCAGGCAAAGAGCATCCGATAAAGAAGATATATCACATTGCGCATCGGCGTATGGGCCCCCTTGCTGCAGCGCCATGGGTGAAGCATCTTCTGATGGGAATACCCTTCATCGAGCGGATGAAATACTACCGAATATTCTTCGGTTGGACGCATGTGGAGTTAAACAAAAACATCGAGTTTCGCATTACCTTCACTCTTCACCATCCACTCCAGCTCCATTATCCCAGCCCATCGATTAGTGTGTGCTGTCTTGAAGTTCACACGTGGGGGAACGACCTGCCCCAGCGGGGAGTCGGAGCAGTCAACACTTATTACCTATGTTTATACGTAACTCATTGGTTCAGATCAAAGTGACTTCAGGAAGTTTTTGACCGGGTCCCTTCAAACATTCACGGCCCAACAACTCTGTGTTTTGGATCGTCGTCGTTACCTAGTCCCCTCGATGATTTTCGGAAAACCATTGGGGTGAGAAGTCCGTCCAGCTGTACAATAACGTCTCCGGCCGCCATATCCAGAGGTCCGGTGCCGATAAAACCAGTGGAAAGAACGAAGAGGCACCGATGGTCCCTCGAAAAACCGTTGACCAGGTCCGTCCAGTATTCGCGAGCCACTTGGTTCTGCATGAAAATTCGACTAGGGTTTCTGGGCTGGCCATATTGGTGATCGCACCTAGGAGGCTTCGGCCTACTCCTGCATTTGGCTTCGTAATCCCTCAGGTATTCCTACAGATAATCAGAAGAATTCCAATCCTCGAGTTTCTTCAAAATGGATATCGACCGCGATGAATCCATACGGGGATTCAATAGTTTATAACCACTGTCCCTCGGAGAGATCCTGGATGAAAGTAGCAACCAACTTGTGGCAAATTCCACAGAAAGTGACAAAACCGTCCTCGGAAGGTTCGAGATAGCGTTGCCTCGGATACTAAGTCCGGTTGGTCAATACCGTCAGGATCTTCGCCCTGAGGACGGCAAAGATGAAATGTTCAGCGCTCTTGTCCTCGTAGCCCGGGTGCGGTGATCTCGGCACGCCATGGAGAATCACTTGCACCCAACGGTAGATTGCTTCGACGGACACGCTTACCTCGGAGTATGTGCCCTCTTTCATTGCCATGGAGGTTGATAGGCTCAAGTCCAATCTGGAAAACGACCTTTCCCACACAAAGACCTTGCAGCAAGAGCTCGTCATCTACAATTGATAGCAAGCTTCGCTTCAGCTTGACACATGCTTTCTCTTTATCTGTGGGCCTTGGCGGCAGCATATGCGAGGTTATCACGAGTCCTTTTGAAGCTTTGTTGTCGGAAATAGTCCATAGCAGCGTCCGATTCGGCCGTGCTGGGACCCAGCCACACGTAGACGGTGCGCGCCCAGCTGTATATCTCTCCCACGAAGCCGATTTGGCGCTCCTTCTCGGCAGTATTTTCCTGGTTGGTGCAAATGGCGTCAGCCTACATGGACACGGACCCGTAATGCTTCCGGATGTTGACCAAGGCCATGTGGAAATTCGGTTTAATGGTGATTTTCTAGAGGACCGGCCCCAGGCGCCTCGCACGATATTGTCCGTTTCGGTGTCGTCGGGCCCTATGCATACGACAACGCGTTGAAGACGTGCGATTTGCCCAGACCAACAATGCGGAAATGGCAGCGCAAAGGCGAGTCATGGCCTGTCGTAACGTCGGGTGGGTGGGATGTCGAGAAGCCAGATTTGGCTGGCGTCTTGAGCAAGAGGGAGACGCAAACAGAGGTCTCCGACCGTGATGGGGTGTTGCGCTTGGCTTGTTGGTGTGGAAGAAGCTACCCAAATTGAAAGGGGGTGTCGAGGCTGGCAGGAGAACTGGGCCTAGAATTAGGTCCTGGCCTGAGTGCAGTTCCGGGCCCGCCACGTCCATGTTTGCTCTGAAGGAAATAGGTCAAGTCGTAACGGTACTGTACCGTTTTCGTGTCTACAAAGGGGAAAGAGATAAACCGTTCGAGTTTAGGATGACTCCAGGGTTTATTTTTTGGGGGACCTCCGGAGGCCTCTTAGGCTCCCTCGCAAACCGGAGCCTCAAGGGATTATAGACACATGTTGTGTGACCATGACTGCATTCTGCTAGTAAATCTACCACATCACTGTCAACGATTTCCGAGTTCCGGCTACGACCCTACAGAAAGAGCAATACTGCTAAGGAAGATAACTATGTACATCGAAGAACCCAATGTGCAGCCACTTTGCTGCTAGTCTATCTAACCAGTCCAGAGCTTCGGTCCGGGGATGGTATAGCTTGTGATGGTGGTGTAGGGGTTGAACAGAATGCCAGGATCGGTGGCCTTGTACAGGTTCACACCGAGGGTGCCTCCCGACGGAACCGCAGTCCCAGAGCCCGTCACCTGCAGGTTGATGCAGAAGGGGTACGCCTGTGCCCCGTTGGCAGAACCCGCGCCGTGGGCAGCAATAGTCTCGTGGCGGAAGACGTACGTGCCGGCCTTTAGCGTCTTGGGCACGGTGACGGTCCACGTGTTGTTGTTGTTGATCATCTCCTGTGCAGCCCAGACCTGAGTTTTGTAGTTGATTCCGGCCTCGTCAATCTTGGTCCAGAGGAGCTTGGACTTGTCGATAGACGACGGAGAGCCACTGTAGGGCGCGATGTAGGTCAGCATGGGACCCAGCCCGTGGGGCCACGTGGTCCACTGGAACTGGATGGTGCCGCCGGCGCTGACGGTGCCGGCGATGCTTCCTGGGGCGGCATTTATGTGACAGTTGATGTCTTGTGTTCCGAACTTGTTGGGCTCTACGAAGCCGAGGTCCAGAGCCTCCTCGTACCTGGGATCGTCAGCAAGCCTCAAGCCTGACAGGGTAGAAGAGTTATAAAATTCTCACCATCCGGCAATGGCAGGGAGAGTACCACCATTCTTGACGAGATAGTAATAGTCCACTAGAAAAGGATTATTCGTTTAGTTGCTACTGTGTAAACAGGCAGGCGAGCCAGTGAAGAGAGTACAAGACAGCCTCGAAATATTGGACGAAATTTGGCGAGTGTCAAAAAACCTACAAATATAGCCCTGGTTGTATTTTCCATCCGTAATAAATCCTGACACAAGTCCATGGGCAAGAACAGTAGTGGCGAGACTGCACACGGCGGCAGCGATCAACTTGACTGACGGCATCCTTGCTTTACACGTGGTCGAGGTTATGTTTGGAGATCGCCGGCTGTGATGACGGTACAATGCAGAGTATATCAATATCCCGGCCCGGACTTTGCGCCGCTTCTTATACTAAATCATCCCAGACCGCAACGGCCAATATAAGCACCCGGGTCCTCGTTTGACTCTTGATCTTTTCGCTGAGTCGCCGTGCCAGAATACCATGACTAGAGGGCACCGAGCCGCTGTCTGTAAACTCGGAATGCCAAGACGGACGTTGCAAACTTGACAGCGGAGCGTGGGTTCCGAGTTACTTCTATAGTCCTTTCGGCGACACGAACGGGAACGGACCGACCAATGACTGGCATGCTCCACGGTGGTCTTGCCAGGATCACGAGCATGGCAGTGTAGTGCACGAGCCCTACGCAAACTATTGATGATATGATATTTTGCTGTTGATTAGTGGACGTGCGGTGATCAAGGCTCGGAATGGTGTGCACCTACTATATATTCGGCACTGCTTCCACGCCTTTTGGGCAAGGCATAAGTAATGAGAACGAACTAGCAAGGCAGGATCTGAATACTTCTAGTAGAAGTCCTTCCACGAGTATCTGCGGCCATCTCACGGCATTGAGAAGTTTAAGTTGCTCGTACATACATACCACTGCCAGTTTATAATAATATTATGAATGACTTCCGATCCAAATCATTTGAAATCCTGTGGTTTTACTTCGAATGTACTAAAAGCACCGTTATATTCAATGTTGGCAGTCCAAATGCCGCCGAGGAGCTGTTGCGGGACAGTACCCGCCGCGAAAGAGAAATAGGAAATACCTGCTGATCGACATCAAGGAATTCCAAGTTGCCGAGCCTCGCTTGGGTTGTCTGTGGAATGACCAAGAAAATATGTGTTTTCCATGGCAGAAAATGGCGTTACTGGCGCGAGCAATGCCGCACAGGCCTAGATTCAAAGCCGCAGGTAGGGCATTTTCTGCCGGTAGCACAACGTTGGCAGGAGTCACGGCCTTTCCGTACCTATCATTAGGTTCTAGGGCTTGTTTATCCTATTTGAGCAAGTAAAACGTATGTGTCCTATACTATGCCAAGGCGGGTAGTCGATTTCCAATGCTCGTGCCCTTGGTTGTGGCTCATGGATCTTGTGACCCGCGGAGGAGAATTTTGCATCAATAAGAGCTCAGATAAGAATACAGTGCAAATGAAAGCGGCCCAGGTATGTCTTGGGTTGGAAAAAAAATATGTCTTCCCCGGCAGCTGGGCTTCATACGCGATTGCAACAATAATGACGCACTGGTGTTCCAGGTCTATGAATTTGACATTGTTGTGGAGTACCGTGTTGGTTTTGGCATCAATGGTTAAACTTGCCCTGTAGGGATTACAGCGAGGGCGTCCGGTATCAGGATGTACCGGCAGCCCGGATCCTGCGTCAAGTCAGAGGGCCATTATCTTAGGGAGAATACAGTGGCTGATATTCTTGCTAATGTTTGATCACTCCTTATGGCCTCTCCAGATACTTTCTTTGCTGGCCACTCCACGCCCAGGTCTCGTGCAAGTTTACGGCCGGCCTCCTCTGTTGGAGACCTATCATCGAGCAAGGTAAGCAGCTTCAGGGTCCTGAAGGAATTGTGTTTCTGCTTGCGGCTTGTAGGCATCTTGCGGGTCGGGCTAACGCAGAGGCAGGTATCGGTTTTGTCGGTATGCGCTTCCTCCATTACGTCGAAGTCCTCAAGGTCGCTTATCCTGATAGGTCAGTTGCTTCGGCGAGGGCTCACGGTCCGCAGAAGGTGGGTTTTCCTGCAAAAGGGGTTAATTCGTGGTCAGCAGGTTTTGGCAATTCAAAAGGAATACTTATCTCCGGAGTTACGGTCCTGAACCTGGGTAGCAAGCCCATTGCGGCCAGAAAGTGTGTTGATGGGTGCTGTGTAGGCTATCAGTGGCAATGTCCTTTTCTAGTGGTGTTGCTAATGGGTAAGTCACCTGTTGATAATGGAAACATTGTAATGCTTGTATGCTAATGAGAACCAGGAGACTTGGCTGAAAGCGTCTGATAAAGGAGATCTTGCGCGATAAGATGTCGCGGATTGCGAGTTGAAAAGAAGGCAAGAGCCCCGCGCGGCTCAAAACATCACCCTGGGGAAGGCAATGCGGCAGCCGTTGCGGTGGAGCATGGCCAAAATGCATTAGGCAGAGATGTTTGGTGCCCTACATTCGATCAACGTACGCCTACCCAGCTTTTCCCATACGCCCACCCAAGGATTTGCGTGCGCCCACCTAGAGCTATCAAATTCCTTATATATAGCCCTATATAAAATTTAGTACCTTATAAAAAAAAGTTTCTTTCGCCTACTTAGAACCCCTGCTATAGCTCTTAAATATCCCTATTATAGCTAGGGATAGCCCTACTTTATGCTTCCTTAGAGGCCCTCACCCTCCTCTTAAGGGCCCCTTCCTCCTAAGGGCCTCTTCCTCTTAAGGGCTTCTTTCTCTAGAGGGCATTTCTTTTTAAATAGCCCCTCTCTTTAAAGGGCCCTTAGGAGGAAGGGGCCCTTTAGAGGAGGAAGGAAGGAAGGGGTCCTCTAAAAGGAGGGGTAGAGTATGGATATTAGAGAGCTATAGTAGGGGTTCTGGGTAGATAGAAGGAACTTTTTTTTTAAAAGGTACTAAATTTTATATAGGGCTATATAAGGAATTTTATAGCTCTAGGTAGGTGTATGCAAATCCTTAGGTAAGCATATGGAAAAAGCTGGGTGGGTGTAACGGGTTCGAGGCAAGTCCAGGGAATCCGATTGAATTGATATAGAGTACGAAAGACGAAGAAAAGAGAGACAAAGGGTCCCCGTGTTATGAACCAACACGACGGGGATCCATTTTGAGGACCCAGGCACCCAGGGCGAATGCCACGACACAACCCCGCAGGACCCCAACTGCTAAGTCAGCATTGCCTACCCTGAAACCAGGGTTAGGGCTGCAGACCCACAGGTTGCAAGTGCTCATCCAAGATCAATAAGCAGCAATAAGCAATAGTTGCAAGTGCTCATCCAAGATTAATGAGTAGCAATAAGCAATAGCTATAAGTACTCATCTAGAATTAATAAGTAGTAATAAGCAACTAAAGAGTCAGAACATATAAGGATATAGTTATTACTATAGTAGATAGCTTTTATAGAACAGACTCTTTATAATAATCAGAGGGTTTCTAGGTATGTTAAACCTAAAAGATCAAGAGTTTATATTTAGAATATATTATTAAGCATTTATTAAGCAATATTATTAACTAATAATAATTACTAGCTATAAGGCTATCTAATACTAGGATTAAATACTTAGATTAATAACTAAAGAGTCTGTTCTATAAAAGCTATCTACTATAGTAATAACTATATCCATATATATATTCTGACTCTTTAGTGACTTAATGGGATTAATAGCAATGCTGTTGATTGGGTGTTACTTAATAGAGTTAATATAGATCCCATTAATCCTGGTAGGTCCTTAACCCTAACCTTAATAAGGTAGTATTACTAATTGGATCAGGTAGGACACTCTTTCCAGGAGCCATTTCCCAACCTATAGGGTTATCTTCTGCAATAGTTAGCCATTAATGCTTAGTAGTCCATAATACTATCTCCCTTTGTTAAACGGAACCGCTCAGCAGGGCGTTGGTACTCCGTGCAAGGAGTTACCCTAGACTTCGTTGTAAGGAGTTACCCTAGACTTCCTAGCAAGGAGTTACCCTAGACTTNAGATAATTAAGTAGCTTTTTAATACTTTAAGATCTAATTTTACCTTAAAGCTACTCTTTTTCTGATTTTAATAACTTAGACTCCCTAACTTATTCTTTAGATAGCTAGAGCTAAATTACCCAAATAGTACTAATCCTTATTTTTAAATTCCCTCTAGTTTGGGCTGAATTCTATAGTAATGCGTATAGGCATTGGTATATAAATTGCCCTAATGTATTATAATATCCATATAGCCCATTCTAGAAATAGCTCTCTCTCTCCTTCTTGGAGACCCATTTGGTGCGCTACTGCTTTCCTCCCTTTATAAGGTGATTCCTATTTCTCTCCTTTTAGGAGGCCCCCTTTAAGAAGCAGTTTATATATATATAGCAATAATACTATCTGTATCTACTACTGGGTGGTCTAACTACCTTTAGTTACTTAAGGCGGAACCTAATCAGGCTGATATAAGGTCTATATCTAATGCTATATAAGATGCTTATTTACTATAATAGAGTTTCTAGTATAGCGCCTTAAATTCCCTAATTTACTTAAACTTCCAGGTAATCTATTAGATAGCTACTATATACTTCTTAAATTCCATTAGTAGTATAATAGTAATTCGCATATTCTTTAGGGCTTTAGATATACCCTAGTATAACTATATTACTTAGGACTTATTATTCTAAATATACTCCCCTATTTTTATAAGAGCACTCTTAAAGTTTATATTAAACTCCCTAAAAGGCTAGCTATCTTTTTATCCAAGCTTTATAAGATCCTTCTGCTCTTTTTTCTTATAAATAATTATAAAAAAAGTATAATCTATATAAGTAATTAACTTTTTAGAATTAAAATCCTTATTAATTCCCCTATTTTTCTAAAAAATTTAAATTTTAAACGTAGCTTTAATACTTAAGTATTAATATATCTTGTTAAACGGAACCGCTCAGCAGGGCGTTGGTACTCCGTGCAAGGAGTTACCCTAGACTTCGTTGTAAGGAGTTACCCTAGACTTCCTAGCAAGGAGTTACCCTAGACTTGCGAGTCAGGCGATTTTCGCTAAGTACGCCCAGTGCGTGCGTGACGCAAGATGAGTTTGGTGGCCGTGAGTCGATTATTTTGGCCTGCATTTGCACCTTAATTCAGACCTCTGCATTACCCTTATTTCTTACCCAAAAAGTATATGACTTAGTGCATTGGATAGCCTGATTTCTGAAGTTTGTATGTACTTAATTTGGGCATTGCTAGGGCTATGGTTGGCTGGCTGCTTGGAACCAAAGATGGTGTGTTGGAAGGGCGAATTTTCCGGCATTTGCAAATTTGCACCAGAGCCGACCGCAGCGTGCCCAGGGGTGAGACGACGTCGGAGGGTATATAAGGAGGGCTTACAGAAGCCCAACTTAATTCAATACAAAGTTGTCCAGACCATTGTCAATCGTCCCAATTCGCCTCAGAGCACCACACTGCGACCCTGCCGAAACACACACACGCTGAACTGAATGCTATTCTATAGCACAAATTCATCACATATCTTATATTAAGCCTTCTAGCTACTATTAATATAGCCTACTGGCTTATTTATTTATAGTTTTAAGATTAAGGAGGCTTATAAATTAGGATATTTATTTAGCTTTCAGTTTTAGGCCGGCTAGGCTAGAGCCTTATGCTGGGGCCCTACGGGCCCTGGCTGAACATAATATTGGACATAGACTGGAGCCTGCTGGGGCTGTAGGGGCTAGGGGTGCCTTTTATGTGAATGGGGCTGGTCTCTGGGGTGGTAGGGGTGTTGATCGCTTGGGTAGCATTAGGTTGAGGGTATAGCTAGTATTCGGGTGCTAGCTGTGGCGCTAGTTGGGAGACTAACTTGCAAGTGGCATTCTGCATTTCTTATATGGTTTCCTATATTATCCCTATAGCCATTTAAGTAGCATTCTGGGCTGCCTGCCTTATTACACTCTTTAAGATGCCCTGGTTTTATAGTGCTACAAGGATAGCTTAGCTAAACTCTAAGTAGTTAGTTATTATGCGTATGAACTTGTTTTCCGCTAAGATGTAAGCGGCTCTTAAAGGTTCTACCTTACTACTATCTTTACTACCTTACTAAAGTATATTTCATAATATATCATTCAAAGTTCTGATTTATAAGAAATTTATAAAGGAACTATAGGAGATTAAACTTAATATAATGAGTATATATAAGCTAATACTATATATTAGCTGTAGCCGAGCTAGGTTTGATAGGGAAGAAAAAAGTAGAAGGAAAATCCTATAAGTCCGGAATCCGAGCTCTTATATACGGAATCTTTAGTGGGTCTGGAGGGAGCCGGACTGCGCCAACACCTTGGGTTCCATCCTGTAAAATAACTTAACTTCTTTAAAAATAAATGTATTTATTTAATTTACTTCGTAGAGGCAACATTAACGAATTATTAATTATTAATTATTAAACATTTATATTATATTCTTATTTTAAAGTTCATAATTCTTTTATTATAAATATGTATTTAAAAGTATTCATTAATATAATTATATAATAAAGGGTCTAATATAATTATATAGCCCCT
Source organism: Stenocarpella maydis (assembly GCA_002270565.1). Taxonomy (NCBI): domain Eukaryota; kingdom Fungi; phylum Ascomycota; class Sordariomycetes; order Diaporthales; family Diaporthaceae; genus Stenocarpella; species Stenocarpella maydis. The sequence goes on from NQMI01000165.1 coordinate 90,370, forward strand.
CTTGGATATAAGGGTTATTAAAGGCCGTAATTATTATTTAAAAACTATATTTTGTTTAATTATAGCTATTTACTAGATAAAAACTATATTAAATTTTAAGGTTTTAGGTTTCTGTTACCTAGTAAATCTCTTTTGAGGATTTATTTAGCTTTTATAGCTAGTTTTTATATGTCTTTAATTGAATTAAATTCTTTTTAATTTATTAATTTTATTATCATAACCTTTAAAGGTTTTTAAGGTACTAATAAGCGGGATAGTAAGGTATATATATAATTATACATATATAATATAATATAATATATATATAGCCTTTAGAATTTATACTTATATATAACTTTATAATATATAGATATCTAAATATAAATATATATACAATTCTAACTAATAAGGATATTATATAGTTAAGGAATAATGTAATAAATGTAAAGAAAATATTGTTATATAGAGTAATGTTTTCTGATTTAAATTATATGTTTCATTAATTATTATTTAAATATTTGAATAATACGGATTTTAATATATTAAATTTAAAAAATGAGCCAAAAAGCTTAAATTTTAAGTTTATGCTACTAAACGGACCATAATTATCTAACTTTTAATAAAAGAAATCAAGAATATAGTATTTTAATTACTAAGTTTTATTCTATGAAATATTATTTATTTGAGATCTATTATATCACTATTTTCTTTTCTAATGTTTATTGATATATAAAAGTTTATATTATATATATATATAAATATATATAGAATAATGTAGTATATATGTATTATAATTTTATAACTATACTAATAATAAGTATTTTAATTTACTTAAATAATAAGTATTTATTTACTAACTCGTAGTCCTTAAGCTTTAATATAGCCCTTACTATAACTTTAACTTAATTATTATATTAAATATTTATTTTATTACTATTCCTTTATTAGCTTTATTTATTTAAAAGCAAATATAGGTGTTATACCTTAATTATTAATTATCATTTCGAACTTCTGAATGCTCTTAGGGACTAGCTCTATTTATAGACGTTTTAAACTAAGGTTTGTTTACTAGAGGCTAAATAGAGGTATAAATGTATTAATAGCAGCACTAAATTCTACAATACTTTTCTACCGTATTTTATTAACAAGGCTACGATGTAAAGAATCAATTATTCTTAAATCTATAGCCTTTTTGAAACTACTGATTCTACAGTAAGTAGTACACTTTATAGATAAAGGCTTTGGTTATTAAAGGAGTTTATCTATATATAATTCTTAACAATATTAACCTAGCTAATAGCTAAAAATAGCCTTAAACTTCATATAATAAACTTCGTATATATACTTAAACTATATTTATATAATATAAGATCATACCTTAAGTTACGATGGGTAATGGCGTTAATATAGTTCCTAAATAGTTATTAAATTATTCAAGATATCCTTAAATTTTAAGCGAAGGTAAATCGCGTTCGAGACTCCTAGCTTGTTAAGAGCGCTGAATAGAGCCTTAAGAAAATATTAGAGTTTCTGAGTGTATGAAGCTTAAAGCAGGCTGAGAGAGGCGGTGTGCAGTGTTGAGAGTAGTGGGAAGTATGGTAGGTTGAATATTAGGATAAATGTAGAATGAAGTAGTTGTTAGAGTGGAGTAGGCGGGAGGTGAGTAGTTATTAAATTAATGTATCTGTATCCAAACGTTTGTTGTATCCTTAAAGGCAGGTGTGGCGGGGGTATGTTATTTGTTGCGCTAGAGTGTGAAGAGAGAAGGGACTGTAGGATAGAATGAGAATGAGAGGGTGGGGTAGGTTAAGGATGAGCGGAGTTAGATGGTGATATATAGAACTGGTAGTGTAAGCTTTTAGGTATTAGAAGGAGTAGCTTAGAACTGGAGAGAAGTGAGGCTAGTGTACTGGTTCTACATAAGCTATTGGATTGATTAATGATTTTACTTAACGTGTTGAGAAGTTAGTCGTAAAGGTAACTAAATCGTTAGGAGTTTAATCTATGGTAAAATATATAAAAGGGTCATAGTATTTCTTTCTTGGAAACTGGGTAATAATCTTGTGTACGTCATGTATTTAAGAAACTTCCTTTTAGAATCGTTCATTAGAGTTTTTTTATTTTTGCAATGTAGGAGCTTAGGATAAAGAGGAAGTGTCCGAGGAGACGGTGGGGCGGAGGTAAGACAAGTAGTAGAACTGATAAGGGTGTACTCATTAGGGTAGGTGGGGTGAGTAGTGAGGAGGGTTGGTGAGGGGATTTTAAAAAACGGGAGAGAGGAGAGAGGTGGTAGTGTTTAATTCTGGAGGGCGGGTGGAGGGTGGTAGAGAGACGGTTGGTGTAGCGGAGGTAAGGTAGTAAGGGAGAGTAGTTGACTGTTGCAGGTGTGAAGTGGTGTGTGGGATAAGGTGAGGTAGGAGAGGTATTAGAGGTGTGGTGGTGCTATGAGAATGTAGGTATG
>NQMI01000166.1:0-88351 GCA_002270565.1 Stenocarpella maydis
TGACGTTGGGAATAGTGGCATGGTGGGTGGGTAGGGCGGCCGGAAGGGGGGCCCGGCCGGAAGCCGGGGCGACGATGTTAACTATCAATCCGCGTGCAGTGGGCGACAAGATAACCATTCATGCATGGCTTGAAATATCTTACTGATTTATGGGGTTCTTTTTAGATCTTCATTGTAGCAGCAAACGAGAGTTGAGCCATGGCACAAAACGAGGGTATTCTGATCACCGGCGCAGCTGGATTCATCGCACAGGTCCTTGCGGCAGCTCTGCTTGAATCGTCACCAGATATCAGCCCGACCTTGACAGATGTCTCAAGGCCCCCGGTTCCTACGTCTGTTTCGCAACATGCACACCGCGTCACAGCCGTCAGCAGCGACTTGACTGATGTTCCTGCTGTTACGTCTCTCCTCTCCAGTCCTTTCAAGGCGGTATATCTGCTTCATGGCTTGATGTCAGGCGGCGCAGAGGCCAACCTGGAGCTGGGTTGGCGTGTGAACTGGGACAGTCACCGGTAAGCAATGATGCTCTGCCTGCTGGCTCACCTGTGCCTCTTCACGATCTGTTAATGATGTTTCTCATTGCAGAGCCATTCTGGACCACCTGCGTACACATCAACCAGGGACTGTAGTGATATTTCCAAGCTCCCTCGCCGTGTACGGGCCCACTGATTCTGGAGAGATCACAAGCGAATCCCCAAACCCGCTACCCCAGTCTTCATACGGGGCTCAAAAGCTAATGGTGGAAACATACTTGAACGACTTTTCCCGGCGCGGCCTTCTCGATGGACGAATCGTGCGGCTTCCCACCGTCGTCGTACGGCCCGGGGCACCATCCACAGCAGCCAGTTCGTTCGCCAGCGGAATCATTCGCCAGCCTTTACAGAGGGAAAAGAGTATCCTTACTGTCGCACGGAAGCTGGAGATGTGGATTTGCAGCCCAAAAAATGTCGTGGAAAATTTGATTCGGATAAAGGATGTGCCTAGGGAGAGGTTTGGGTTCAGTATGGTCCTCAACCTGCCAGGTATAACTGTTACTGTGCAGCAAATGCTGGATGCTATTGAAAGGGCAGGGGGAAGCAAGGCACTGGGCCTGATCGAGGAGGCAAGAGATAAAAAGGTCGAGGCTATTGTGGGTAGTTGGCCAGCTCGGTTCGACACGTCAAGAGCACAAAGCTTCGGCTTAGAGGCAGACCGGACACTGGAGGAAACTGCCAATGACTTCGCCCGAAGTGTAGCCAAGGCCAAGAGCTCATGAATGGATTTGTACATATGTAGCCGCGTATGTTGAACTCGGGAACATTTACCCCGGCTAATGAGGGTCTATAGCTCATAACTCAAGTACCAAATAAAACAAAAAGTGCTTGAACAACACGTTTTTTATGTTCAGTTACTGAGCCATGCGTGTTATGGGTCTTTGGAAATAAAATAATGAATTATAAGCTCTCAGGGCTGAAGTTGTCGGCCGACTCCGACATATTGGTCCCGTTGCTGAAGTACATCAGCTCCGGAGCCCCCAGACTCATATTGCTATCTAGAAGAAAGTTGGCATCGAAGCCAAAGGCAGAGCCACCCGGGAACGCAGGATCCAACAAACTCTCAAAATCCCCATTCTCGGTCTGAGGGGGTGGCGGGTCGACGCGAGCCGGCTGGTGGCTCGATAGGGACGTTCCGTTTGCCGTTCTGAGGGTCTCCACGATCTTTTCCAGACCGTCAGCCGTAAGGTTGACCAAGTGACATTTTACTACTGGCATCCTCCGATAAAACCCCGCGAGGTGTGCTATTGAGTCTACCACTTGCTGTCTGTCGATCAGCTGATCGCCATGGATCATGGCAAGTTTAGCCAGGAACATGCAGGCGAAAGCCGACATGGAATGCATATAGGATGGCATCCCCGCCAATTCCGACTGGATGCCGGCATCTGCTATCAGTATGTCGATGATCGAGGTCGCTGCTGCCGCCGCTGAGGATGCTGGCTCCAAGAAGTATGAGGGTGTGGGTTCTCCCTTGCCAAGGCCTGTGAAGACATGAGAGTACAGATGTAACTTGGCGAAATGGAAGTGCAAGAGAACGCCATTCCGTGGGAAAATTCCAATCCGCTCGTGGTGATCTGTTCTTTATGTAAGCAACAAAGACAAAGGATTAAAGCCAATGGGCATGTTGAAGACTTCGAAACATACGTGTAACCACTCCAGACCAATTTCCAACCCATTGGTCGAGCTGGCGAGCAAATTGTGCAATTTGCATAGAATAGACTCGAGGCACCGGATCACCGACGTCTGGACCAAACAAGTCACGAATGGTGTGAACGATATTCACCAGTGCAATCTGACTAGCAAGTCGTGTGTCCTCTGATGCGGTATTTGAGGTAGACTGAGCCACGAAGGTTTTCCAACCTTGGATTGCCAGGTCCTCTCTAATGATAGGCTGCTGCCCATAGAGTGTAGATAAATGCTGATCGCAAATGTGCAGCACATACCAGAGCCGCACGTAATCAGCCGAGTCCTCGTTGTTTTCCTCTGTTGCCTTTTTGAAATGCCTGATGAGATTGAGCTCAGCAGCTCTCCGTATTGCGCAACCTGAGACTTCCCAGCTGATATCGGACAGCCAGTAGGAGGAAATGCACATTGCCCTCAAGTAATCTGCATCGATGCGGCGGTCGAACATGGAGGAGGATAAGAGCCGCCGGCACTCCTTGTAGCACTTGTAGCATACTTGACATCTTTGTTAGAAATAAGGACCATTTATATCAGTATACTACAGACGGGATTCGTGCCTCCGTATACCTTGTTTCTCTGTGGTTCATGTAGCGCTGAGACAGTAAAAATGCACGTGGTCAGGATTGTGCTGGCCTGGCGGAGCGCGTCCAGTGTTTCATACCGCCCGCCTATCCCGTACATGAAAGGGTCGAGATGGTCTCTATACAGAGCGAAAAGACGCTCGGCATCTTCAAGAGATAGTCTTCCTCTGGAAACGAGGTCATCTACCTTGTTTTGTGGATTGCTCGGAGTCCCGTCTTTCCCAACATCATCTGGAGAACGTAATGCCTGAAGCTTCGCCAATTGGTATACCGAATTAATGGTAACTTTTGGAAGTTCGTGATCCTCACTGCCCTGCTAGCTGGTAGCTGCCCACTACTATTGCCACAGGCATTGTATTTATTATCTAACGCAGGGTGTCTGAGCGTTTACAACTGTATGAAGGGACCGCAGCTCTTTTTTAAACCCAAAAAGAGGGGGTGGGGGAGATTTTAATCGGATTCAGAACGAAACCAGCTTTCATTTATATTCAAAGACCACTTGGAGCTTGAGTCGCGGCCTTATTTATAGAACTCACTAGTGGTGGACGACTGTGACCTGAGGGTTCTTGGTCTCCGGTCCACCCTCCACTTCGTCTCTCGCCTTTTTAATTATCTGCTCCTGCTCATTGTGGTGGACCTTGTCCTCCTCCTTCGGATACACGTGCCGCGACATGGTCCAAATAGACCGCTGGAAGAGATCGCCCATAGATTCAATGGACCGGCCTTCGAACTCCGGCATGCAGAAGAAGAAAAAAACGGCGCCAATGTAAGTTAGCACGGCGTACAGCAGGAACGTGCCCCAGCCCGTATGTGTCATCATTAGAGGCGTGGCCTTGGTAATTCCGTAGTCCACAATCCAGTTAATGAAGAAGCAAATCGACATGGAAAACGAGCGAATCCGTGCAGGGAAGATCTCGGCAGCCACGACGTAAGGTGCAACTGACCACCCAAAGGACCTAGGTACGGGGGGAAACGGGTCAGAGGATATTTCAATTTTCAAAGATTGGGTGTAAACTCACCATCCGAAAGCGTAGATATAGATCCATATAATGCCTACAATCCCGCCAGCCGGTGTGCCCCCAGTAGAGTCAGGATTCGCGAATCTGATGTAAAGAGCAATATACAGCATGGCTGTCGCTTGAAGCACAGCGCTAAGCTTTTAATTTTCGGTCAGATATTAACTTTCACGGAAGATTGAGGGCTTACTTACCAGAAGCGGCCGCCTTCTACCAACCCGATCCACGATGACGGCGACATAAATGATGGTAGTTGCTAGCTTGACGAGGCCGTATACACCGGTAGTTAGGAGGGATAACGATCCGGGTTGGACCCCGATCATTTCGAAGATCTCCGGCGAGAAGTAGTTCAACGAGTCGGTCCCAGTAAATTTGTGGAAAATAAAGAGGAAAGTTGCGAGGAAGAAGCGGCTGGCGTTGCTTGGGATCGTGACAATGTCTTTGATTACCACCCAGTAGCTCGACCCTAGACACCGTTAGATGCTTGTGGCAAATCTTTCTCGTACACGATGAGACAGTAACAAAGAGGCTCAGTTCGGCCTTACCTTTTGTGAATTCTTGTTCGTGGTCCACCTGGGCGCAAACCTCCATGTATTCTTAGGACACATATGGGTGTTCCGATGGGAAATTCCGTAATTTGCAGAGGTTTTCGAGCCCCTTTTCCCGATTACCCCTTGCGATTAAGGCCCGAGGAGTGTCGATGACAACTACACGCACTGTCAGATTCTGATTTGGAACCTCATATGCCACCATTCAGACCCACGACTCTAGCACCTAGACTTACACCATAACGTTAAGAACATGCAGCCTCCTGGTATGATTTGAATTCCTAGTGCCAGCTTCCATTGTAGGTTGCTCGAAGTAGACCACAGTGATACACGTTAATTTGTCCAGAATGCCAAACTGCAGGGCGATTCAGTTAGCCGTGGTCTTTTGATGTGCATCTTCCGATATGAGCGCAACTTAGGGCCAGTATAATGCGCAAATTATACGATGTTGTTAAGGAGCCACGGATCGATTTTGGTGAGTTCTCGCCAAGGTACTGTGGTCCCAACATGCTTGTCCCTCCAATGGACAGGCCGGCAATGAAGCAGCCGGCATAGAACGTAGGCAGGTGGGCAATCTCTTGCATCGTGGCACCGATGAGGAAGAGGGCCGCGAAGATGGTCATGGACTTCTTGCGTCCAAGAAAGTCGGCGAAGGGAGCTGCTATCAGCGCGCCGGCCGAGCCGCCTGCGGCCACTGTGTTATATTGTCAGGATATCTAGTATATTCTCGGCAGTATGTTGTATACGAACGCATGGCGGCAATGTTTCCAGCTGTATGCATATGTTAGTCAACATACGTGGCTCAACTAGAAGAAAAAAAGAAAAAAGAAAAACGAAAAAAAAGAACGCGTGGGTTTGGTTGGATGTTTTGCAGATTTTGCATATGGACATACCTCTTTGATCGGCTTCGTCCTCCGAAAGCACATTTAGGCCAAAGGCTTTCTTGAAACTCGGTAAAGTCAGAACTCCACCGATGTTCCCTTGGTCAAAGCCATAGGAACACGCAGCGAAAGCGACTGTTGCAGCCAGGTACCAGAGTCTTCCGTTGAAGATCTCCTTGGGGTCGTCCTTCCAGTCCCGAAACGCCCAGATGGATGTGCCACCACCCATTTCTACTTTTTTTGATAGACCTTGTGTGTGATCAAAGCCCGATACGGTCTTGGCACTGTGTATCTTCGAGTCGAAGCTCACTTTCAAAGTGTGGCAAAGGGCTGAGTCGATACCCAAAGCGTTGCATTCGAGGGAACTTGAGGTTATAGACGGATGCACAGAAGGCCCCTAGCTTGCTAATCCACATCGAAGCAGCCCGGAAACTTGTGCGAGCATGCAAATTAATAGGGCTCATTACAAAACTGAGTCGAATCCAGCCTGGCCTCACTCCACTTCCCCATATTCAACCCCGGATATGCCAAGGTCCGGGGTAAAAGGTGCATGCGGGGAGCAGCGTTGGACATGGATCGACTACATGTAGAGGACTCGGAGAGAATCCCGTGTCACCCAAAGCACCCGAACGTCAGACACTGTGCTGTTAGGCTTCAAAAAGAGTCCTTGCTTATAGGGACGGACGTCTCAGCCGCATAGATAGGTACTCCAGCCTCCTATTGGGGACAAAGTCGATGAGCCAAGGAAATCAGAATTCTCCCAAGTCGAACACCATTTGCACATTCGATTAAGCGCAGCTGACAGGCCCGCCTGTAAGAACAGAAGCCATGTCGGCCACTATCACTACTATCACCTCATCAGACACACACACGAAAAGCCCTGCGCTGACCCGGGTGGACGACTTGCCAGCGTCAACGGTCTAATGCCACGCATCCAACCTCCACAGGCTCCGAGACGGCACATTACTCTGCACCTGGTTCGGTGGGACCCAGGAGGGCACACATGACATATCCATCTACCTGTCCCGGCTCGCACCCTGGCCCAATTCGTCCTGGTCGGACCCGGTGCGCGTGTAAGAGGACAAAGAGCGCAGTGAGCAGAACCCGGTCTTGTTCCGGGACCCTGCCACTGGTGCGCTCTGGCTCTTCCACACCGCTCAGCCTCTCTGCAACCAGGATGAGGCGGTCGTGATCGCTCGCACTTCTAATAATAATGGTCAGACTTGGTCCATGCCCTTTGAGCCCTTCCCAGGAAAGAAGGGGGTCTTTGTTCGTCAGCCTTTGGTAGTGCCCCCGGGGGGGTGTGGGTGCTGCCCATCTGGTATTGCCGCACGCCACCAGGCTTCAGGTGGGTCGGGAACGATGACGTCTCTGCGGTTCTGTATACACATGACGGGAGCCGGACCTGGCTGGAAAAAGAAGTCCCTGATTCAGTGGGACACGTGCATATGAACATCCTATCGCTGGGCCACGGGTCCTATGTCTCATTCTTTCGGAGTCGGTGGGCCGACGACGTGTACCGGTCTGTCTCGAAGAATGGTCTTGACTGGAGTGTCCCTGAGAAAACTCCACTGCCAAATCCCAACTCTGGGATCAGTGCGGTAGCTCTATCCACTGGGGACGTCGTGATGATATTCAATGACTCACGGACTAATCCGGACATGCAAAGAAGAGAGGGTTTATATGATGACATAACACCGGCAGATGACACGAGGAGCAATCAGCCAGGTGTGGGAGGTAAGGTCGCTATATGGGGAACACCGCGAAAAGCTCTGTCTGTCGCGCTTTCGAAGGACGAGGGGAAAACGTGGGAATGGAGAGTTCTGGAAGATGGCGACGGCTTTTGTATGACGAACAACTCCAAAGAGCGCACAAACCGGGAATTGAGTTACCCCAGCATTACCGTTAATGGCAAAGGCGAGAAAGGGGTGCATGTGGCCTACACTTACCATCGGAGGCACATCAAGCATGTTTGCATTCGCGATGCTGCAGAGTTTTATCAGTAACAATTAGGTCCCAAGGAGCAATCGATTTCGCATTATATACAGAATATTCTTTGCTGCAGACGCCGAGGCGTAAGAAGATCATATCCCTCCATCTTCCAAGGGTTGATCTTTCGATTACAGAAATGATGCCCATATTACTCTGACACCTACGAGATGTTCAAGATGTTGGGTAGCTCGGCAAGGATTTAGTGTCAAGGTTTCGCAGGAACATTTCTTCACTTTACCTATATTGCCATAACCATCACTTGAGTCATAGAATTGGTAAAACGTTCTGCATTCTTCTTGACCTCCGATGTGCGTCCTTACATGGTCGTCTGTCGGCCAGGCAGAGACTTCTCCGTCTCCTCCAAAACCGGTAATGTCTCTACTGTCCATTTCTTAATGTCATCCTTCAGTTCAAGGTAGGGTTTCTGCATCTTGAACTTCTCGTCCTCTATGCCGAGCTGCTTACCAAGGTGCCATCAGGTACCGTACTTCGTGCATGCTAGGGATTTCTTGCAGGCCCATTCCGCATTGGCAACCAAATCTTGCAGCTCTCTTGCTTTTTCTAGCTCCCCGGCCGCCCAGTAGTCGTATATCCTGGATGTAGACTTGGGGAAGACATTCCCCAGCCCGGTTACGCAACCATTGCCACCCGCATGCAGGGTTGGCAGTAAATAATCGCTGCTTCCGCCGTAGACACCTAAGTGAGAAGGCTCAAACTTGACGTCAGGCGCGTAAGCTTTCCCACATTGCCACAGGTGAGCTTTGCGGCCACGATATTTAGATGGGAGGCCAGCACGGCTAGTTGATCCGAGTCCAGATCGATGCCCGCCGTCACACCAGGAAATTAAGAGATGATTAGACGCTGTTTTGCGACTGAAGCAAATTAATATGGCAATAGTCTTACATTGTAGATGACCACTGGTATGGACTGGCGTCCGCCACGTCACGGTAGTACGCAACAAGAGGCTCCGTTGGCAAAGACTTGGCCCAATAGCTCGGAGGGAGCAAGAGGCCCCAACCGGCTCCTGCCCCGCCTGCCTCCTTGGCGAGCTGTATAGTCTCCACGGTGCTTTGCGCCGAGATACCCGCGACAATAGGATATTCAGGAAGACCCATGTCGTTGACCATCTTCCGTGCATTCCGGAGGATCTCCTGCCGCTCCGGTCCGGTAAGCAGGGCAAGCTCACCATTTGTGCCAAGGTAGACGAGGCCGTGCATGCCGCTGTTGATTAGGTGTTGACCATGGGCGTACATGGCCTTGAGGTCCACGGGCTGGTCCGTCGCGTCACTGTATATTGTGATTACTGGGGTGCAAACGCCCGGAGGCAGTGGTTTTGCCTTTGCTACCGATATTTTGAAGCCCATAGCGGCTGGCGTAGCTTAGAATCTTGGAAAAGAGGAGTAACTATGTGGTTTCACTTTCCAAAGACGGGCGCAGACAGAAAAAAAACACGCACGAAGATGGGCTACGAAACCCGTCTGTACACCCTCCTATTTGTTGTCTGATACAAATGGGTCTGGAGTTGTGGATCGCGCCGGGATCGGGGCGGGAAGCTTGATCGGCTTTCTTTCCGAGCTTTGGTCACAGTATCCTGCGCCAGATCGGCTACATACCACGTGCTTTGTACCCGTGCGTAGGGAGGTCGGTAGCTAGGATGGGAGAAATGATCCCTAATGAAAATAGCCGTGTGTAAAGAGTTGCAGTTTACTCAACTTCCATAATTAAACTCACAAACCCCGAGAGGAGTTATTACACATAGCTCATTGCTGAATCTCTACTCCACAATCCACTGATCGTACACTTGCCATTTTGTGCATCATTATGGAAGGTGCAAACCAAGAGCTATCAGGGAAGAGAGACTTTCAATATATTTCTGTGCTAAGAGATAGTTATACAATACTGAAAGTTGTAGTTAGGAGAGTAACATGGGGGGTGTGGATTCCGCCATCCACACATCCGCATACATACATAAACTAATTTATACCCCCCCTATAGAAAAGCTTAACATTTCAATAAGGGATTTTTTATCTAATTAATGAGCTTTATATGCAACTCAATTAAACTATTATAAAGTAATATTTGAAAAATCAGCTGCAAGATACTATTACTATAATCCAAGATGAGATACCTATTAAATGGGCTTTTAAGACCTAGTATATTCCTCAAACCATACTTTGCAATTACCTTAATAGCTATCAGGTCTGCGGGCGGTGCATAGAATTGGCGATAATTGCCAGACGCTCCGACTTGGGTATTCTGGTCGCGAGTTCGGCCATGAAGTCGTCATAATTAGCCCTAGCCACCGCACGACAGTAGTGTCCCATGCATCGTTGCAGAGATGTAATTTCTGGAAAGGCCAGCGACCTGTTTGCGAGGTCGAGGGCGATGTCGAAGTTGTTAACAATGCCCCGCTGGCGAGTCAGGAGGTGTGGTCTTGCGGTGGCAACGTCAAATGGCATGCCGGTGTTGCGTCGTGCTGACACATGTTGGCTTGCATACAAAGACAATTGGGAGCAGATGTTGGCGAAGAGGCTCTCGACTCTGCCGTATTCGACCAAACCACGGTTTGGCATTGGTCCTGAACGGTAAGCAGAGTAGGCAGATATGGCTCCGGCGAAGGTGAAGAGGGCAGCCACACAGTATCCCTCTTGAATGCACACGGCGAGAAGGGCCTTCTGAGGCTGCAAATACGCAAGGATGCTGCGTGCGGCGTCCCTCGTGGCGGGTTTTTTTTTTGAGTATTTTTGTAAGGTGGACGGAAAACGGTCGAGATTTCAAAAGGAGTAGTATCAAAGGCAGTGAGTGATACGACGATGTGTATAGAGACAAATGGTAGTTCAGCCTTGGCTGCCGAGTTTTCTGCAGTGGAGGAAGAGGTGAGGATACAGAAATCGACTGGTTCTGCCAAGGCCAGGTTCTGTTGACTTGGGACTTGCAGATATCAAATGATGTCGTCGTCGTCCCGGGAAACAATCTGGTGTTTCTTCCATGGTTTGTGCTGCAAGATCCCACTGAGACCCTTCTGGGTTGGCACGCGAGGCCAAGTCAAGATCACTTTCCCCCATCCTGCCGGTGCCAAGGCTGTTCCAGGGGTCATTCTTGTTCTTCTCGGAGAGTGGATCATCAATATTTCAAACCTTGTTCGAGACAATCACTCCGTAGCCTGGGTACCGCCTATTGAAGGATGGATGGATTCACAGGCTCTGCATCCTTCGCCTGTGACAAAGACAGCACCCTGGTGGATCTCGATGAGCCCCTGGATCAAAGCCGAAATACATCAAACCGCGGCTGTGCAATCAACTCCCGCCAGTCCATCTCTTTGCCGGGCCCCTCTGGGCCAGCTCGAGCACTCCACAGTGAAGTGATGAGGTCTTCTAAGACGGCAAGGTTCCTGAAGCCGAGCCTCCGCTGACTCTGAAACCAGGCACGCATCCTCCGCTGCGAGCTGGTCGTGTTGCACTCGGCTCCGAGCACCAAGGCTGGCCACAGCATCATACAGCCCAGCTTTCCCCCGCCGACGGTCTCGATGTTTTCAAGCTCCTGTACACCAAGCTCCACGAGGCCCTGCACCGCGGCAACCGACGAACGACGGATACTCCTCTGAAAGAAGACCAACCCGGCATAATAGAAGGCGGTGGACGTGTGGTGGACCACGACGGAATGGAGCAAGGTCGCTTCCGAGCTGCGTACCTGCTGCGGGATGCCTGGGAACTGGAGATACAATTGTAGCTCCAGAGCATCGAGGTCCCTGCCCCAGGCTGTCGCTCCGCTCGGAGATGACGCAGCCAGCTTGGCAATACGGTCGTGGGCTTGCAAGGTGGCTTTCGAGACGCCGTAATACGGAAACGTGAACTCGAGGCCGCTCTCAGAGCCGTCTTCGTCGTCTAAGAAGGACTTGAGATGTTCAGGCACGGGAAAGCCGCAGAGAATGGCCATCTTCACCATGTGCTGTCTGAAGGCGGACAGGGCGGCCTCGTCCACGCCACGGGCTTGCAACCTGGAAAGATAGGCAAGGCCCCCAGACACGTGCGTTCGCCAGCGCTGCGTCGTGCCAGAGACAGCCTCGACCGCAATGCATGCCATGATGGCCATGGCGCAAGACTGGTCCTGGTGCTCGTCGGCCAGGGCCAGGTTGTGCCGGAGGTGGCGGATGGCCTCGCTGTCGTGGTCTAGGGCAAGGACGTGGTCCTCCTCTGTGGTCCTCCCGCTGAGCTCGAAAAGATTGTACGCGGCGGCCGAGCATATGGCGTGGAAGATGGCGACGTTGGCGTTGGAGTCACCTGCTCTCGAGACAAGCCCTTTAAGCGCCATCGGGAGCATCATGGTACGACACGGATTGTGCGGCTCGTCGAGAAGGACGATTTTCCTGCTGGTGAAGGTGATCCAGTGGTGGATCAGGCGCTTCTGCTTGGATGGCATCTGCATCGCGTCCAGTTGTCGCGGCGGAGCGTGAATAAGTCGCTGACGACGCGTGGCCTGGCCATCGTCCCCAGATGCGCCGTCCAATTGGCCACGGCCAGGAGAGTCTGGCTGAGGGGCCGAGGCTAGTTGAGACGCTGGAAGCTCGTCTACCAGGAGACTGTGGTTCGGCACTCCCGATGGGTCAGGTGTGGGCTGAGCCGTGGCTGAACCCTCCAAAGAGGGCCCAAGAGACCGGAGTCTGGCTTCGTCAGGTGCAGCATTGGCCTGGCCCGGTGAATCGGCGAGTGTCACAGGCGAAAACACCCGAGGGGTATTTGCGGACAGTGAGCCGCATACTATGGGCACATCCGCTTCCAGGAAGCGCTGCCTGAAGGTGACCGGGAACACCGAGAAGGCCCCCTCGGTGAGCTCAGAAGACTCCCTAGGGCACCACGCATCGATCTGTGCCAGCGATGCGTCGAGGTCCGGAGAGCTCATACGAGCAAGACCTGATGCATCACCCGGTGGCGGCAACGAGCGCCTGGATGCCCTGGGGCCAGGGGTCAGTTCGCCCAACGACTCATGGTCGTCAGTCTCGCCGTGAGGGTTGTACGGCGCCCAGACGAGCTTCATGCCGTATCCCTCGCATCGGATACCCGTCCGACGGCACCGCAAGCATGATGGTTTCTCCCTGTGGTGGCGAAGAGGTCAGAACACCGTGGGTTGCTTGTCGGTGCTGGGCTGCGAAAAGGTGGCGATCGCTTCACCTAGGGATCGATGGGTGATGGCTCCACTATGGAGCAGGTGACTTACTCATCGCACTTGACCCGGCGGGACCGACAAGTCCAGCACCCAGTGAAGCATTTTGTGCGCTTCTTCTTCTTGGGCGGTGGCATGCTGCAGGACCACTGCCGACAGCCTCGCCGGTCGGGAGACGTCGACGTGGTTAACACTCGCTGTGTGATGAGCGATGTGGGGTGGCAGAAGAAAAAAGTAAAAAGACGGGCAGCGGTGAGCGGGTGGCTGTGTCCATTGGAGCATCTTGGAATCGGGCGAGGACCTCAGAGCTCTCTCTCCGGTCTGTAAGATGCCGTCTTGACGCTCCTGGGATGTCGGTTGCACTCGTGTGCACTTCGCGGGTGTCGTCTCAGGTCGTCGAACTCGACCACCTGAGACAACCTCATGCCCTTGTGCCTACGTAGGTATACCAAGCAAAGAGCGGTCAACGTCCGCCCTCCCAGCTCGGCCCTGTTCGCCCACCCAGTACAAGAAATTTAGCGTGCAGCCTACTATAATTTCTGATGCCCCCCCTCTAGAATACCCCGCCTTAATGCGTCTCAGAGCCCCTCAATACGTCCTAAAGCCCCTTGGCACACCTACCTAGGTAGAGGAAGGGCCGTCCGTCCACACGCCTAGGGGAAGGGCCCTTCCTCTGGGTGTGTGTGGAGGGCCCTTTTTGGGGTATGCTGACAGCCTACTGGGTCAGAGAGCGACTGGTGCATTCTCAATTCCCACGACAAAAGAGCAACATCGAATTCTCGACTGCTGTATGGCCCCAGGGACCTACCTTCAAGCCGCACTCAAGCACAACCCGGGTGCACATGCCTTGGCCTTCACACTGCCTCCAGAGAAAGGCGGACACATCCCAATGCTGGCATGTGATGAACCACGCGGCCTGGACATCAGATTGCTCGACCTGACCATGCTTGCCGCCGATATGGGCGTCACACAGGACCGGATCCCTGAAGACCACCCCGAAGCGACCGTCTTCTTGCCACGGCAGCTTGAAGGCGGCCTGGAATTCGACCTGGCCATCATCTGTGACGGCCAGGTACTACGGACGGACACATGAACCTCACCGGGCGGCCTACCGAGAACCCCGGGAGGCCCGCAGGCTCATGTTGACATAGCTCGTGCTTTGTTTGGATCACCCGCGGCCTGGGGGAACGATGATCATTCTGCTCCACAGGGCAGAGTCCGGGGGGGTCGGTCGCCTATTTCACACCTTCTCAGAGCTCCCTCAAATTTAGCTCCTCAAGCCCGGCGCTGGCCATGCCAAGCGGTCGTCCTTCTACGTGATTGCGACGGATGTTAGATCTGAACACCTCCTCGCCGAGAAAGCTGTGAGTGAGTGGAAGGAAGGATGAGAAAAGGCCATATTCAGTAGCAATCAAGAGCTTTGGGAATTCTCAAGCATGAAGTCCTCACAAGGGAGATGTGACGCTGATTTGGTGTTGAAAGAGTCTGGTCCTGAGCTGATATGGCTCGGCCGCAAGGTCTGGAAAGTCCAGGCTAACGCTCTGGAAAAGGCCCCTCTCAATCGAAGAATGTGATCCAGGTTGGCAATGTGTATGACATATGAATACTCAGAACGCAGTCTGTTTTATGAGACTCATACTAGCCCTCACCGGGACAGTAAGCCGGGTCATAGATCGATATATAAAAATGGTTTCATCACTGCTGCCTGACCTGCCGCGTAGCCCGACTCAGACTCCTCATGGATGGAATATACAACTACACCTGTACAGATCCTTATTCTTGTGTTGTAGCACACAAGTTGACATCCCTACACAGAGGCCCCTCCGTTGTCATGCTAGTTGTCTTGATCGGGGACTGAGAGCGTGAGGGTCTTTTTTTCGATGATTCCCTGCCACATAGCACACAGACCTAGCATAGGGGGTTAAAATTAAAAACGCAGAGCCTGATAATTCCCGCTCAGTTCAACAATATTCCTATCCGCCTTTGTCCGTGGCCCTTCACTGGCTCGGTCTTATGCTGAGTATACCTGTCATCTGTGCCCCAGTAGTTCGGGTCTCCACAAGTACCCTAGGTATCAATTGGGCACATCGCCGTACTGTGTCCGAACATCGCTGCCAGAATTCACCACGGCCCACAACACGCCCAGCATTGCCAGCACTAGGGTCATGGGAACAGTGGCGTCTTGCAAGTCCCCACGGCTCCCCCACATGAACAGCCAGGCAAACACGAACCAGAACGCCGGCGCCATGATCAGGCATAGGTACACCACGACACGGAAAAGGGACCTGCACTCTCTCGCTGCGATACCGTAGCACACCTCCACCTTTTCTGACCGCGACGCGGCCGCGACGGGCCTGTCCCTTTTGGGGAAAAAGTCCAGCATTTCCCCGGCTGGGTTGCGGATGCGACATCTCGACGTCAGTGGCAGAAGGACGTGGAGCCAGTGCCATAGGCTGTCGCTCTCATAGCAGCCGTAGAAGTAGTGTTTGAACATGTGCCTGGTGACAGGGGGTGAGTGTGTCGGTCTCGGCCGGTAGCTGTACTCGTCGTCGTGGTCCGGCGGCAATTCAAAATTGAGGTCGCCCGGCATGAATGTATCGGGCTCTGGCTTGATGATCTGCATGACAGCATGTCAGGGTAGTTTGACGAGGGCAACTAACGTTTTGATGTGGAGACCACCCTACCTTTATAAAGTCGCAGTGATTATACACAAACACGGAGAAGACCCGTCGCCATAAGCTCCTGTGTCTCATGTAGGCTGCCCTGAGAGCCTGGAAAAAATCCCGAGACGTCATGGAGCTCACGTCGATGGGCTCCAGCACATACTCAGAGGCCTTAACCAACAGAAACACGTAGATGTAGCGACGTGGACCATTGCCGAAATCAACGACCGAATCGTCACCATCATCAGGGGTTGTCATGGCTGTATTTGGAGACGACAAAGAGCTCCGCACGCTCTGGTTGCCACTTTGGCTCGTTGATGTGGACCCAGTAGACTGCGTGCTCCTGGCTCCTTGAGAGCTGGCGTTGCTCAGCGAGCTTGGAGGCCTGTCTGGAGGTCCGCTGCTACCGGGACCGGTCGGAGACAGGGGGAAGTTGTTGAAAATACTCTGCAGCTCAGTCGCGTATGATGGAAAGGTCGACACGTGTCTGGTAACACCGCAGGACTGCATCAAGAGTCAGCGTAATCGATCTAGATTGGGAATTGAGGGATGGTCGTAAATGGAAATGAGCAGGCGTACACATTGCCATGATATCTCCGCCCTATGCTGGTCTCCAAGACAATTTGGCGGCCGCAGAGGCCACCAATTCCATTCAGCAGCCGTGCTGGCCTCGATCCAAATCTTCATCCTATCAAGCGGTGTGACACGGCGATTGGATGTGTCCATGGAGAACTGAGCCCAGTTACCATTGTTGAGTCCACAAGACTTCATCTCGGCGAGGACGGGTAGCAGGCGCAGCCCTTCCAGTGATAGGCTGTCTTCGCTCCCTTGTGATGACTCGATAGTCGCTTTCACGAACTTTGTTGCTTCTGAGAAGAACGTCGGATACGCAATATCATATAGACCATCTGAAAAGGAGACGAATGCGTTACTCGAGGTGATGAATTTTCCATGTGGCACTAGGTCAACGTAAAGAACTAGAGGTAATGTTTCGGCGACGATTTGTTCCAGCAGATCTTCGTGTGGAAGTGGAGTCCTGGTATTACGGCCTTTGGGTCCCACGGACTCTGTATGTGAGGATGTGGCGCTCGGCTCTCTGTCCTGCATCTGCGCAAGGCTTAGACCATTTGCACCGTGGCTAGTAGACGTAGCATTGATGCGGCCAATGGCTAGGGCGGAGATGTAGTCCGAGTAGGTTTCCAGGTTTATTGCCGCATCCAGCTGCGCTGTATCCATGTATTCCCTTTTCAGTTCTGCAGCCATTTTGCGAATCTCCCTGCTCAAGTCAGACTTGATATCGCGCCCAGAAAGCAGAGCATCACGAAGGCCGTGCACAGTGCAGCGTATTCGTCCTTCGGTCAGGACCAAGTCAAGGAATGAACGGGCTGAGTCGTATATGTAGTCCAGGAATTCATCTGGGATAACAAGCGAGCGAATGTTCCGCTTCAACTGCCAGAATGGTTCTCCAGACACAAGAAAGTCCTTCACTTCGGCTGTAGTATAGTCTGCCTCATCTTCGCTACTCTCTTCATTGCTAGACGGCTGTTCGTTGTCGGGTTGGTCGATCTGATCTAGATGGCTCGAGATCATTTTGACTTGTCGGTACCGAAAGTCCTTGGCTGTTGTTGCTCTCTCATTGTATCGTGACGCAATTAGATTCGAGATTTGATATCTGGACCTCGACACCGTTTTTGCGGCGATCAGGTAATTGTCCCGTTGGTCTTTGGGCAAGGAAAGGTTGTTGACAGCTTTTATCAAATGCCGCGAGTAGCTTTTAAGTATCCTGCTCAAATTCCTCGTGTACCTCGCAGAGCCTACACCGAACTCTGATGTAGTCATTGCAAGCAGGCGATCCATGTTTGGGTCACGAAGCAGAATGTCCACCAAAGACGCTACCATGGCGTGGCTGTTGCTGGAAGATGAGGATGCTGAACTCAAAACCGAACTAATATCAAACACCGACTCTGTGAACGATCGGAGGGACATGTTGTCGTCGCTGGTGTCTGAACCCTCGTTGGATTTAACCAGATTACCGACATCTGGTTCCATCGGCATTTCTCGGTCTTGCTGATTCCGGCTTGCATCGATCCCATTACCTTCTAGCTCTTCGGAATAGACCATAATATCCGACTCGTCCATCGAGCTACCCGTGTCCGGGCTGCCAGAGCCTTTTTCCAAGTCACTCTGTACCCCCTCTTGGCCAGCCATGGCAGCGATGTCCGGATGCCTTCCATTTTCCATGAATCCTATCAGAACGGCATCGCCTTGACTTGGACGTACCTTACGCTGACGTTTAGTTTTCCTGCTACCAGGACCGGGAGGTGGACTCATTTGAACCAGCGGGATTTCTGGCGGAGGACTTATGCTTGGTCGGAAGGACACCCTTTTCGGGACCCGCAAAATAGAATCTCGAGATCTTGACCTGTCTCTGGTACTTCGTGGAGATTGTCCATCATACCGTATTCCTGATGTAGCTCGAGACCCAGAGCTTGGATGCATGTAGGAATGTGAGGCGACATTTCGATTTCCATCTGTGGTTCTTCCTCTGGTGATGTGTAAAAACTCAAGGGCCCCATTATTCGTATCGCCGAAGCCAGCCTCAGTTCCCAAATCGTTGCCGGCATAGTCGCTCTCGTGGTCAGACGAATCCAACCGAGATCTGGCATCATTGCTATTATGTTCCTCGTCTGATGCCACCTTGTCTGTACTTGTTAGGAAAGGGTATTGCTTTACTAAATCTGCTGGAAATCCTGCGATCGAGTTGTCGCTATGTTTCTGGACGCCCGCCCTGTTTAGAAACCGTTCGACGCAGGCCTTGCCCGTTCCGGAGCAGAAGTGTCGTTTCAAGGCACCAGCATGAGCAAAGCTTTGACCGCAGCCCCATTGGAAATCACCATGGACATCAGATCCGCAGACATAAGTCTTGACTGCAGAATGCAAATGATCGTGTTTGGCCCGGTCGCGCTGTCGTGCAAATACTTTGCCGCAGATGGCGCATATGAAGGGCCGTTCATCGGTGTGAGTGCAAAGATGGGACCGCAGATTATATGCACGCGTAAAGCTTCTAGAACAGTGAGGGCATCGCAAAGCCGCCGGGTGCTTTTGCACTGGAACTGGTTGCTCACCAGACGAATATGCCAGTGGCAGCACTGGTCCTACGAGACGTGGAGCTATCTCGTCGCCGGGTACTCCCGATTCAGACTGCCTTATTCTTTCAGATATGCTGCTGCTCGGATTTTCGTTTAAGGAATTCAAGGAATCTGCCTGAGTTGGGCATCGGGGATTAGTGTCTTCTTTCAATTCTAGTAGTCCATCTTTGTCCGATGTCCATCGGTCCTGTCCGTGCAAGGTCAGTACTCGAGAAACACGTAGTCAAGAGGGATACTTAGGTACATACTTGCCACCGACGTGCTATCGAAAGCACTGTCTCATTCTGAGACGGAGGAGATGGGGCTTGATAAGGGTATCCTGGTGAAGGCGAATCGTAATGGATCCCGGTATCTCGCTTTTTATCTGGCTGGCTATGTGGAGGTAGCTGGGTGTTTGGGCCGCTGGTTGTCTCGGTATTTCCCGCCCGCTTCTCGAGATCAGCCATGCGCTCTTTGAATTTCTTGCCTAGATTAAGTAGGAAACCAGGTCAGTGAATGAATGGCGCTCAAGTCGCTAGTAGAATGAGCAAAAAAGCATACGGTAATTGCGCTGAGCGATCCTGTTCTGAATCCGACGGCGCTCGGCAAGGTCAGAAACCTTGGTCCAGTCTTCATCTGGGAGCGCCGAAGATGAAAAAGTGCTGCTCCGGGTCTGTTCCACGTGTCCGTCGCCGCGGTAAGAGGTTGATGATCCCGTTCCTCTATCTTCATAGATCCCGTCTTGTGACTGAATGTTTGACACCTCCATCTCATCAAGCTAGGGCAACTTTGCTAGTAGAAATGCACTGTGTCTTGGAACAAGAACTTGCAAATGCCTGGGGCACACCCAAAATGCTCAGTAAGGGGTTCTTCTCGTCCCACTCTCGCGCTGCTGCGTCCTCGGCGTTTATCGCGAACGTCAACGTTGGCCAGGCACGCGGATCTGAGAATGACAGCATCAAGAAACTAAAACGGGCCTATGGGTGCGACCGTTTTGTAACGATCAGTAGTCAAGAAAAGTTAATGTCTTGTGTGTCTGGGACGGCTGGCGACCCGTTCTGGAGGCAGATCGTGCACTGAGGAGACATCTGAGATGGATCGTGGATGCCGGAATTCAGGATTGAGAGAGAGACGAAACCTGGTGCCATCAAGTGGGGTTTTTGCTTGTGGCTGAGGTGGCTGCCTTCGTGCAGCACGAATGCAGTGCTGCATAAGCATGCAGGCGTGCAGAATCCCAGTCATCAAACGCAGCGGCAGTCAAAGTCCACCTACCCACATACAGCTTTTCGGGACCGCCCATGCTAGGCATGTTGTTCATTTTTTCCGTCCCCTTCGACCGACCTTCAAGGCTAACAGATTGGCAAGCAAACTTACTTGAACAGCATCAAGCAACTATGATAGAATGCAACGACCATATACGGACTTCATGTTCCCAGAACCAGGTCCCTTACCTACTTCTTTGGTCCGATAGGAAGTCTGATAATTATACAAAAAAAGGCAGGAACTAGTCTCCGTCAACAAACTAGAAGTAACATTTATAACGCCTCGCCTAGCACTGCATGCTGTCACTCTTGGTAAGCCTCAGTATTCCACGCCCAGACGGGACACTTCATCGTGTTTTTCAACGTAGAAGAGTAACACTGTACAAACGAACCGGGTACGTACTGCTAATAAAGCGTGTGTTAGGAGTAAGAACGGACGCGGCTCAGCGAATCGCTTTGGATTGCCTTAGTGGAGGAGAGACGAGGTGTGGAGCCTCGGGAGAGAAATGGGGCCCCGCTGGAATGATGCCAGAAGAGGAAAAGCGGACCATGCGATGCTGGCAGCGATTGGCTCGCTTGAAATTTCTATGCCCGGCTCGGGGGATCGTGAACTGCCAGGGGTTGATCCTAACCAACCTCGCTGTGAATCCCCCACTGACGGGCAGGATTTCGTATGCCGTGTCACCGACGTTTCTATTGCGACCATCTTGCTTCCGGAAATGAAGCTGCAAATTCAAGACGGGTCTCGTGGGAAAGGGGTTGCCTCTTCTGGGTCAAGAGCTCGCAGCTATGGCCCGACCTCACCGCACTGGGCCAGGAGGTTGATAATAAATACGGACTGCTGGCCTCTTCCTTCGGACAACTTGGTTCTGAAGCCAGACTAACTATCCCAGCCGGGGCCCAGGCATATTTATTCGCGGGGACGGTGGCCGTCTGGTCAACTTATTCATCTCAAGGCTACGCCTCTGTCACCATTTGACGAGAATTATCCGCCACAGCTGTCAAGATGGGCTCTGCGAGAAGCAGAAGCCGGAACGCGCCGGCAGAGAAGTCAGCAGCTGCCACAGCCGGGAAACAAGCCACACGGTATACCGATGGCGAGTCCGACGACTTCGAGTTTGGTGGTTCCCTCGGCGTCACGGCCCTGATGATCAGTTTCCCGCTGGTCATGTGGTACATGTGGATCGGGGCTGTTTATTACCAGGGCCAGCTTCCGCTGCCGGCTCCCGGGCAGAGTTTGGCAGACTTCGGGCGCCATCTGGCTCACCTGGTCTATGTGGGAGCCTACCCAACAGCCAAGGCATGGGCAGTCTTCTGGACCTTCTTCCTGGGCGAGGCTGTCATGTGTGTCTTCACCCCCTGTTGTGGCTATGCCTCTCACGCTCTAACATATGCCAAGGTACTGCTACATGCCCGGAGTCATGAGCCAGGGCCGGCCGCTGCGGCACGAGGGCGGGAAGAAGCTTCCCTACTACTGCTCCGCCTACACCAGCTGGTACGCAACCCTCGCCATCGCCGCCGCCCTGCACCTAACCGGCCTCTTTCCCCTGTACACGCTCATCGACGAGTTCGGCCCCATCATGACGGTGGCCATCATCTCCGGCTTCCTGAACAGCATCATCGTTTACGTGCAGGCCATCGTGAGGGGCCGGACCCACCGTCCTACTGGCTATCCTCTCTACGACTTCTTCATGGGCGTCGAGCTGAACCCTCGCATCGGGATCCTTGACTTCAAGATGTTCTATGAGGTCAGGATCCCGTGGTTCATTCTCTTCCTCATCACCGCCTCCGTGGCTGCTCGCCAGTACGAGGACCACGGCTATGTCTCGGCCGAGGTTGGCTTCCTCCTCATGGCGCATTTCCTCTACACCAATGCTTGCGCAAAGGGAGAGCAGCTGATCATCACTTCATGGTAAGCATTAGATAACCTCACCTGTCTCCCCATGCCTTCTTTGCTCTGTGTTGCTAACATCAATACCGTCCGCAGGGATATGTATTTCGAGAAGCTCGGCTTCATGCTTACCTTTTGGAACCTGGCCGGCGTGCCCTTCACCTACTGCCACTGTGCTCTTTACCTCGCCAACAACGACCCATCAGATTACCGCTGGAACCGCTATGCCCTGGCAGCGCTTGTCATAGCATACCTGTTCATGTACTGGATGTGGGACTCGTCCAACGGGCAGAAGAACTCGTTCCGCCAGCAGGAGAGAGGGCAACTCATCAAGCGGAATACCTTCCCGCAGGTTCCGTGGGTCGTCATCGAAAACCCCAAGACCATCGAGACGCAGGCCGGAGACCGCATCATGGTGGATGGCTGGTTTGGTATCGTTAGGAAGCCGAACTATGTCCCTGACATGTTCTTCTCAATGTCTTGGGGGCTGATAACCGGATTCAAGTAAGTCTTCTGTATTCTTCAGGACTCGCTTCTCAGTATGGGAGAATCGAAGCTGACCGTGTGGCCTAAAGGAGCCCATTTCCGTGGTTCTACTTCGTCTTCTTCATGATCATGATTGTCCATCGGGCTAGAAGGGACATTGAGAGGTGCCGCAGGAAGTACGGTGCTGCTTGGACTCAGTACGAAAAGGAGGTGCCATACTTGTTCTTCCCGGTGAGCATGAAGATTCGACAGGCAGTTATTCCTTCACAGTAGTACCAGCTGACAGCTTTGAAGTACATATTTTAGATATCGTTCTGTCTCTCCCCATGCAGGGCGGCATTCGAAATCATCCATCCCTGAGAGGAGAGTACCACGCCTCTGCTGCATCTCGCCCCCGAAACTTGGCAGCATCTCCGGAGCGCAACTAAGTGACTCGTCGGCAACTAATGACAACACTTGTGCACGAGATTGTGAAATCCTAATGGGGATGGTATCTATTATCAACATTTAATGTTCTAATCCGGTTCCAAAGTCTCACTTCAGAGCCAGCATCTTGTATCTTATTCTGTTCAGGGGCCATCAATCTTTCAGCCCGTCTTCGGGTGCATTGAACACTTCAGCATAGCAGGGCATCTTGATATGAGCTTGGAAAGAAAGCGTGTGTAGATAGAACACCATCGACCTGTAATACAAGGCTTCTACACCCTGACGGCACTGCTGCACAAACTCATCGGACATCCCAAAAGCCCAGACTAGTCGTCTCTAAAAGCCCCGGCTGATACAACACAGTACCTCTGTTGACACAATACTAGAATCCTCCACTGTAACTCCCTACTTTACAAACCCCTAACCTCCTCACTCCCCAGCACTATATATGGCTTCCAGCCCTTTCCTCCCAGACCATTCTCGGGGACCCTCGCAAACTCCACATACGCATTCTGGAGCGCATGGCTGGTCGCATATTCCTCAGGCATGCTGTCACCATGGAAGCCCGGGTGCGTGGTCATCAGGATGGGCAGCTCAGACCCGTGGTAGGCACCCATCCAGGGCACCGGGCGGCCGGGGATATGTTGTTGGAGTCCACATAGTACAGGTTAGGGAAGGCCGAAGGAATCTGGACCCAGCTTAGCAATACCCGTATACATATGAAGAGAGACGGGTTCATTATGAGGACGAAGGGGCAAGTGAAGCCACTAAAGTTCATACAAATGATGACGGGCCACAGCCCACATACAAAAACTGTGAGAGACTAGAAGTGCAATATATTCCAGCCTCCCAGTCAGATTGATCTGTGCGCATCTATTACCGCTCCCAGAAGTCCCATAAGAGGATGTTGACATACCGGAATCTCGGAGATGAGGCTGATTTAAACTCGTAGAACGCATCAATCTCACTTGACTGGGTATCTAGATCACGATGTTCTTTGGAGGTCTCATATGCGCAGAGGAACAGGACATCTGGACGCTCACAGTGGACCTTTCTCATTCTCCTTAAGAAACTAGATAAACTTATTGATGTGGAGAATGTTTTTCTCGCATTCATTTCGTAGAATCGGACACTCCGTGTATGATCACACTCCGCTGTCACGGCTTTCATTCCTTGCATAAACCAGCTGGAGCATAAAACTATCCCTGACACAGGTAATGTTACTTACATATGAAAGCTGCGCTGTTCCTATCGAAGAAATGTACAGTGGTGGAGAGGCTAAGAACGTGACTTGGTCACTCTAAAAGGGACGGCAACCAACGAAATTTTGCTGGCCTTTGCTCCAGCTTCGACGTAGGCTATCCGGCTTGAGCTGAAGGATCATCGAGTGCTGCCTGGGGTCTCCGAGTCCTATGATCAACTACCTAGGTACCTAAGTACCTATGTAGGTTAAGAAACTGGATGTGAGAAGCGCCGTATATGCAAGATTGAGAAATCCCTGATGGAGATGAGACTGCCGGCAAATCTTGTATATCACCAAGGCATCATCATGCTTTGATGCACATTCGGCAGACCTGGCGGTGCTTAAAGAGGGGGGGGGGTGGCATTGCCGGGGATATTGCTTCCAAAAAGCCAGCTACCGGTACCTCTTTTACATGCGGACAAGCTGATGGGCGGCCAGAGGAAACCACATATCGTGTTTTTCGGGTATCAAGAAGTCACACTCGAGATACATCACATAGGGAATGTATACCCCAGCACTCTCATCGATCCTCTATAAACTCGGGTGAAATCGACCGTGATATTTTGTTCATCTCATACTAGATGTGAGACCCCAAAACACTGCCATTGTTTGCCCAGCATGAATGACATAAAAATCCAGACCAGCCACGCCAGTCATAACCTTACACAAACAAAAGTCCTCAAGTCTGGTCCACACAAACCAGCTGTTCCCAACCCAACTTTGAGCAGTGCTTGAGGCTTATCAAGGCGGCTACTTGGACAATTACCTGGCCACCATTCACAAGCACAAGCAGTACGCTGTTACACGATCCCTACTGTCCCACGGCAACACGCTCGTTTCAAACTTGCATCACTTGAGCACTCACACATCCTGTCACGACAGCCAGTGCCACTGTCCCAGTTTGCAACCTCTCTCGCCTGGCACATCTCAAACACACCCACATTCCTTTCTTTCTCTTGCCCCTGATTGCATACCTTCGGCACTCACCTCAACCATCAGAAATGGCAGATCACGGCACAGGAAGCCAGGCCACCAACGGCGATGAGGGCCCGCAGCCGGCTTCTCAGGGCCCATCACCCGCGCCGGGATCCGCCAACGCCAACAACGCCAACACCAACGGAAACGCCAACGGAAACGGCGACGGCGGTGGTGGTGGTGGTGGTGCCGGCCAGCCGGACGGCGGCACCCCTCCGGTGAGCCGCTACCGCCAGTCGCAGTACGCCGAGGCGATAGCAAACCCTCTCCCTGAGCTCGCCATGGTGGCGGAGCCGGAGGCCGTCTCGCCCGTCACCCAGCACCTGGAGACGCAGGACGACGCCTCGTCCACCCGCGCGGTGGTGGAGCCCGACGACATCGGCGACTTCCGCGGCTCGACCATCGTCTATGCCGGCGAGGAGCCGTCCAAGTGGCGCAAGTACCGGACCCCGCTCATCGTCGCGCTCATGATTGCCGTCATCGTGCTCGTCGGAACTGTCGTCGGCGTTGTGGTCAGCAACGCCAACAAGAACAATTCGGTTGAGGCCAGCCCTGGGTGAGTATCCCATTCGAGACCCGTGGTGGTTTGCGCCCGTGGCGGGTCCATTGTTTAATGTTGTTTGACTTATTGTGGTATTGTTTCCATGACTGACGATGATATCCTCCAGCATCCCGACCACGCCCCCCTGGGCTACGGCCACTTCGGCTACCGATAGCTCGTCTATGAGCCCTACTTCCTCCGCAACTTCTTTTCCAGTGGGTTTAGAGGCTACTGTCTCCGTCCCGGCAGCTCCATCCACATCGAAGACGTCGTCCTCGATGACTTCTTCGATGGCTTCTTCTCTTTCTGTATTCCGAGCCCCTGAAATATCACATCAGCTCCACTGACCTACCATGCCCGCCATCTTCCTGACTCGACACCAACACGATGAGATTCCTGGTAGCGGGATAGAAAGCTAACAATATGTCTCCACAGTCTTCGGTCCCCAGCCAGTGCGCCGACTCGTCCAAATTCATCACCTCTGTCTCATTCATGGGCATCCAGGATGCGCCTGGCGCCGGCGGTTGGGAGACCTCCTTCTACGGCAGCGCCAAGGACTCGAGTGATTGCTGCTCCTACTGCCACAAGTCCGTCTCCAAAGGCTGCAACGCGTGGGCTTACATGCCCAGCTCCGGCTTCGCCGGCACTGCCTGTGCCATGATTGTCGGCTGGGACACGGGTGACGACAAGAACAAGACCTGTCCATCGGGGCACGGCGCGAGCGTCTACTTTGCCGCGGACTCGCACAACGCCACGGATGTTGGCGCTGCTGGCCCTTGTGGGGTCGTCGCTGACTAGGCTTGATGTTTTCAAAGGTTGATTTGGGAGGGGTGTTTCGGATGTGTGCTTTGAATACTTGACCTTCAGCCCCGACGTTCAGGCACGTGGGCAAGAGTTCATCTCGGAAGACGTGTCCATGATTTGCTTGGTTCTTTGTGCTTTCTTCTTCTTCCTCTTCCTCTTCTTCCTCCCCTGTCGAAACGATACCCATTCTCCTGGAGAGGGATGATGCATGTGAGGGAAATGGCGTTTTGGTCTATGTAAGATACAGCGGAGGTGGGAGTGGGCAACCTGTCTCGTAATAGCCCTCCGGCTGTGGATATTATGGAACCGGCTTCGAAGCTGTCTGCGTTCGGCCACGCCAACCAGTCATCTGCGGTCAAACACAATCAACACACAATTGCTACAAATCCAACAGGTCCAAACAGCTGCCACAAAGCAACGAGGTGGCTGAGGGACAGGGTTGAGCCGGGTGAGGGTTGGGAATGCAGAGCGACCAAGAGACGAAAGGGACTGGGCAATTAAATAAACCGTCACGGTCGGACGGATCACTCCGTGTAAGTTGGGCGGCTCCCGTCGATGCCGTTCCGAGGTTGCAATCCGGGTCCCTCGCAGCATCAGCGCATCACGATCCATCCAATCCCTTGGCCAGCCGGTGAGAATACAGGGTACAAGCATCCCCAACCACAAGGAAACCGGATCGCGTGTAGTGTAGTGTACTCGGTACTTAGATGTGCTCCACATTTCTAGGCTTGTTTTGAGGACAAATCAAGCCTGGTATATCAACGACCCCACGACCCTTGCTCCATCTTGCATTAGGCCCAACTAACAACTGCCTCAACCGGCAACTGACAACCGGAAGGCGCCACGGCAGCACAGAGAAGCCCCGCAGCTGCATCCTGTGTCCCGGGCACTTGAGCAGGGCCTGGCAGGATGCAGGCGCTACTCTCTCACTAATACTAAGTATAAAGTCCACTGGGCCTAAGCCGGGCTGGTGCTTAGTCTTGGCGCGATGCTTGGAATTCCGGACCAAGATCCAGCCACCGTCATCTCGTACACGCATACATACACCACGAACCCGTCAACCACCCAATTCATTCCTCGCTCAATCAACCAGCCACCTGGTGGCGCCACGTCCGAGAAGGCACCCGAGCCGTCCAGAGAGGCACCCACATCGCCATCAATCACACGGTCCCCGGAACCTTACCTCAACCTTAACCAAGCTAGCCACCCACCAGCTGCAGCTGCGAACCTCTCCTCCTCTCACCCAGCAATCAAGCAATGAGTCCCTTCTTCAGGGGTGGGGTCCGCCCTCTACGCCGCCACCCCCGGCCGTGGTCTATGAACCCGCGACTGAACCCCGACCTCGCCAAGGACGACGTCTACCTTCGCGAGAGGGGCGGCACCCTCGAGACCACCAAGATCAGGCTCCCCGTCACCAATAGCCTCTACGGCCGGCCTGCCGAGTTTGTGCCCGTGGCCGCCCCTGCCGAGACAGGCGGGTCCCCCATCAGCGCGGCAGAAGTGGCTGGGCCGGCAGTCGCACCGACACCACCTGCGCGTGTCGCCGTCGCCGACGGCCAAGACGTCGTCGCGGGCGAGGCCGAGGACGAGCGGCCCCGGAGCTCGGTCCCGCCGGGGCAGGACCCCATCCGGCGCCACGACGGCGGGGACTCGCCTGAGATGGGCGCCCTGATCGACCAGTTCCCCGCCCGCAAGAGCAGCCGCGACTCGGGGGCTGTCATCCTCGAGTCGCCCGTCATCAACCAGTTCGTGGAGCAGGGCGGCCCTGGTTGGGGATCAATCGCTGCTGGCACGACGGAGACTCCCAGCACCAACGAGATGGGTGTTCAGGAGCAAGGCACTGCCGAGGCTGAGCCGGTCGATGCCCATGAGGTGACCGCCGAGCGACGTACCTCGGAACCGGCAGTGGAGGACGAGGCGGAGGCCGAGGATGAGGACGCCACTCCGGTTCAGGAGGTTGCCACGGCGTTTGAGACGCCCTTCGAGACGCCCTTCGAGACCCCGTTCGAGGTGATGCCGAGCAAGCAGCTTGCTGCTGTACAGGCGGCGCCGCCCCTCACCGAGGCTGCACGCCCCTCCTACGGGGACGACATCCGCGACGACCAGACCGCCTCCAGCAAGACCCCCACCGTCAGCGAGGCTTCAGCTGCCGTCGGGGAGCCCCTGATCGATGACGTGCAGCTTGATGTGAGCGACCAGTTCAAGCCCGACCATGCTGTGCTTGGCGGGCCCTCGGAGCCTCTGATCTCGAACGAGCAGCTGGATGTCGATGATGCCTTCAAGCCCCAGACCGCCGTATGAGCGTCTGCATCCGGGGAGGGTCAGAGGGGGCCCTAGGGCCCCCTTCCGTGCGGTCAGTCTAGTGAGATTCGACAACACTGGCGCAGTTAACGGTCACCCGCCATTGGGGCAATCTGCGGTGGAACAATCAGCAGTCAACGTGAACCATGTTTGAAATCATTGGAGCACAGTCGATAACCAAGGAGATATTAGAATGGATATTAGGCAAGGTCCCTGTGACAGGGATAATGGTTGAGACTGTGAGAGCAGGCTTTTATCTGTGACAGCGTACCAGTCGAGGTACCGTGAGGAGGGGAGATGGTACCGGCCACAGGTGGGTGATATCAACAATACCCAAGCGAATGAATTTTTTTTTTTTGACGACATTACGAAGAACATTGTTTTATATTCAACAGCAGGGTAGGGGGCCCTCGAGGGATGCTTTGCACGATGGAACCGATCATTTGGAGCGCATGGGGACGGAGGCACTTCTGCTTGGTGGTATTTTTACTGGCGACGGGGAGTGTTGAGCATATGCTATCATAATAAGGGCCGATTTCATCCTGGTCTCCCAGGATTCTGCCGCGGTGAAGTTGCCTGGGATGTAGCTGGGGCTAACTACCCAGTGCGCTACCCATCACTTCGAACGCCATATCACCACGAGGGCAGCTGCCGGTGTCCCCCTCTGCAGATAATGGCCAGATGGACCCTTCATTTGTACGTCAATCATAGGAGGTCAGGTAGAAAAACCATGACGCATCACGAAGCACCAATTCCCGACGTGCCGGTATAACGAGGTGCGACGAGTTGAAGTCTAGGGTCGTACTGTCCTGTCCTGTACGACAAGGAGGCTACACCAGGGCTCGGCACTCTTGATACGTACTTATCCCAAGGGCGTAGGGTGCCGAGGCCATTTGGGGGTGAAGAGGAATGTGCTAAGGGGGCCGTCGGGATGGATTCGATGTTCACACGCCCCGTGGGAGGTGAGCAGCAGCTCGGGTGCTGGAGAATGGTCCAGCCTTGCTGTTTATTCAAGAAGAATGGGCAGGTTCACTCTGTAGAGAGTGGCTTCTTCTGGTTACGTGTTGGGCAATAGGGGAACAAGAGAACAGAAGAGACGGTGTTGGTGGAGGCTGGTGGTCGGCATGTGAGCAGCACTAACAAGAGTGCCGGGAAGATAGGTGAGGAGGTGTTAACACCACCGGCAAAAGACCCGCAGCCGTGGAGCCGAGGCACGACGACTGGTCGACGTCAACCCATCTCGCGTTCCATCTGACGACATCTGTCTCTCAGTCAATCACCCGCCCCTCAACCCAGAGGGCGATTGATTGATGGGTTGGCGACCAGATACTACGACCTCTCCCAAGATAATCCGAATCCCCCGGTCCATCTTCATGACTTGATTCCAGCCTTGTCACTCGTCATGTCGACACCGGCAGATGCACACACAAAGACCAAATGGTCGCCCGCCCTGGTCAACCTGCGCAACACCCTCGCGCTGCCGCCGAAATGGCTGGCCATGTACGATGATTTCGTCACCAAGAACGCCAGCCAAGTCTCACAGCTCGAGTCTGCGCTGCGCTCCCTAACGTATATAATACCAGGTACGGGGTCCTTCTGCCCCCGGCGGTTGCCACCCCGCCTATGCCCTCGTGCTCACGCTCCTTGCCCCAGGCCGCTTCCGCGACGCCGAGCTCGCAACCGAATCGATCCACTCCTCCGTCCAGCTCCTCTCCCTCTACCACGACCTCCTCCTCTTCCGCTCCTCCCTGTCCCCCTCGCCCTCCCCGTCCCTCCGAGGGGGCAGGGGCTCCGGCCACCCGGCGACAACAACCGCGCTGAGCAGGTCCCTCCACGCGCGCTACACCCGCTTCTGGGCCGCCAGGTCGACCCTGTACCGGCGCGTGGCCGTCGCCCTTCAGATGGTGCAGTACACGGAGCTGCTGCTCGAGATGTGGGCCAAGCGCCGGGGCGAGGCGGTGCGGTGGCGCGTCGTCGTCATCATCGAGGCCGTCAAGGCTTTTTGTAGGTTGCTGCTGCTCAGGATCACGAGGGGCAGGCCGCTGGTTAGCCCGGTGCTGCCGGAGCGGGAGAAGGTCCCTGAACCGGAGGAGGAGGAAGGTGGTGGTGATGGTGGCAAGGCGCTGGCGGAGCTTATGGGTGAGGACGAGCATGTCGGGGAGAATGGGCACGCGAATGGGTCTGCGGATGGCGGCAATCATGCCCTCGTCAAGCACGACGGTACGAACGGCAACGGGACCCTCCACAGACCGAACGGCCACCACCCGATACCACCACCACCGACCACCATCCCAGACCCAAAGAAAGATTGGGCAATGCCCCGTACAGGCCTCACCCTCCCCTCCCTCCCGGCAGAGGGCGACATCTCGACCTACCTCATGAGCCGCGTCCTGACCGCCGACGACATCAAGCCGGCCACCAAGCTCCTGCACAGCCTCGGGGGCGCCGCACACGCCGCAGAGGTCCTGCACATCCTTGCGCCCCTGGTGTACGCCGTCGCGCTCTCGCGGACGGCGGGCGACCGCCGCCGCAGGACCAGCTGGGCGCCCTGGCTTGTGGGGCTGAGCGTGCAGCTCGCGGCGCGGCCTGGAGCGTGAGGACCGGCACGGCGCTCGAGAGGGAGGAGTGGGCGCGCAGGGGCCGGGCCATGTGGTGGTGGCTGATGCGGGGCGCGGCGTACGAGAACGTGGTCAAGGGCCTCGTGGGCGGGGTGAGGCGGAGGGTCCTGCCTGGGTTCTTGGGGACGATACTCGAGGATTACGAGTACCTGTGGGAGAACTACTACTTCAGCACGAGTGACTCGTGAAAAAGCGAGGGGTCGTCGCTCGTGTATGTCAGGGGGGGTTAGGTCCAGGCTGGTGTAGGGCGTTGGCGTCGGCGTAAGGACTAGGAGGATGTTCGTGGTTACCAAGGGGTCCTGCTTTTTTCCCTCGGTGGCGAGGAAGGAAGATGACGAGGACGTCGATGTCTTGCCAGCTCGGCGGGGGCCGGATGGCCGTCTAGATCACCCGGGCGCCCAAGCACCCGGCGGCGAACGAGAACGCCGAGTCCCAGTAAGGCCGTTCACGGAGCTACACACTCACTGACTCCTCCACACGCTCACTCGCCTCACGGCAGCGCGGGCATGCGGACCACCAGTGATGCGCTTGGTCGATGTTGGAGTACGGAGGTCAGTGTGGCGCGACGTTGATTTATCCCCCGCGGGGAGGGAGTCTGAGAAAAAAAAACAGATACATAAGAAGGCAGCAGGCCGGGAGAACGGCAAGGGATATCTGTATATACTCCCTCCTCCTCCTCATGCTCTCCTACTACTACTTCCACTACTATATCTTCATCTCCTTTGCCCTGTACATACTCTACGTGCGGACATGCACATGACAACCCACACCAGACTGGGCGCAGCTGGGACAGCCTGCCCCCCTCCCATCCCCCCCCCCCAACGCCCCACAGGAGGATCAATCCAGCCTCACCAAGCAAAAGTACACACACACAATAATCAAAACGCCCCGGCACCAACCAACCACCTCGACTCAGAACCACACCCAAGGCAACAAAATACCAGAGCAGAACAAAACAGCCCCGCCGAGGGTTTCCGGTACCTCCTAACAAAACTGCTTACTGACGAATGGGGTTTGTCTGGTCGGTGGGCAAAAGTGGCACCACCACGAACCATCACTGATCGGGGCCAGGCTGGGCTGAGCTGAGCTTGGTGGTGGTGGTGGCGGCGGCGGTGGGTGTTACGTGAGATGAGATTCGGGCTTGTCGCCACGCAAGCCCATACGTGACAACGGAATAAGCTGATGCTATTTTGGCCGCGCCAAGGGGAGATGATTTGATCCAGAAAGACAAGACACACATTCCTAGTCCGCCCGCTAGTCCCCGATCAAGACCCCTCTTCAGCTCAGGAAGCGCGAAGCCGCTCCACTGTGTCTTTACAAGGCTTGGGGTTAGGGCATCCAGCCCAAGTTCAACCACATGTCAAGTAGAGTCATAGAAATCACGAGACAATCGCATGGAAGGAATCTGGGCCAAGTTATTTGTGTGATAGGATATATCATTCCTGGTTGAATATTCTCAACATCATAGCTTATAAACATGCACAAAAAACGCATCCAGCATCAAAGCTCAAGCCGCCCTGTCACGGAACCTTCTGCCCTGAACGCCGTCCTCCTTGATGGAGCCGCCCGTACCAACCCATTTCCTTTTATTCCCGGCTAGTTTGTCAGACACTGAAGACAAAAACGTTGTTCTAGGAGCCGACGCGTTGGTGTTCCGGGGCCCCCCCGCCGCAAGTCCCTTGTGCTGTTCCTTCCTCTGCTTGATCTGGTCTTTGATCTCAATACTCCTGACAGTGGTCCTGATCGCCCACAACAGAGCGATGAGACGCTCCGGCGACGGCAGCAGAGGCAACAGCCCGCCAGCAGACTCGTGCCCGGTGGACCCTTGGGAACCGGGTGCCCTAGTGAGACTCAACCGCAATGCCTCGAGCGTCGCATCCTGAAGAGGACGCGCCAGCTGTCGGTTGCAGGTTAGAATCTTGCGCAGGGTTCGGAGCCGCAGGGTCTTGGAGCGCGAGTTGCTGCTGGGGCTGGTTGTCGAATGCGCCTTCGCCGTTGTCGAATGGGTTGGACTCGAGCCACTGGTCGACGTCAAAGTGCTGGTTGACGTCAAAGGCGATATCGAAATGCTGTTGGTCACCAGAGAAATGATCGAGGTCAAGATCGCTTGCGTTGGGGGAAGAGGCGAGGAGGCTCTCATAGACATCGAGATCATCGCCAGCGGACGCGTCTCCCACAGAGAGAGGAGCGTTGTCGAAGAGCTGTACGCCAGCAGCAGGAGTTGCTGGAACATCAGCAGCGCTGGGTGCAGCGACTGCGTCGAAGCCAGACCAGAGGGAGACATCTCCACCAGCCGTTGACACTGCAGGTCATTACACAATACCGCTGCTGGATATTGTGTCATCGGGGTGGAGTTGTCGGTCTGGGAGGCCTCGGCAGCGCGCGGGGCGGCTGTGCTGAGCTCTTCCTTGGTGGCGGGCTCGAACTCGGGCTCCTCGGGGACGGGGGTGAGGGCGGGGGAGATGGAAGCCGGGTTGACCGTCTTGGGCGTCGAGTTGGACTTGTTGACCAGCTCCTCGATCAGGTCCATGCTGGCCTGGGAGGGCTGGAGGAGGGCGTTGATCTCGTGCGAGGGGAAGAGGGGCTGCGACAGGGTCATGGAGTTGCTGCTCGGCGCGGTGGCGCCGCCCAGGTCGGGCCTGACCTTCTTCAGCTCCTGCTGCAACATGGCGTTGGCCCTCTGAAGCTCCAGTACGGCAGCCTCGAGGTCCTTGTTCTTCTGAGCCAGGGCCTCAGTCTCCTGTCGCTTTCGCTCCCGGGAGGACTGGGCTGCCCGACGGTTTCGGAGCACGCGCTCTACGCGGCGCTGTTCCTTCTCGTCATCAGTCTTGGCCCGCTTCCTGCAAGCCGTTAGTACCGGGGGTGGGTAAGAAGGATGGTTGCGGGCGGGCGGGTCGTACCTTGGAGGCAGGTTGGTCTTTGGCTCCGGGAGCACTTGACCCCACGACTTCCTCTTTTTTGTGGGCTTCTTCTCGGATGATTCTGCGTCGTCCTCGGGCGCGGGAGTCTCGAGATCTCTTGGCGAGCATGATGAGTCTGCCGGCTCGGGTGTTGAGAAGAGTGTTGTGGGGTCCATCGTCGCCGATGTCGATGCGGCATTTGCGAAGAGGCTGGGGAATGACTCAGGCATGGACTCGTTCTTGACGAGAGGCGACGGTGTTGGTGTGGACTCCATGTTGTTGTGGTTATGGATCTGTGTGTGGTGTTGAAAGTACGGGAACTGCCCAAACTGAGGGTTCTGGGCTTGCAGGTGGTAGCCGGCGGGTTGAGGCTGCTTGTGTGCTCCTGCGTTTAATCCACGGTACTGGGATTGTCCGTAGGTGTGCGGCTGTCGGTACTGGTGGTACTGGTTGTGGTGGAGATGCGGGTTGGATACTCCAGACAGTCGACAGTGTGGTTGGTGAAGGTAGCTGCTGCTTCCCGGGTTGTTGGAGGCTGCAGGTACAGGTGGACAATTACACAGATAATAATGGATGCTGGGGAGTCAACTAAGATCTCAGCATGATAAAATTGTGGGGATTGGGATTTGGTTTATGGCCTCTTGTCAAAATGACAGATTGCAAAAAAGAAAGGATGCTGGACGATAAATAAATGTACGGAGAGAAGAACAAGGAAGAATAGGGAACGACTGGCGTTTCTGGCTGTTGCCTGCTGAGAGGTATGCGTTGATGTGCTGACTGAGGGTGGTTGCTTACCTCTGGACGTGTTGGGGCAACGTGGCCTTTTTTATCCCGGGCTGGCCTTCAGTCAAAGCCCCTGGCCAAGGGAGAGGTGCAGCTTGGCCCGGGGCGGCGGCACGGAGGAACATGCCTGAGGCATCCACGTGCATGCCCATCCTGGGCAGAGGACAAAAGGGGTGGGTCACTACCCCCGGGTGAGACTCGGCTGATGTGCAGGGAGGGTGCGACGCTGGTGTGTGGTTGGCTGGCGGGCTGGCGGGGAAGGCCCTCTGGTGTGGCAGGAGTGGCAGCAGGGCAGGAGGGGCGGAAGGATGGATCAAACCGGGGGAGAGTGGATCAAAGAGGCAAGGCGTGGGTATGGTCCCCGCCAAGGTGTCTGGTCGCTTTCAGATGCAGGGGAAGGTAGCAATTTATGGATATCGGGCAGGGAAGGACGATGCAGTACACTGGTAGTGTAGATACAGCTGACCCGTCTTCAGTCGACCGACACGACCTGGATAGTAGGCACGCTTACGCATACACCACTTTCGCACACTTGCGGCACGAGGGAGGCGATACTCCGTAGCTAACAGTTTAGATGGTGACAAGCCATACCTAGGTTCCCATTGCTGTGGTGCTGCCATGGTAGAAAGGTACCTACACTACCTAGGTATAGTATAGTAGCTACATAGTACGTCGGAGTATCAAAAACAACGGAGGCGACATGAATGAGTCGGTGCTGCGCCTATTTCACTGCCTGTGGCCAATAGAACACCAAGGTACATCACACCACCCACCGACGCCAGACAACAGGCTGGGTCACTACACTAACACGGACTGGACACTGACCCGGGCGACACAAGGCACAGACGCACCGGGCTCAACCACAAAAAGGAAAAAAAAAAGGGCTACTGAGTCAACAAGCTACTGGTCCAGAACCAACAGGGTTACTACTGTGTATGTATTAGTTGCATGTGCTGGCGCGGTCGCTACACATGATCGACCCCAGCCAAGATCCCATGCGATGCGAATTAACCGAAGCGAGCCAGACCCAAGACTGTTTATCTACGGAGCAGTATACTATGCAATGCACATTGTATCAAGTACGAACTTATGAATGAATTAAATGCCGTGCTCCGTATTTAGCAAGCGTGGCAAACTCTGGCGGGCAGGTTAATACAGTAGCTGTCACACACACAGCACCCACAGGGGCTTGGCTGGCTCCGAGTTCCAGGGTAATAAACGGAGCCCTTGTCCTGCCTGCCCGTTTTGGTGGCCTGGTATACTATGTATACACTACACTACTACACTACTGTGTACCCACGCTTAGGGCCAGAAGGCCCAACAAAATGGGAGGTCGGAATGCTGAGCCGCGACAGCGATCTGGGATGCTGGGGCCGCAGGCTCCTTCACCGTCCGCCGGCCCAGGCCCTCCTCCCTTCCGTCCAGCCCGTTCCGAGCGCCACATCCAATACGGGATTGCGGAAAGAGGACCCTGAGATGAACGGTCCCCTCGTCGCCCCTTGCATACTTGCCATCTCGTGATTCATCGGCTTGACCGCGGCTTTGCTCTGCGTGTTCTGCTGCGCTACATACCGCACCGCCGTCAGTCACACGATGCTCCGAAATATAATATAATGAAGGTCCATCGTGCCTTTACAGGACCTCCGACCACACCTTGGCCGTCCCTCATGCTTTCACACGGACTACCTGTCTACATGGCTGGTACCATCCAATCTGTTGCGCACCTCTCTTCGCTGACCAGGTTCCAACCACCACCCACCATGCATGCGACGATACTCGGTCCATCCCACGCCAGCGACCCAGCACCGCACACCGACATCCAACATGAACCGACCCTTGACAACCAGCAAGGCATAGGATAGGACATGGCAGGACAGGACGGGACAGCACGCCATGGCTGCAATACTACATCAAACACCGCCCTTCTGTCGCCAGCAGCCAGCGGACCTCAGTCCCCACGGGACCCCGGGCGCCACGACCCCTCCACCGACGTGGACACCGGCTGGGCCGAGTCAGCGGTCAACTACACCGTCGCCGGGGCTCGGACGGGCTCGCCCCCGCCCACGAGTTTCCCTCTTTCTTTGTTTGTGGTGGGAATGAAACGAACCGGCGGTGGTGCGCTGTCATGGCCCCCCGGAACCTGCAGCCCGGCCCCCGCCAGCTCGACCGCGACTCCGCGGTGGGCCTCTCTCTCACTCCACACTCAGGCCTAGCAGAGCTGGGCCAGCCAGGCACGAATTGGCAGTGATCTGGCAGACTGGCAGCGACCCAGGTCTGTCTGCACGACAGCTAACGGGTGGGACTCGTCTCTGCCCTGCCAGGCCCCCCCCCACCGCCGTCGTGGCGCATATGGGCTGGATGGGGCTCGCCACGGTGAGTTTCGACCTTCGAGAAGGTCTCGCTGGCATTCTACGCGTCTCGCTTGCGCAAGCTCGCTTGCAACGTTCGTTATCTACGCTACACTAGCTTCCAGAAGGGAAAAGGGGGCGGGTCCCCTGGCGCCCTGGTCCCCTGGCCCCCTACCCATTAGTGTTATCACCGATGAGTTGGTGCCTGAGGCATAGACACAAACCCGGCGAACTCAACGTCCGTGCTGAAGGAGGAACGTGCTATTATGCCGCACCGCCTTTCTGGGACCATCCCTTCCCATCTCCCTTGACAGCTAGGGGCCCCCATTTCGTTTCCAAGAGATTTGAAACATGTCTCGGAGGACGACTCAGTCGTTGGGAGTCTCGAGCGAAGGACGGCCAGGTGCAAAACAAGCAGAGAGAGCAGAGACGAACAGGCCCCGCGAGGCAAAGGAGAGTCTGCCACACTGGCCGGATTTCATCCTGAGCTCCGCGTCTGGGGCATGACCTCGTACGAAGGTTTAAAACAATCCCATCCCGATCTAACCCCCCTCCCCCAGAGATCTCGACTCATTGCGACGTTTTGTGTTGGCGAAGCTTGTTCTCCGTCGGTACGTAACATTGGTCAAAAGTCAAAGCGAGAACAGACGCGCAACGGCGGTGCATTTTGCATTGCATCTGCATTGCTGCACGATGACGGGCTCAGCCAAGGCAAAAAATTGAATCCACAACGCAAATATCTCTGGGTAGGCAGCGCGCATGTATTTGCCGCCGCCACCGGATTGCAAAGAAGAGCGTGCGTGCTGTGGGAGACCCTGGAAATCAGGTAGGTCGGTCCCTTGTTGTCGCAGAGCGGAGGGTGGTGGTTGATGAAACGGGCCAAATTTCCAACGGAAGTTTGTTTTTGAGTAAATTAAGTCATTGTAAGACGACCACAGACCAGCGCCTCTCCGTCTCTCACTCTCTTTTTTTTGTCTTGTTTTTTTGCCACCTTCTTCATACCTTCGCGCACCTTGTTCCTCCTATTCAGGCTGTCAGGGTCCATGCCGGAAGGGTGGACGGAGACTGGCAGAGGCTGGGCAAAAACAAAGGGATGGTCCGCCCCGGCCGCTAGGCCAAAAGGGGGTCGAGGATTTGACGGACTGACCAGCCTCGGAGCGAGCAAAGGATGGAAAGGCGGCTCAATTGGCCCTGGCGCGCGCGCCCCTGCTGCGATATTGGATGCTACCTACCAAAGGGGGTATGCCAAAGCCGGCTGGATGATTGATGCATCTCTCTGTCTCTCTCTCTGGGTCCCACTTTTCCCTCTAGCCCCGGGAATTGCGGAACGAGGATAGAAAGAAAGTGTGGGTGGTGCACATGGTGGAGGGGTTCGGCCGGTCCCCTCGTGTTGGTCTCTTACGAGAGCTCCCCTCCCCGTATTCGCAGGCCTCGTCGGCTGCTGCCTCGGCTGACTTGCGTGGTTGGATCACTTCGCTGCGGTGCGCTGCGTAAGCGTCCAAGCCACTTAGAATGGGTGGAACTGACAGTGGAGAGTCGTGCCAGTACACAGTAGTCAGGGTCAAACCCTGGTCACCAGTAAGCCGCAACAGTGTTGCATGGTGCCAGCCAGAATTGATATCAGACCGGAACCATTGAGAACACTTCAGCGCGAGAGAATAAGTAGCATAGAAAGGAGTATTCCCAAAGTGCCTAGCATCAGCTTGAGAATTGAAAATTTGAATTGCAGGGGTCGGCGAAACGCAATAATTTCCCTATTACCTTCCTATATATGGCAATGGGGAGGCAACTTCGGGATCAGCATCGTTGATGCCGTGAGTTACGTGGCCGAGGACTGATGTTCGAGACCCTTTTCAGGGCAATATAAGTTACCTAGGCCCTTACCACTCTTGGGCGTATATTCCAGATTTGGGTAGCGCTCCTATATCACTTGCTTCTCAAGGCACACGTGTTTCCTTCACGTGCCCGCGAACTCGGGAGAGCTTTCCACAGAGCTCATTGACAAACACCGCTGAACCTCAATTTTTCGACCTAACTCGAGAATACGCATCTCAACCGCAAATCTGGATGATGCCATAACCATGCCTCCCGCACGCTTCAGTTTTTTCAGCCC
Source organism: Stenocarpella maydis (assembly GCA_002270565.1). Lineage (NCBI taxonomy): Eukaryota > Fungi > Ascomycota > Sordariomycetes > Diaporthales > Diaporthaceae > Stenocarpella > Stenocarpella maydis. Next base: position 38,877 of record NQMI01000166.1, read on the forward strand.
GGAACTGAAGCAAACCACTTTAAGAGGTACTGAAAACACCATGCAAAATATCCACACACACAAAGCAACTAGGGCTTTTCCAAGCTCAAGCGATGTTCAATACCCAGGTTAACCACCATGGGTCATATTGAATCCACTGGTACGGGGATCCAAAGAAAGGCTGCGTGTTGCTCTCTCTCGGCTTCAAGTTGATTCAACACCCACAGGCCATTCTTAAGGATTGTCGGATTACCCTCTCATTCGACTGCCACCCGGAAGAAGATGGTTTCTGACAGAGGATAGCACTCTTAGGGCGGTGGCAACCAAGTCTACAAGACCAAAAGGTTCCAGGAATAGTGCAAAGTACATCACCCGGCGAATTGCGCGGCGGAGTGACCAAGAGCAACATTAAGCACCATCACAACTACACATTTGCCCCGGGTATTGAGATTGGCTCGGTTGTCAATTTTAGCTGGGATCCATAGAACGGGGACAAGAGATAACCAACGACGTGTTCGAAAGCCGGGTTCTACACTCCCATGTCTTCCCGCCATCAAAGCACAACAGCTTTTCAAGCCATACGGATGCTCGCTTCGACCGGCAACACAACAAGGCTAAGCGCGCAGACTATCCGACAGAGGAGATCCCGATTGGGCTCATCGTGGAGTACCACAAAACCCGTACTTCACTTTTGAGGGACACGTCCCATCTGCCGGTGCGCTTGGCCATCGACGGGTCGCTTGGTGGATTGACTCACTTTGCAAAGTTCAACACCTGTGATTTCATGTTTCCTATTTCCCAGGATGTTAATGAGAAGGGCATAAACTTATACGGCCTTTTGGAGCGGACTTTCCACAATCACCACGCTGTGACCCCAGTACGCGTGGTTGTCGAATGCCTGGAGTCTAGCTTAGGAGATTGTACCATCAGAGTGGTTGGTGATTGCGATTACTTTCTCAGCTGGGAGCCCGAACAGGCGCTGCCTGTGGAGAAGATATCAGACGACAGGAATATTGCATTCTGGGAATTGAAGGCCCTGTTGGAGGCCAAAGTCGAGCGCTTCGAGTACAAGTTTGTCAAGGTCTGGCCTGAGAGGGGAAAATCGATTCGCGTGGAAGGTTATAATCGCTAGTGGACAGTGCTTGCTAATAGGATAGGTGTAGTCACACTCCCCTTCCGGCACGTGTTTGGCAAGACGCAAAAGAGTTCAAGTCGCTGCATTAAAGTTACAATAGGTACCTAACTACATAAGTACCTTAAATAACCACTTATATAAAGCGCCCTCTAAGCCCTGTAAACCTAGCAACCAACACCCAATACAACTACATTTTCAACCCCTATTGCCTGCGCTAGTAATAGCTCTTAGTAAACTGTACTTAGATATTGAAATAACATCCCTATTATACCCGAAATAGTTCTTTATTGCCTCTTGGCAAATGGCCTAGGGAAATATATGCATTTCGATGCCAGTGGAAAAGCGTAATTAAATATGTTGCCGAAGTGAGGGTTGTCAGGTGATGCGAATACAGTAATTTAACAGTTAAAAGGGGGGCCCATCACTTCGGTTGTATTTCAGGTCACTTTTACTAGTCTTATACTGCTCGGTACCAAGGCGATCGATAATTACTCACCTACAAGTATGACTGCAATAGAATTACCCTCAGTTTGAGGATGCAATACATGAGGTTTGTGCTGGACTCACCTGGCGAATTATTAGCATCAAACTGGGACGCCTCAACCAGCTTTGTTTCATTCAGATATGTATGGCACAAATGCGCTTCTTCAAAAGATAGACTGCATGTAGACCCCAGTCCGCCCGCAGATCTAAGGCTGTGATAGGACCTCACTGCAGCCAACATGAAAGCTCCGCGCCAATGAGACTGAGCAGTCTCACCGCCATGAAACCTATGCAGCATGATCGGAGTTATCGGAAGATAGTGTTGAAGAGGGGTGCGCAGGATGCCGCCCATGACTGCGAGCGCTGCAGTGTACCAAAGTAGCACGGGATTCGCCTATAAAACCACAAGGCTCCATGGATGAGACCTTCCTCTCTTCATATGTCTCTCAATCGCCAAACTTCAGATCGCAAGCTTGAAGTACGACATCTGGGCCTCGAGACAATTTCCTCCATTGCAGCCATTTCGTTTTTTGCTTGCCACCGCAACTCGTGCGGACCATTTGTTGCTGATTCCAATCTCGCGGCTATGGGCTCCAACATTCCGTTCCCGGTCACCCGTCTCCCCAGACCCGATGGGGTGGTGCCACCCGAGCATGCAAAACTGTCCATTATTAGCAGTTCTAAGTACAGCCTGGCAGCCTTGTGGCTGGATGAGTTCTCTGAGCCACTCATGGGCGCGCCTCGTTCGCTTGCAGACGGTGCACTCTCTCAAACTTCGGCTGAGATTGCCCACCAAGACGTAAACGGCCCACAGCTACCTCTCGAAACAGGCCCTGTCGACATACAACGAGAGCGACTTGTGTTGTCCGGTTTACTCCGATATGATTCAACTTCGTCCATGAGATCTCTCATGACGGACTCTATATCCTCCATCAGCACCATAACTGACTCCTGCCCTCCTACTCCAAGTTCATCCGCGCATGTCACCGAGCCCCTTCATTGCGGATCCTGGGATTCGGATCCATATCATATACTTGACACATCTCGCAGAGCAAACGCATGGTCTTCCTCTCGCCTTGGGGCCCAAAAGTGCGGCGTGTAAGTGAAAGCTCTAGCTAGCCCTTTGCCATATGCAGCGCTCTTATACGCTTCAGGCCACCAACCTTCTCATTGGCGCCATCCCACATCTCGGATGATGTTTCGTCTCATTCTACGAGCGAGGATGGCAGCAAGTAAGCGTTTGTGTGCCTGACGATATGCAAAGTATCTGATCATTCGAAGAGAATCTAGCACTCTCACGTCGAGAAGCTCTGTGCACGAGTTCTTCAAATTTAGAGACGAAGAAAGCGAACAAAGTCGAATCATCGGGGACGACTCCTATGATTTGTTAACTGAATCCATTTGCAACGTGGTCTCGAATTACTTCACAGAGAACGAGCTTCGAAAGCTTGATGCGCCGATTACATACTATGCCAACGTCTTCCTGCAGCATATTGCTAGGGGCATCGGAGACTCGACCACTTTGAATACGACACCAGTGATATATCAGACACATGGCTCAAGCGAAGAAACTGCTACCGCATCGAGTAAGCAGGCGCAATCTGTCGATAGCAATGTCGGAAAAGAAAGCAAACGAGATTTCTGTTATGAGAAGAATGCTTCCGAAGACGACAGTGATGATGACGGTTCACGCGCTCCCATGCGAATGGACGGAAGTGAAATCAACAAGACAGTCAGAGCCAACGAAGGTGCACTAAGTTGCCCTTTCAGGAAACGGAATCCGACGAGGTTCAACATTCGCTCACATGCCCCTTGCGCTCTATCAGACTTCTCAAGCGTGCCCCTTCTCAAGTGCGTGCTCGTATAGCTGCAATAACTTTCCTATGGAGCTTATTCTGATTCATGTCCAGGCGCCATATAAAGGCCTTTCATTGTTCATCAGACGAATCGTGCCGTCGATGCGGGGCGTCATTCGCAACCCTCGAGGACCTAAATCATCATCAGGCTCGGCCGATACTGTGTGAACCCGGACACGCAGCGAATCGAGACCCTGAGGATGGTATAAGCCCAGAAATATTACAGCATCTCTCTCATTCAAAAGTCCGGACATGGAACGATATATGGTTGCTACTTTTCACGGATTCAGAGCAAGACATCCCATGTCCAGGTGAGATCGCCCTAGAGGCTTTGCGATTTGCATTGGCGGTAATCAAGTATTCTGCAGAAGAGCCCTGGACTATCAACACTCACTAATGAAATATCTTGGACAGATTTCGACCCTCCTGTGGAACTTGACGAAGTGGAGATGCAATTCTACGGAACGGATAACATTGAAAATTTGGCTCACGTCTTTCAGCAGGTGGCTGTCAGCCCCCTTTCAATATCGTCATCCCAGCTCACCCAACGTGTATTGAATGAATCGATGAGGTTCATCACTGCCACACTACAAAGATGCCGTGATATCCACGGGCATACATATTCTTCAAGCCGCAAAGACAAAGCTCTGGCGTTCCTAGACCGCGTCCAGAACTTGCGTTTCCAGCCACCACAAGGCCAAAACATGGCCTCAATTACACCACGTAGAACATTTCAGCTCGACCCTAGGTATTCTCGAGAATCAGACGACTCGGGAATTGCGTCTTTCACGGAGTCCGACATAGAGGCTGACAATCCTTGGGAACATGATCCAATTTCCCCCGACCAGGGCAAAGCCGGCTTGCTACCAGAACTACCAGTAAGACGTACTGCCGTGTCCGAAGGAAACAATCTCAACTTCGGTAAGAAAATTATACTCATTTGGTAATAGACTCCTAATTGTATACATTCCTACTAATGCAAGCAGGTCCCTTGCTCGATTCACCCGGACCAGTCACCGCGTCCGTTTCGAATTCAAACACGACGTGCTTCTGCCAAGAAATAGGTTCTATGTGTCATATGAAAATCCTTCAGCCATCGGAACCTCATGTCGTACAATGGCCTAAGCCCCATTCTTTCGAGGGGGACTTGTTTGGCACTGAAGTCAATGCTTATAACCTTGACAAAGCCCACGATCCCGAGACCCCTGCTTCTCGCGAAGCGTTCAAGATATTTTATCAATCCAAGCAATTTTACCCGGATCCAGATGCTCAAGAACACATCCTAACCGAGATGGAACTCGAATCACTAAGCACACAGACCTCGCCTCCGCATCATGCGCACCCAGATGCTCGTTTTGCCTCAGACAAAGAAGACTACGATTCCGCAGAAGAATACATCGAGGCTCAGTATGAGCAACTCGTCGAGAAAATTACTAACCTGGTTGCCAAGTCTACATGGATCGGGCTTGTCGAGGACGCCTGTGTGCCCGTTGTCCAATATACCCATGCATACTTGGAGAATATTCTAAACCATGACGGTATCTTCGACACCAACACGCCGTTGCATGTCTCATGCACTGCAGATGGAGATGATCCCAGTCCCAACATGGGCGATCAGGAGAATTCGGATATGGTGAGAGGGAATAGAAAGAGGAAGAAAGACTCTGGCTACAGCAATAAGAGGAGAAAGGAAGAGGATGATGAGGAGCATCCTAACGAAAATGATCCCGAAGACTTCAACGACCCTGAGGATTGGTTAGGCGATAAGAAAAGAGCCAGGGTTGACGATTGCCAAAAGTTCCTATGCTCATTTAGAAAACGAAATCCAACCAGGTTCAATATCCGAAAGCATCCCCAATGCGCTCTCAGCACATTCGCAAACATGGCTCTACTCAAGTAGGTCGACCCCAAAGATCACTACTCTAAGCTCCGATTCAGTTACTCATGCGCACTTACAGACGCCACATAAAATTGTGTCACATGTCAAATACAAAGGGCCCGCGCTGTCCGAGATGCGACCAATGTTTTCCAAGCAAAGAAGACTGGTATGAACACCTGCGTCAACTCAACTTCTGCCAGATACGTATCGGCCAAGACGAGTTGAAAGATCTAGAGGATGGTATCAGCGAGGAGAGGTACGAGTCCTTGACCAAAAGGAGCAGGGACGAGAAGGTGCATACATGGGACGCCGTATGGCGGTTCCTGTTTCCTGTGGATGACGCCATTCCAAGCCCCGGTAAGTAGCCAGAAACATTACCAGGTGGCCAAGGCTAGGCCAACTCCTTTCAAGTACTGACATTAGACGACTTAAGATTATGAGGATGTAATTGAGCTGGATGAGGTACAAGAAATGTGCTACAATGAGCAAAGCATCACTCGGTTCCTCCAAAAGCTTGCCCACCACACCCCCGAAGAAGGATACTTTTACTTTGTAAAGAGCTTCCAGAAGATCCGCAAGGCCTTCAACCACATTTACTGTGACAAGAGGAGGCGAAAGGACTCTGAGTTCCTGGAATCTGTTAGAAAGCGAGCTTCCTCGAGTTATGGCTCTACCTTCTCCAATCCATCTTGGGAACGCCTTCCGAGGGAATTCAGTCCCTTGAACAGTTATCAACAGCCAGGCGGTGTGTCGCCTCGGAAATGGAGTTCCGGCATGTACTCCGTGCGCGAAATGACAGATGCCAGCTCGGCCACAGCCTTTTCTTGGAATGATGCTAGGGACAACAATTTTGCGCCGACGCCAGGTTCCAATTGGCAACTGGCTGCTGTCGCATCCAATCCAACAGGAGCAGCGCCTTTTCCGAACGGAGCCTTTGGCTCATTGCATGAAGGCTTATGCGGCCAGCAACAGGACCAATTCTTCGCGGATTCTGAGACACACTCTCTCCCGGACCAAGTCTCGAATCAGGGGTATCAGTTGAAGGACAGCTGCTATCAGGCCAACCCCACCTCAAGCCTCAGTCGACACCAGCTTCAGGTAGATGCATACCACAGGAATTGTGGTGAGGAGGTTCCACCGTCCTTTACACCGGAAAACCTTGACGCATGTTCCGTGGAGGATATTGCAGGGGAGGATGGAGGCATGCTGAATGAAGACCTGGCCATTTGGGCACAGGCCGTGCTAGGCAAAGAGTACTGATCCAGAAAGGGAGTTGGAGTGGGAAGTCGGACCAAGATGGCAAGTGCTTCCAAAAAATAGCATGGCTTGGACCTCGAACACTCAATGTATATGGCTGGGTGCTTTGAGATGCTGAATTAATGCATCTGTTCTCCCATCTACAGTGGAAATAAGGAATCTGTATATATCGGGTTGAGAACATCGAAGAAGTCTCCTCGACAAAATATGGATGCTGACAACTTGAAGCTGGACCCTAAGGATCAACTATGATTTACCCGCATGAATGATGAAGGGAGATTTTTAAGGGGCAGAAGATTTTGTGAAACAAAAAGAGACTGCATGTAGGACAGACCGCCAAACTCATAACTGCAGGATGGCAGCTTCGGCTCTTTCTTTAACAGTGTCTTCTGACCGTAAACTTTATGAGATCTGCTTCACGCCCACAGGGTCAGCTTCAGGAACTCTATTTGCTCTAATTGTCTACTCCCTCTGTGCATGGATACTGGGGCTGGTCGTGTCGAGCATGAAGCATGTTTCTGGTGATGCCCCCTAGATTTCAAGCCCAGGCTTCATTAGGCGGCCAGGCTATTTTATCCCACTAGTAATATCAGAAGGACGTATATAGCCATGCCACTCTGGCACACGTGCACACAGCTAGAAGTGTGCAGAATAGGGTGCTTGTGACTGTCATGCAGGCTGAGTAGTATGGGTGCCTTGCCGTGTGGAATAGATGGTTGAATTGTACATAGTATATTCTACACTATCAACAAAGAATGGGTGCGCCAAGACCCGCCAACCACATAAGCTTATGTATCAGCACCAGCGGTACTGACTTAGTGGGGTGGTCAGTTTTCAGAAATGCGTGACGCACACGGGCATGCCGGACGTCACGCCAGCAGGGAGGCCGCAGAAACCAGAGCAGCAGGTGTTGCCGCCTAGGCAGATGTCTAGTCAGGGGTTAACACCACGTCCGAACCACCCTTCAGAAAATGTAGGGGCACACTTACTGCCGAGAGGAAGGCAAGCCCGATCCTCGAGTTCAGCGGGAGCGGGAACGATGGGGGCTTTTCGGAACGTCAGTATTATTCGAAGTATGCACCGAAATATAGAAACAGGTCAGGGCTCACAGGCAGCGACAGCGGCCAACAGGGCCGAGAGGACGACGGTGATCTGCATCTTCATGTTGTCGGTGTGGTGATCGTGAGCTAAGTATCGGGAGAGCTGCGAAAGGGTAGAGAGAGGATGCTGGGGATGAAAGGTAACATTGAAGACCGAGGCAGCCAAGGCCCTCTTTATAGACGGTTCAGACAGTTTCTAGAATTCGACACCGCTGTTACTATTAGCGGTGTTTCCCCAGGTAATCATGATAAGACGGAATAACCGTGGGGTAAAGGCAATGGAAAATCAAGCATTGCCTATAACATGGGTCTAAGCCGCGGATCGCAACCACCTGCAGGTACAGCTTGCTCAAAAAGACTTAACCACGGCAACGCCCGCGTAAATGACTCAGTATTAGTTACATCTGTCTATCTTCCTTCCTATACAGGCCTCCTGCCCACAACCAGTCTTTTTACGGGAATAGTACTCCATTACTGAATACCTGCGGCGGATCATATGACCAAGTTCCATTGGAGATGAAACCTGGCTCGGTTATTGCTTTCCTTGCCCACATCTTCCCACTCTGAGGTGATGGTCCAGAGCGAGCGACTTGGCGCGGAGGAACCATGTCCTGAGCTGCCTAATGGATAAATCTTCTGCCGTCTTCACGTCTGCATGGCATGATTTACATCCATCTCATCCACACTTAGACCCAGGAAATACCCACCTATGGGTACCCACGCATGAACACCAGGTCCTAGGCTGCTGCAATTTACGTATTCATGCGTCACTGCGCATCGTCGCGTGTTGATGTGAACGAGAGGCATTTGTTCTATTTCAAGGCGCACTATTGCGGACGGGCGCATACTGCTAGCCACACGCCATAGCCCGTCCGGACAAAAGACCATAATAACCAATCCGCGTATTTGTTATTCCTAGCAGTATATAAGAGCCGTACGGTTACAGTAATTTTATAAGTAACTCTATAAAAATTTGCAAAATAGCTAATTTAATAATAAATTAATAAGACAAACTCTGAATAATGTATATCCTATCCTATGCCTTTCAAACACTACACTGCAATGCAGCCCCCTTCTGGGCCTTACGGGAACCATTATACAAAAGGCAGCCAAGCTTCAGAGAATTCAAGCAGGATTGGGGACCGAGACCAGCGCATTGCAGTGATTGCTATGCTGTGTCTACCCACTTTCAAACAAACACGGGCATCTTCCAAGTTGTTCTGTCTTGAGTTGAGGGTGACGCGTAGTGACCTTGGCGTTGTGTGGATCCTGATCCCCAGAACTCGACCACGACATTTGTACGGGATCGACATTTGCGCGGAATCGCCGCATCGACATTTGCAGCACACGCTAGAGGAACCTTCCCTTGGACCATTTTAAATATGTTTCCCCCAGCCCCAAGTCCGCCCTCAATCGTTGTTGTGCTTTGCTTCTCTGCAATCATGAGAGAATTCGTCAGAATTCTTTCATACCCTCGCCACAGACCCCCCCCCCGTCTGAGTGGAAGGAAGCTAGCAATCCGCGGTGGAAGAGTCGCCGTGGGGGACCTGCACAACTCCCGTCAGGCAGCAACCACATCATCTCGGACGTTCGACTATGAAGAGTCCATACCTTAGAAACCACTACGCTAGGCATTTTTTTTTCTTTTTCAGGGGGAAGAACAGATACTTTTCGAGGCAGCATCGTCCTCGCGTCTCGGGTTCACCATGTCTGAGCGTACAATGTGAACAGTTTACTCCGCCTCTGCAGCTAGTGTACACTACGGAAACTGACGGCTTGCATGATTGCGGGGACTTGAACCGCCTTTTCTGAGCCTGCCATATGTAATTATTCGTGCTAATATTGCTACTGTGGCAATAGTAGTGTGCAACAGCACACTGGTGGGCTAACGCTACAGCTACCATACTGTAGCCAGAGGGCGCAGTTGCTTACTTAGCAACTGCCACCCTCTATATAAACCCGAGATAGCTGGCGGGCTACGCCCACTGCACCCACTACTCCTCCATAGAAGAATTATTACCCATAACCCCCATCGTATTGCAATACGTGACCCAGCCAACACTGATTAGTGGTTGCAAGGGCAACCACAGATTAGCAAGGTTGAAGAGACAGTTCATTACCTGTCTCTTATACACATCTAGATGTGTATAAGAGTCAGNACAGAGTGTACACTACGGAAACTGACGGCTTGCATGATTGCGGGGACTTGAACCGCCTTTTCTGAGCCTGCCATATGTAATTATTCGTGCTAATATTGCTACTGTGGCAATAGTAGTGTGCAACAGCACACTGGTGGGCTAACGCTACAGCTACCATACTGTAGCCAGAGGGCGCAGTTGCTTACTTAGCAACTGCCACCCTCTATATAAACCCGAGATAGCTGGCGGGCTACGCCCACTGCACCCACTACTCCTCCATAGAAGAATTATTACCCATAACCCCCATCGTATTGCAATACGTGACCCAGCCAACACTGATTAGTGGTTGCAAGGGCAACCACAGATTAGCAAGGTTGAAGAGACAGTTCATTACTGCTCGGATAGTGGCTGTGCTAACGGTACTGACGGTATCGCCCCTTAAAGAGACTTCAGCTGAGTCCGTAATGATGCTGTAATGGACTTCAACGATATCATCACTACCCATCATAAGGCGAAGAGGGCTCTATATGCGCTACGCTATACTCCATCTTCGCTAAACGCGCATCCATCACGCCCTGAGTATCATTAGAAGGCAACCACGGAATGTGGATACTGCATAATGTTGCTAACCCCCGCTACTCTTGAAGACAATGCTGAAGATATCACCACTTCAGCACACATTGGCAATCAATTAGTAATAACCCCGGCAACAGCTACACCAACTAAGGTTAACTTCACCAGCTAGCACACCTTCACTACCCCTGCTAACAGCTTACCCCTATATACTCATTACCCCTTGTCACCATTTATTTAACCCCTACTTTGCCCCAGCATACCCCTATTCTTTACCATAATACTAGCAACCCATATATCACGATAGCGAACCCCCATAGTAAAGATAACACCCTTACGCCATCAGCATCAATAACTACACTAGCGGGCGCTACCGGTCTTAACCCGATCAACTTATAGGATATAATTAAGGAAACATTACTTAAGGAGGCCGCTACCAAATTAAGTCTCAATGCCAACCTATAGGGAATAGATATAGATCCAGAGGCCCTGAGTAGCCCAAGACAACACGCAATACACCTGAGTACCTACGTGTAATGGCGCTATCAAGCATATGCAAGACTCACTAGCCAAAATGTCTATAAGGAGTTTAAGAATGACTTCTAGGGTTGGGAAGAGCTAACATTTAAGGTAGTCTATTGCGATATTCTCTCAGCCCTTAAGAAGATGCTATAATATAAGGGGATACACCTACAGGTTAATAACAATATAAAGGCCTTTGTGGAACTATTGGAGTTAGAATCCCTGCCGAGAGCCCTAGCATCTGCATAACACTAGTACTAATAGATAATTTAGTTAAAAAGACATTATAACTACATCCTTTTTAATAATAGCAGATTATTTAAGGGATATATACTAGTACCGAGCAATAACTGGAGAGCAGGCCTAAATACTTAGGAACCCATACTGCAATCCACTGCTCCAGCCATACTTAAACCTCAACTCCCATTCCGTTAGCCATACGGCATCTATACCTTTAAGACCTCTAACAGCTATGAGTCATCAGCTAAGTGGGAAGAATTCCAAGTGTCCTATGAGAAGTATGCAATAATCCCTCTAGTGCTACTAAGTGGTATACCATTGGAAAAAGGAATGTCTGCCAACCTGGCTAAATACTACTTGGATAATAAGAAGTTTACCGGAGCAATAGATAAAGTACTTAACAATAAGATTCATTTCTTTTATGATATCTACAAGAATAACCACCTATACCCTACTTACTTCCGGGTAGTATTACCTATAATATTAAAGGGTAAAGCTAAGGACTTTTATATACAGTTAATTATAAATAGAGATACCTTTGCTATAGCATATGCTAAGCTTAAGTAATGATTTGATATAGATAGCAGATAATAAGTGTATTTAACTGTGTGGAATACTACTACTTTTGCATTAATATAGTAAAGGAATGAGGGTAAAACCCTATTAGAAATAATGGAGATTCTAATTAAAAATATAAAGTAATATACCTGAATACTTGGCTATAAAGGAGCACTTAAAGATAAACCACTATGTGATAACCTCATACATGCAATATGTAGTATACCTGAGTTCTATTATATTAAGGTAATGGCCCCAGCTACTACCAATGAAGCGTGCGATATGCTCCGTCATTATGCTGTATTATCAGGACCTTAGCGCCCCTTCTAGCAATATACTATAGGGTGAGGTAATGATGATTGGCTAGATGGTAATTATGATGATGAGGAAGACTAGGGCAACAATGAGCACTTTGACTACCCTGGTAATAACTAATTTTATCACTCTGAGCACCCCAATAATGACTAGTACTATCTTGACTGCTGGTATAATAATGACTAGTAATATAGGGGTAACTACTTATAAGGCTCTGCATGTAGGTGATATCCCCCGGGATGAGGCAACTACTATCCTTAAGGCAACTACCGCCCCTAGGGCAACTTCCGACCACCCCCTAGAGGAGATAACTACCTATATGAAAGGCATAGGAGAGATAACCCCCCAGATAAAAAGAGGTGCTATATCTGCTAGAAGGAGGGGTATTGGTTATTAAATCACTCTTTTAAAGAGTGCTAGAGGGCTAAGGGCACATATATATATATGTATGGTGGCTTGGATGAGGAATTCTATGCGTTTCTTGTTAACTATGAGGGTATTAACTATAAGAGTAATAATTAAGAAAGTACTAGTATGTTTGTTAGTAGTGCTAAGAGCCGCGAAAACTATATGTGGTTGGTAGACTAAGCTTTCCTCTATACTTTTAGTATTAACAATAATGAGGAGGACTAGGACGGCCCCAACCCTAGGGATGTTAATAGTAAGGGTAATTGGGATAGCCCTAACTCTGGAGATGTTAATAATAAGGAGGATTAGGACAGCCCTAGCCCTGTGACTGAAGGGAATAACGTCAATACTAGCAACACTAAGACTGGCGAAAGAGCTGGTAGTATTAAGGAGGTCTTTATAATAGATAACTACTTGTATCAGCATTTCCAAGGGATTCTCCCAGATACTGGTGCAGCCAACTACTCTACTGCTGGGCATAACTAATATACTGCTCTGTAGCAACTCTTGCCTATTACTCTTGATATGTCTCGTGTAGGAGAAGCAACAGTCCGCTTTAGGCTAGGAGAACTACTACAGTTAATAGGGGCAACTACAGTCAATACAGCAGCCGGCAACTTAACGTTCCACATAATAAAGATGCCAACCCCCTTCCTCTTGTGTATATAAGATATGAATATGTACTTGCTCTTTGTGCGGAATATGATTAATGAGGTTGTATAATATAAGCCAAATTGGTAGCACGAGAGGATGTTTCCTGTTATTTGGAAGTGGGGATACCCATGGTTCCTCACGGATATTAGTAGGGCTGATAACGCCTTTATTCTCTTCCTTATGGAGACCGAGCTATAGTAACTATACAGATAATTTGGGCACCCATCAGTTAAGAGGCTCTCTCAGCTACTAGCGGGCGCTAGCCACAATGTTGATCCCTTAGCACTAGAAGCTATTACCAAGTTCTATTACCACTGCCAAATGCACTCTCCCGCGCCCTATAGATTCAAGTTTAACCTCCGTAATGATGTTAACTTTAACTGTAAAGTTATTGTGGATGTTGTATATTTAATAGGGCTCCTAGTACTACACATTATTAACTTAGCTACTGCCTTTCAAGCCGGGCGATTCTTGGCTTCTCTCTCCACTAAAGATACATGGGAAGCCCTATAGAGTTACTAGATTAATATATATATGGGTCCCCTAGATCATCTTATATTTAATGCGGGGACTAACTTTGCTTCCAGCAAGTTTAAGAGTACTATATATATTATAGGGATTATATATAAATAAATACCCGCGGAAGTATACTAGTTAATTAGCAAAGTAGAGCGATATCACGCTCCTTTGCACAGGGCTTTTAATATATTATATACTGAGTTATTAACTATGTTTATTAAAGAAGCTATACTACAGGCAAGCTTTAGTGCGATCAATAATATAGTTAGCCTGGATGGTCTTATGCTAACTCTCCTAGTATTTAGAGCATACCCCCATATGATAAAGGACTCAGCTCCTATGCTATCTACTCTAAAGAGAGCTGAGGTAGTATAGAAGGTAATAAAGGAGATTAGGAGAATTAATGCTGCATATAAAATCAGCAAAGCATTATGCATAAGGAATAGCCTAGTTATATTAGAAGTCTTAAGCCTACTACTCTAGAGTGAAGTTTGCATATGGAGAGAAAAGACTGGGTGGTAAGGCCTATATAAACTATTCTCTATTAATAACTATAATATAACAATCAACCTTCCTAATGGACTAGTTGTCTTCCGATTAACTCTTATATAGCCATAATATTATAATGAAGAAGAACCTCTTGATCTGCCAGACCCTGATAATACCCCTAAGGAGCCAGTATGCTTCAAGCTAGACCCTATACCAGCTGTTCCTAATCTGGTAGTCCCTTAATGATAAGGATAGCTATGGGGGGCTAAGAGCAAGAAGAAGGCAGTTGTTATTACGGATAATGATAATAATAGCGCCACTACTATTGATAATAGCAATAATAATGTGGAAGACAAGATCACTACTTATATATTCCTCACCCTATATAAAGTTGAGAACTATAAGCTCGCTCTAAAGCTCTGCTGGGATGGCATTATTACCACCCTGGGTGACCCCTTTGAAGAGTTAGATAATAAGGAGGTATTTAAGCTAATTAGCTAAGGAGTATTTCAGTTTAAGCGGTTTAATAAGTGGAAGCATGAAGGAATCTAAATCTTTAAATTTTGCATTATTAAGGAGATTAAGGGTAAAACTGAGAAGCTATATAAGAAGTCCCGCCTTATTATTGCTGGATTTAGTAATCTTATAAAGCATGAGATCCTTATATAGTTACTAATGGTATAATGTGTAAGTTATTAACTTCTTATTGCTCTTATGTCTATATTAATGACTAAGGGACTATATCTTGAGCTCTATGATGTTACCCAGGCCTATCTATAGTTAAAATCTATACTTAAGAGGCCCATTCTGTGCTACCTTCCCCCTGAAATAAGGGGCAAATACCCAGCTGGTATAATCATAAGGGTAATTAAGCCCTTATATGGCGTTGTAGAAGCCGGTGTGCACTGGTGGGCTATATACTATAAGCACTATATTAAGAAGCTGGGGATGATTGTGTCTGCATATGACCTATGCCTCTTGATAGCTGACTATAATAGTAAGGGCATCTTTGGTATTACTGCTATATAGATGGATGATACCCTTACCCTTTATACCCCAGCTTTTTTGGAGCTTGAAGAGTAAAAGATTAAGGAGGAGGAGATCTGCTATAAGCTAAAGGATAGGCTGACCCCTGAGAAATCATTGGACTTTAACAGCATGAAGATCATGATATCACATAATGGCATTATATATCTTAGATAGAAGGGCTAAGGGGTAAAGATATAGCTAGTTAACTATATGGCTGAGGACTGCATTTAATAGTATATGAAGCAGCGCGCAAGAGGAGCATATCTAGCTTTTATTTGCTATTTAGAAGTAGCATTCAACCTCTCTATTGCAGCTTAAATCTAAGACCCTAAAGAAGAGGACTATACTAAGTTGAATAAGCAGCTAAAGTAGCAAGCAGACCACCTTGGCCGTAGCCTTAACTACATTCCTCTAGACCTCATAGCAGCCAAGTTAATAATCTTTATAAATAGCTCTTTTGCTAATAATAAGGACCTTAGTTCTCAGATTGGCTATATAATTACCCTAGTAAATGAAATGCAAGCTAAGTAACTATTTATATGGGAGATTACTAGAAATATCCTCCATTGGTTGTTAACTAAGTGCAAAAGGGTTACCCATAGTATGCTTGCTTCTAAGATCTATAATATGGTTAACGGCTTTGATATGGGGATTATAATAGCCGCCACTCTGCACCAAATTACTATACGCTTAAACCTGCTAGAGATCCCTCTTATTATCTATATAGATTCCTACTCTTTATATAAGTATTTAGTCAAGCTTGGGATGATAAAAGAGAAGCGCCTAATGATTAATGTGATGGCATTAAGGTAGTTATATGAGAAGCGTGAGATCTATGAGATCCGGTGGATTACTAGGGACTGTAACCTAGCAGATGCCTTTATAAAGAATACTCCAAATAAGGCGTTAAAATGCCTTATTGATGATAATACCCTTATTATTAAGGTGGAAGGATATATGGACTGTAGCTAGCTAGCGACAACCCCTTCCTCTATCTAAATACTATATAAGGGATCACAATAATTACTATAAGAACAGCTATATATTGACTTGCCCGGCAAAAGCACACCCTATGGCAGTTGACTGATTAATGTAACTTGGTTGGCAAAGCCACGCATACCAACGCCGCCCTACCCCAAGGGGGAGGACCACTAATTACCACCACCCTAAGCCCCGGATAGTAGTCAACAAGTACCCGGAGATAAAAAAAAAAAAAAAAAAAAAGGGATTATATAGTACCGGCAACCAGCAAAACTTTAGATCCCTATTAATTAGTTACCTGTGTCTTACCCTAAAGAGCTGCACAGTTGGCCAATCTATAGTTTAAATCCATCCTAAGGGTAAGACCTTATAGCCAAGATTTTTATAGTGGTGCCTATGCACTAAGGGTTTAGGTGATGAGGGTTACTACTATCCCACGGGCACTTAAGTTGCTAGCTGTGTTGTATTAAGCATCCCCGGTTGAGATTTTGTAGTCTTGACTCCTGCTTAACGTGTGTTTTATATACTTACCCAGAGCGGCATCGGACAGTATACGCTCTGCTATGCATTTGCTAACAATTTAACTCCAATATACCATTTATTGCTGTTTACTATGATCCCTACCTAACCCAACTACTACTTCCTCTACCCCTACTAACTCTTGATATTAGCTTCTAATGGAGAGGGCTTTTACTGAGTATTCTTTACTTAAATGGCCTCGAACAGAGAGGACTTTCATTAATTGAGTTGTTGCTCAACTCTATTGCTAATGTCTGCCGCCGGAAGACAGTTGATCTGCACTATACCCAATTTAGCTAATTATCAATACTTAGTTAGGGGAAGAGGGGGTCTAGAGGTCCGGGTTTAGGAGGCCGGATAGTTGTTATTCGAGTCTAGGGTATCCGGGCAATTGTTATTCCAGTTCCGAGTAAATCCTTATTTAACCTGTAGCTTGCAGGCGAAGGAATTATAAGTCCTTATTGCGCATTTCTTTTATAACCCTTAAGTATTAAAGATAACAAATAAGCGGTGTAAATTATTAGAAGCGGATATTTTATATGGGAAGAGCACTATATTATACCGGACTGTATAATTATGTACTCCCAGCTTCTAGAGGAAGCAGAAACCGCTATAATATGCAAGGTCTTTTCTAGTGCCTGTATTTTATGGGCACTTGGCATAACGGTATACATGATGAACTTGATAGAAGGGACTGGCATAGCCAAAAAGCAATAGTGGTATAGGGATTTGGTAACGAATGCGGTAATTTCTTTTGTTTTTCTTATAACAGCGAGAGTGTGGGTTTAACCCCACGCCTGGGACTTTTTTTTTGTGTTTTTGGAGGAGACAGCCGCTGGCAAAAAGAAAAGACTGCCAGTGTGGCAATAGTAGTATGCAACAGCACACTAGTGGGCTAACGCTACAGCTACCATACTGTAGCCAGAGGGCGCAGTTGCTTACTTAGCAACTGCCACCCTCTATATAAACCCGAGATAGCTGGCGGGCTACGCCCACTGCACCCACTACTCCTCCATAGAAGAATTATTACCCATAACCCCCATCGTATTGCAATACGTGACCCAGCCAACAGGAGTCTTCTTAAATAGTATTCAAGATATATATAATTTAATCCTTAAATATAACTCTAATTATTATTTTTTACTAACTTAAATTTAAAAATTATAGATATAAGATTATCCAAGGTTATAAATTTAAGGAAACCTTAAATACATAACTTTAAACGAATTCCTATATATGATATTACTTTCTTATATAATCCGTATATAATTAACATAAAGTTTGAACAAATTATTTATTCATTTTTCTAATAAATATACAAACTGTAGATGTGATATGATTAAAGGCTTTACGTTACATTACTATAATGAAAACGTTTGTCATCAGGAGGATGCCAGGTGTTGATTACTCCTGGGATTGCGTGGCTGGTCGAGTGGAACCAATGTAGTCATTGAAATGTTGGTTTCTCATAAGTGCGATCTAGAGCTTGTTAAAGAGTCTGCCCAGCCTGCATTAGAAAGCGTCTGCGTTCCAATATTTGTGTGCTCTGCTCCCCTGGACCAACCCACTACGGAGTGCTGGTTGCTGGCCTTGGAAACTCCCAGATGGCCAATGCACATTCACTTTTCGTCTCGATTCATCTTAGACGTTGCATATGAAAACTTGGTCAGGCTGGGCTCATGATGGACTAATGACTTGGTTACGGCACACCGAGCGGATTTGCACCAGGTAGTAATCCTGCGACCGCACAGAATTTTCCGAGCGTAGCGAACGATGCTGTCCCGTTTCCCGGCAATTGGACTGGTGATGACACAATCGATCTTTATAAGACAGGGGGCCCATCCCGTGGGCCGTACCGAATCTCAGACAGCGGCTCCTACTCCTAGCGGCCAAGCCTGTCGTTCACGAATGGGTGGAGCAAAGGCCCGGATTCATGGTCTTGCCACATACTTGAGTACTAGGGGCAGGTACCAGTGCGTCAATTGGCCTTGAGGGTAGGATTCGTTTCTCAAATCTATCTCCCGGTGCTTAGAAGTGTGCTGATGTGAGGTTTATGGTCGCTTCATAGAAAGTTAAGGAACAAAATTTTGCTAGCAATGCCTATGAGGCGGGACGACATTGTTCCGTAATTGTCAATGTCGGACATGGCAGACAGAGTTGACAGCTCGGGCCATGCGGGTTCAAGTAGTCGAGGAAAAGCTGAGCTTTTTGCCCTGTTCCGCTGGCGCTTGCCCTTCATTTTGACTTAGATTGCAACCGTGACATTCAATCTTATTTCATGGTTAGTAAACTACCTAGCCTACCCACATGGCCAACACCCAGGCGGCTCCATTTGTTCCAGGGGAACTCGCAGCAACATCAACATTCGGTGGTCCCCGAGAGCGATCGGCCGCCCATGCATATATTAAACGATGTCCCTGAATAATACCGAGGATGAGTACATAAACGATTGTCTGTGCAGCAGCTGTGCGACTCGGCCGGGAACGGCAGATAGAGCACTCTGTGGTTTGCCTGACTGCCAAGCGACCCTGTTGATCAGCACCAAGCAGCTTTGGAGCTAAGATCTGGGCAGAAACCCTCTGCGCGGCTGGATGAAGGCCAGGCAAAGGTGTACGCCCGCCTTGTACCGAAGACTGCTACGCAGTAGATTGGCATGGAAGACTTGGCAGCCGCGACTGGTACCATCACTGACAGTAATGCACGTGTGGGGTCCTCCAGGGGAAACATTTTAGCGGAGAGAAAAGTGTGCCCCCGGGAAAGGCAACCTGAGTTTTTATCAGTTGATCACGCGCGGGCGGCTCTACGGAGTACATATTATAGTATGCCACTACGGTAGTGAGAAAATTCCGAGGCTACCGAGTGCAACCCGCCGGACGTCACAGGACAGTATGTGCCGGCGTGATCCTTGATCAGCCGCGTCCCGACGGTGCGAACCCGAGAGTGCACACCTTGTTCCAATTTGGCAATTACTAGCGCCACTCGTTTTAGTTGACCACTACGTACCGCATCCATTTGACGAATATGAAGATCTCTATTCTTTGACTCACCTACGGGTGTGGACGACGGCAATGTCCCCTGTCTTCTCAAACCCTTTTAATGTGTCTCCTATATTAGTGTCGCTTCCGGTCTGGAACGTTTGGCAGGGCCGCGGCCGTTTGAGAAACCAGGCGACAGCTCTCGGGGCCGAACACACAGCCAAGAGAGCGAAGTTGATGCCCCAGAGCATGAAACATCCATCCCTCATACCTTCGCTGTCGTTTCGAACCATGGTGATGTCAATTTCGCGTAACTGAAAGCACCCTGGCCAGGCATAACGGCAACAGTTAGGCACTGGGGTGTCGTGGAGCGAGTTCCCCCTAGGGAAGATATTATTTGATGGATTTCTAGCAGATCGTGCCAGGTATTACTAAATTCGTTTGAGCAGGTTGTCTGACTCGGAAGCTCAATACGACATAGAACCTAATTGCATTCTATCGTTTTTATGCATCCGTATTATTCCATTGTTTTCTGACAAGTCTACGAAATAATCCGTCGTGCTCCAAGGCATGCCTCACACGTCCCAGCCGGCCCCGTGGAAATAGCACAGTGCCAAGCCTCGTCGATGGCACCATGATCCGTCTGCGGAAAGGACGGTTGATTACTGGCTTTTGGGTGTATTCTCTCGGCAGGTAGTCCATGACCGCACGCGAATTTGTTGTGGTCCTGACGATTGGTCTGGAATGTTTCGTCCTACGGGCTTGCGCCTTCAGTTTACCGCGACTATTGCGTGTGACGAATGCTGGGAATTGCCGTCCGCGGAAATTCTCGGCGCCATGGCTAACCCTCAACCTTGTTGATCATGGTGGTCTGGTCCCGTCGAGTAGGCCCACGCCGGTCACCGCTTTTGACTTCAAGCTTCCTCAGCTATCCTCAGCTATCACACATTATTACGTGCGTGGAGCCCAAGGAAGATCTGGACGGACGCTGACAGCCATCCAACTTTGGTTTGCCATGGCCCCTTTCGTTCCGGACTCCGCCCCAAAGCAGTGGTTCGCCTAGGGGGTGTGCTGTGTCCACCCGACTGGAAAAGTGGCGCGAATGTGTCATACAGATAGATCTATTTGAACCTTAAAGAGGCCCCTTCCGTAATGGCCATGCCACATCCAGTGCATAGGGCCGAGCCGTTCGGTCCGCCAGGAGATAGTTTGTTTCGTATTTTAATCCGGTAACAACCCCCTTTGTTGGAAAAACAAGGAGCTGCGGCGGCATAGTTGACCAGTCAGATTTGAAAGCGGGGCGTTGCTTGGTATCGTTTTTGGCTGCAGTACGAGTTTACCTCGCGTTGAAAACTGAACTGTCATTTGCGCAGCCTTCCTACATAATACACCCTATAGCAGGTGATCGACATGCGCGCGCGCCGGGGGTCCCGAAGTCATCAAGGCTCGAGGCACTCTCCAGCAAGTGGCTCGCGTTCGAAGTTTTGCGGCCAGGGCCGTTGCACATGGGTCTTGCTGTCGTGGGCAAGGGCGGAGGATTGCCCAGAGGAGAGGAGACGAGAGCATCTGCTTTCATGGAATGACTTTCTGACTTCAAGAGAATTTGGTGGGTGGTAAGAGACACAGTTATGAAAGAACACTGTGGGATAGATACTAAGTAGAAAGATTTACGCTGCTACATACCTGTAAGAGGCTTATTAAGATGAATAAATCAGACCCCCCCTGGATAGATGAAGTCCCCGGACTCGGCTGCCCCACTGAAAAGCGGGTCACAGTGCCCGTTGGGAACGAACGCGACGTGACGAGCATATACATACAGTTCAATCCCTGTGATTATATCCATGTAGGTACAAGCAAAGCCCACGATATAGCGCAGTCCAGCGTTGGCTGTGTTGTACCTTCCTGGATATAGTTACATGGGTCGAACTGTACGTCCAGCAACACCCCGGCCATTCGGGGAGGCCATCTTGTTGAAGTTGTTCTGCTCTTCCTCAAGGCCACCAACGATTCCTGGGACAGTATCCCGCATGTATGCCACTTTGATTTGATCGCTGTCGGTCGGCGAGAGCCCAACCGTGGCGTTGGTAAATATTTTCTGAGAATTTGTCGTTCATCGTGACAGTGCATGCACAGTGCTCGTGGACAGAAATTGAACGGAATTGCCCACTTCTCAATGCAGGTGATAAAGTATCCGCATCCACCGCCAGTCCAAATTTGAAGGGGTGGTGGTCTTCTTGTAAGTTCGTAGCTCTCACCTCGCAAGTTTCATTGACTCGGTGCAGGGGCTATGGAAATAAACTTTACAACGCCATGTGCCTGAAGCAGTCGGGTTTGGCACGGATCAAATCCAAACCTTAATGAGCCCAGTCAAGACTCAAGACCAGCACAATGCCCGACCTCCCCGTCGGTAAATAAGATCTGATGAGGGTGAGTTCTCTCCCAATTTTCCTGGCCCGACTCACATTCGATTCAAACCTGAATGTTCCAAGACAGCTGACATGGCGGTGCAAGCCACTGGGGTCTTTGACCCAAACCAGTATTACCGACTTACGAACCTCGCGCTGGGCGGCGAGTTCTCTCTAGATGTCAGCAACACCAAAGCATACCCCGATGGGAAGCTAGGGATGGCGCCGTCAGGGCTTTACTCAGGGCAGATATACCAAATCCTCGAGAATTCGGAGGATCCGGGGCACTACTGGTTCGCGAGCTCCTGGCTAGGCGCAAAGGAGAAGATGGACGCCGTGATCAACAGCAGAGGGGACTTTGCTCCATTCTTGAAGAATTTTACAACCGACTACAACCAGACGTGGGGGCTGACGCCTCACCGAGATGTGACGACTAACGGCACAATATGGACCATCATGCCGGACTGGTTCGGGGGCGTGGGTACCGGCCTCACCATGAGTGTGTACAACGACACGAAGCAGCCATATCTGGCCGTTCCAGGGCCGAACCCAGACCTTGGGAAGGGCGACGTTAACCAGGCATGGTTGATCACCTTGGAAGGCTATACGATTGACGATCCCACATTCTCGTCAACAAACTTGCCGGCACTCGCAACTGCTGTACGTTTCTCATGTCGTCCACCAGCTAGCAACATATACTCATCACACTGGATAACAGGCACCGATAGTACCAGAAGGAATCGTCCCGACTGCCGATGCGACACCAACGCCCGAGACTACGGGAGGGGCAGGTGAATCAAACGAAACAAACCAGCTTGATGCCCCACTGATCGCCGCCGCCGTGGTCCCCTCCGTAACTGTTCTCCTCTCGGTGACCGCCTTCATCGCCTTCATCTGCCTGCGCCGCCGCAGGGCAAGGAGAATCGCGCAGAACATGCCGTACGGGACGGGCACGGCCGCCGCGGCATCCGAGGACGGCCTCGCGTCCGAGATCCTCGACACGTTCAGCGTAGAGACCCTAAGCCAGTGGCGCAGCCGGCGCTCCCTGCGCGAGAACTCCCGGCCGTTCACCCAGAGCGTGGCGAGCAGCCACCTAAGCGAGCCTCGGCTCGGCCGCCTGCCCGAGGACAGCACAATGTCCATCAACCCGCAGGCGAACTCGCTGAGACCTCCCCCGTTGCGCACGCCGTCGTCCGGTAGAGGTGATGGACAGGTTGCTGGCAGGCCGAAATTCTACCGGGCTTCGGCCCTGGGGATACCGGACAATGGTACGGCTCTGGCTGGCCAAGACTTGTGTCACACGCAGACTGAGGGTTTGAGGGGATTATCGCCCACCAGGAGGCCATCGTGGATGGAGGAATACAGCCCGAGTGTAGTGGAGGGTAAGGAAATGGACGTCTTGGAAACGGCGACTGCCGAAATGGACGGCCAAGACACGAGGAAGAGGTTCGAATTGGACAATACCCAGCCAGCGAGCAGATACGAACTGGAATGAAGCAGGTATCTGCTCTTTTCGCCATGTACATAAAAGTCGTTTCAGCGTTTATTTCATACGTTTATTATCAGCAGTCCTCCAGCATTCTACCGGCAAAACGGAATTAGTCTATACGATGATAAACCTAAAGCCTAACTGATAATCCAACAAAACTGTGTCTTGTCTCAAGTCTCCCAAGGTTTGCAACCTGCCCCCACGAATACCTTTGCCATGCTAATTTTATGCAGCCGTCGCCTCAAAGCGTCCTACGGAGTCCCAAATAGCTTCATATCTGTTGGGCTTGCATGTCAGGTGGTCCAGTGGAGTCGCAAGGCGGAAACAGAGATAGCCTACTACTGCACATGACCCAATGTTTGGCGCGAGAAACCCACAGCCACAGCCACGTCCAGACCTGGAGTAGGCTTTGCCAAGTTGAATCAAGTGCTGTACAGAGTTTTAACTGAGGGCTCCTGCTCCAGGGTTCATGGGATGACTCTGGAAGTCGGCAGTCAAGCGCTTTATAAACTATGAACCGCTGGGATAACCCTCACTGGGTGCTTACATGCTGGGTAGACAAAATTAGCGCATTGGCATCAAACCTGCAGTAAAATTTCACACTTCTAGACATATAATTTGTATAAGCTGCGAATTGTGACTACACATCAGACAGTCTGATGTGCGTCGTGAATGTTATAATTATATGGTCCACTCATATGGCGTCACTTAATACAACAACATTTGGTTATGAAATTATATGACTTGCCCGACTGGGTGTGGGTCTCAAGTGATATGAGTAGCAAACATTGAGTGCATTACTCGAAGGAGGGACAACCAGGTCAGTTACGACATGCGATCTGGCAAACAACCAAGCCCACCGCATGCATATCGTGTCCCGCACTTGAGCACGAGGCCTCCACCATCCACCTGTAGGGCCACTCTTCCAAGTTTGGACCCCACCACGCGCCAAATAACTCACTTGGCGACGCCCATATACTGGAAGGACTCCTTGAAGGAGCGGGTCTCGAGGGCGAACAGGCCGCCCTGGTCGAGCAGCTCGGCGGGCTGCCACAGCTCCGGGTCCATGCGGGTGAGCAGGCCCGGGTAGCTGCTGAGGCCAGCCGGCTCGGTGACGCCGAAGGGGTTGCGCAGGACGATGTACTGCCTGTCCCCGACGACGGCGTAGCCGCAGATGGAGTAGGCGTGGTTGGCGACGAGGTTGCTGCCGCGGTACATTGGGCCGGTGGCGTGGGTCCAGGCGGACATCGGGTTGATGGTCTGGGAGGTGGTATCATTAGTACAAAGCCCCGTACATGATAAAAAATGTCGCACGCTGGGCTTACCTTGTTGTTCACGCAGTTCTGGCGGATGATGCCGAGGAGCTCGCTGGAGCCGTGGTTCTCGCAGCGGAAGTAGTGCGGGTCACGGCCGTTGATCTGAGCCATGGCCTTGATGGGGTCGCCAGCGTGGGTGCTGGTGATGTCAGGGTGGTCCTCGTTATTATTGTTGTTGCCGCATTGGTCGTGATTGCGGTTGCCCAGGATCCACTTTGCGAATGCCTTCTCGTAGAGTGAGGGCCAGATGTCGGTGCCATCTGAGGCACGAGCAAAGACAGGCTCGTTGTTGGAGTTGGTGACGGGGATCTCGTAGTTTACCTCCACCGTCTCGGTGCGGTTGTTGTTGTGGCCACCCTTGTCGTGGAAGCGGACCCTGAGGGCGTGCCGTCCACGATTGCCCTGGCTGTCATCTCCCATGCACTCGTGGTGCGGGTGGACACGAGTGGCGCGGTTGATGGACGCAGGGTCGGCCCAGAAGACAGAGAATATGGCTGCGATTAGCCAGCTGTTCGTGGAGGCGCCCTGGGTCGGATCGTCAAAGAAGTGGATGGGCCGACGCCTTCCATCGCCAATGGAGAAGTTTGTCACGTCATTGACAAGGCGACGGTTGACAAGCTGGAAGAAGTGGTCATACATGTCGCGCCATGATGCGTTGTGAGGAGACCACTCGTTCTGGTCCCGGCCGTCATGGTCCCTGTTCCGCAGACGGAACGGGGTCAAGAACTCGTTCAAGGTGCGCGTCAGTTCCCGGTTGGAAACCTGACGAGCGACACGGTTGCCGTTGGTGTTGGCTTCGATCACCACGCGGATCTTTCCGTTCTGAATCCGGGCGTGCTTGACGCGTACCTGCTTCAGGTCCTTGATACCAATCTGCTCAAGATCCTGCAGACGCTGAACCCGAGACAGATCAGGTGTCACGAGGTCACGCTCACTAAGAAGGTGGATGTCCTTCTCTGTGAGCTGTGAAGCCGTGCGTTCCTTCTCGTCGAGCTGGAGGCCGGCGTAGAGCACTGATCTATTCTTCATGTCGAACAGCTCGTCATAGTCGGTCTGGAGGACCTGAGAGATCAAGCTTGAGGCGTTGACCGAGTTGCGGTCGATGCGTCGGCCGAGCATGGCCTCAACCAGGGCATAAGGGTTGCAGCATCCGATCCTGACATTCTTGGGTTGCTGGTCAGGCCGGGGGTTGCGGTTATTGTCGCACGCCGAAGTTGAAAGCATCATGTCGCTCCTGAGGTCTGGGAGGTCATCATAGTCGAGTGCCTCAGTGCGTTCAGAATCCCTGTTTGCAACCGCACGGCCGAGGATGGCCTGGACAAGAGCTAACGCGTCTACTGTGTTTGATGGCTCGGAGGCGATGGAGCGCGCGTCACCCATTTTGCGTATGATATTCCTTGTTTTGTACTAGGTGAGGGTGGAAAGTGGCTGAAGAGTAAGATGAGAGCCGAACTATGGTCCAAGGTCTCCTAATCCGATATGGATCTCAAATTGCTAGAGTCCAAAGGGGAGGGCGTGCTATCTTATATACTTGAAGTCTTCGAGAGGAGCTTCCACGCCTCGCAGTGCCATCCTGTTGCTTGGCCATCGGCATCCCGACGCGTCATTCACCACTGAGAGCTGCTTAGGATGTACATGAGGAGATAATGTGCCCCCTCAGTGGCCCCAGACCCTTTCACCAAGGCTCCCGTGCCACTGTTCTAGATCCAAGGTTTCGAATTCCGGCATGTGATCGTTCAGCCTCGAAGTGCGCATTCGTCCCCCCTCTCTGCCACGTTAAACTCCCAACAAAGCCAATCTACAAGTTCTAGAGAAACTATTCGTCCAAGACACCATCCCGGAAACGTTGTCCTGCTCCTTGTTCCTTCACCCCTTGAAGCATTTCCCCAACAAGGTATTTTGGGATCCTGTAAAAAGCTCGTGATTCTTCACGACATTGGTTCAATATCGCACATTAGCTCGGCACTACGGCATCCAGGGGACTCGATGACGAGGCTAGCATTCCGGAGGACATTCCTCATCATGGAATCGTCCAACAGCGCCTCTGTCGGCATCATCTTGCTCGTGGGACTAGAGTGTTCATCTACATAGTGGACTGCATATCCCGCTAGTTATTCGTATTGGGTGTTGTAGACGAATTGCGGGTCATAGATGGTGAACAGACACTAGTCCTTGATATTGCCGAGAGCTATACGAACTGTGTAGGACGATGTCAACAACAGGTGAGGTCGATGGAGATCATGGACCCTAAGGCTCCCATTGGATGAGTTCCTTGCCACAGCTCTTCATATTCCAGAATTAGGTGATGAGCCGTGCCACTTCCCCACAAAACTATCTGCGGCTCAATGCGGGGACACTAGGGGTCAAGGCTGCCGCTCAAGCCTGATGTTCGAATGGCAGGAATGGCTCGTAATGGTAACGAGGAGCTACCGAACAAAGGACTGGAAGCCAGGGGCATGATCGACGTGGTGGCGCCAGGGGGCGGCTACGCTAATGAATCGAGATCTCTGAAATATGTACCACTCGTGTCCCCCGTTACCGCATGCCAAAGCAGTATCAGGCGTAGGAAGGGTGGTTTAGAGAGTCAAGGACGTGCGTAAATTTTCAGTTCAACGAACTAAACCTTCTCGATACTTGGTCAACCACTAAAATGGTGACTCAGCTTAGGAAGACGAAATGTATGGGCATGTATAACTCTACAGCTCTACTTGGGGAGCTTCTACCTCGGCAGGCCACGGTCTAGATCCACAAGAGTTGGGGACCATAGCCCTGAAAGACTTCCTTCCCCTCATACTCACATGCACAATGAGCTCAAGATTTAGGCCGCCATTACTCAATTGGCTGCCATCGGATATGTCTGAGCCCCTATATCCGAAGCTCGTGCATCTGCAGCTACCAGAGGCCATAGAGGTTTCTTTCGCGGTCGACATTTATGCGTATATCAAATGGTATCCCATAGCGAACACCGGTCAGCCTGGGGCCAGATACATTTTCTTCTCCGGGGCGTGGCTAATGTTTTCAAATATGGCAGCTTTAACAATGCGTCGTTCTGTAAAGGTTGCGACTATTCTTTCGGTATCAATTCTGCTTCTAAGCGTTTCCCGCACCGTAATATCTCTTCATGTGAGGCCACATTCAGATGTCAGTGTCATTTCTCGCATGGCCGGAAGCGGCACTGGGTACGGACGTTGAGAGAGTCTGGGCGTCGGGACAGAACATCCTTTCAGGAATTTCGGGTCGGTCGGATTTGCCTTTTTAGGTTGGCACTGAACGAAGCTGCGCTGGCCTGATGGAGCCCCCAAATGTCTCGCCGGGTCTCCGAAGCCCTGTGCGCTCATTGAGCAAATAATTACTTGTTCCGGTGATGGTGGCTAGTTACAATCATGTCAAGGATGTCGCTCACTTGGGTTTTACTCCCTAATTATGCGTTATATTTTAGTCACCTAAAATAAAGGCAAGTTTTCTTCTTTCTGCGACGACCCCCCTGCATAATGCAGATGACGTTTGGGTGAGTTTCCGTCTAGTCCCACCGCAGTAATCCAGTTGGAATGAGACTAGGATTTGGGACCATGCCATATATCTGCGATTTCCCCACAAGTCTCCCGTCTTGTGATTTGCATATCGTTATATTTTCATAACTTGTTTACATCCATTGACATTAGCTAGTGGGCACTGGGTATAGCCTGGCCATGCGTTGTTTTTTTTGTTTTTTTTACAAAAAAAAAGAATTAGCGCTTACTGCGGCTTCATAGACGGCGCTACTCGTGATTTTCGCTTCATTATTTGTCGAATGGCCACTGACGACATGTCTAAATGTTGCATAGCGCTGATGGCCAAGCGTACATCCACGTGCCGATTCTAAGACGCTGAATAGTAGTAGTTCCCAAAGCGGACCAAGGTCTTCCAAGTAAAAGCCAGGGCAGATTCTTCACAAGTGTTCACAGTTCTTGCCATCCAGGTACGCACTGGCAATTCCACAAACATCCTCCTAGTTATGTCCATGCATTGTGGTCTCAGACGACTGAGGACGAGGCAACTAGGGATCCGCGTCCGCCATGTCCTGTTTGTATCTCTGAATACACCTCTCCTTGCTCTTCTTGAAGTCGACATGCGGCGCAGGGTATCCGAGCTTCTCAAATTCCTCCTTGCTTAGCCGGCCATGCGGGTCAAACACAGCCTTCCCCTTGACGTCCTTCAGCTCCGGTACCCACCTCCTAATGTACTCGCCGTCAGGATCACACTTTTCTGCCTGAACGACGGGGTTGAAGACCGTGTAACTAGGCTCCCACCCCTGTGTGTTGTTGCTCAGGTCCCAGTCCACCAGCATCTCGGCGAAGAACCGCTCTCCCTTCCTGTAGTCGATGAGCAGGTTTGTGCGCAGGTAGCTGCTCGTGTTCATGCGCAGGCGGTTGTGCATGTAGGCCTCCTCGCGCAGCTGCCTCATGCCCGCGTCCACAAAGGGCATGCCCGTCTTGCCCTCGCACCACTTCTTCCACCCTTCCTCGTCATCCTCCCACTGGACAAAGTCGAACTTGAGGTTGTGGGGTAGGTTCATGGAGTCGTGGGGCGTGATGGCCAGCATGTGCCTGTAGAACTCGCGAAAGACTATCTCGCGGACCCATGTTGATATCCCCGCGTCTCCCGAGTCGAAGCCTTCGCCTTGGTTTGCTTCCATTGCTGCCTTTAGCGCCTCGCGGACCGAGATCACACCGGATGCGAAATAAGGCGAGAGCCGGCTGGAGTTGTCCGCGGCGGGGATGGATCTGTTCTTCTTGTAGGTTTTGACTTTCTTGCCTAGGAAGTGTTGGAGGCGCTTGATCCCAGCTTCATGACCCGCCGGCCACAGCTTGCGAATACGGTTCCTGTCTTTGGTTGAAGCAAACTGCT
Source organism: Stenocarpella maydis (assembly GCA_002270565.1). Classification (NCBI taxonomy): domain Eukaryota; kingdom Fungi; phylum Ascomycota; class Sordariomycetes; order Diaporthales; family Diaporthaceae; genus Stenocarpella; species Stenocarpella maydis. Next base: position 68,583 of record NQMI01000166.1, read on the forward strand.
TTGACTCCGGCAGCTCAGGAATCTTAGAGTCGAACAAAGGCTTTAATTCTGTTTTGGCCTTTTTATCATTGGCAGTCGGCGTATCAACCAGGTCGAGGAGCTTCGGATTATCCGCCACCTCAGCTAGCCAGGCCTTGTGATAGGGGGTGAAGACCTTGATGGGACCACCTGATCCAGTTTTCAAAGTCTTGGGCTCGATGATTGTCTGGTCGTGATAGACATGGAATGATGTTTTCAACTCCTTTTCGGCTAATTGGTCGACCAAATGTATGTCTCTCCTTAGCTCATCGACCTCATATTCGATATTGGCGAAGACGTGGCTGATATTGTTCTCCTGAATGAATTCTAGTACCTTCTTTCCCTTCTCGCTTCTTTCCTCAGATGTGAGAATTGTCAACGGTATGTTCATAGCATGCAGCTGTTCACGAAGTCGTTCAAGAGACTCCAACAGGAAGTCCGTTCTCGCAGGGCTCGTTCCGTGCCACTCAAGGTCTTTGGGAGACCACAAGAAGCATGTAAGAAGATGACCAGAGCCCTTCCTCGCCATCTTGGATGCTTCAAATAGTGCCCGGTTGTCTTCGGCTCGCACATCCTTGCTCCTGAACCAATGCAGGACATCTCCAACCTTCCGGCCGTCCTTCTCCGCATCCACCTTGTCCAAAAGCTCGTCTAATGGCGGATGCGCGTCGATCTCCTTGGCTCGTTTGGTTGAAGGGTGCTTGAGCCCGTCTTCATGGGACATGGAGCGTACATGGCGTTTCGACATTGCTGATTTCAGGCGAGAATATGATAGATTTGTGAAATTTATTGTTCCCCTGTGCTCTTGCGATATTGTGTTAGGAACTTTTGATAATGCACAGCTCACAGACGGTCTGGTGAGGAAGCAGATGACGGTATTTGCTTGGAGCAGGCGAATGTGAGACATTGGCATTTAGAGTTTGCAGCCGGCAAAAAGAACTCTGTCAATTGTGACAAGATATCATTCAATCCATCTAGTGAAGAAGTCGACTTTAAGGACAAAGTCTATGACGCAACGGACATTAAGACCATTGGACTAGGGATGCTACCGCGAGCTGAGGATCCCAGTACCTTGGTTCAAAGATGGGCCGCAAGTAGTTAGCAACCACCACACTATTTCTGGGTGGCTCCCACCCACACTTAACTGCTAGATGCGGCAAACACTGATAGAAGGGCTAGTTGCTAACCATCGGCGAATTGAAAGTTTCCTCTCGCTCATGTCGGAAGTGGTTTGAGCCATCCAGGAGCTACTAAAATTCAGATGAGTTCCCCTGTTGAAGACCGCCAGCAATATCCAAGCGAACATTGAAGCAAATCTTTGGAAAGACAAGGCTTGGTGAATAATTTGAAAGTGAATCAACACCCTTGGTCCGAATATGCACTACTACGAAGAAAGCTCATATAGTAAAACTGCCCACAGACCTGGCACACGAAATGTCTGGGTTATAGTTGAGGAGCTTGTTTTGAATTGTACATTGGTTAAGAACTTGTTAAGCACGACTTTTTATCGTAAAATGTTCTCTAGCCTCCTTGAAGCCCGTACATTTAGCCGAGGCTGCCATAGCATCTCAGCCAATGCGTTGGGCAGCAGCAGATGACCAAACCAGCAAACATCATGATAAACACATGGAGCAGAGATGAGTGTCACAAGAGGGTCAAAAGGCGGGAGCCTCATGTGTGACGATCCAGTCAGATTGGCGCCTACGTGCAAACACTCCTTGGCATACAACCTGTGCGCCACTTTCCACCCACCTCCCACCATCCACATGCGTGAGACGAAGCTTTCACGAGCATTTACTCGCCAGACGAATCACCAGCAACCGATCCTCCCAAGGTTCACGATATCCGGCGTCTTGTGTCGCCGGATTCACCACCCGCCTTCCCACGGATGGTTCTACCCGTGTACGACGTGCCTCTCCTGGCGTGGAACTCGGGGTTGCTAGAACAGGCCAGAGATAAGTACATCAAGGCCACCCACTCGGCCCAGACAACAAGATGAGTCTTAAAGATTTCGGCCATCACCAGCCTCAATGAACTCAGAAGCGTGGCAGTCATGCACCTGGTCACAGCACCGCTTCTCCTAGGTCTTCTGGCCACCACCGCCCACGCCAGCCGGCCTCTCCCACAGAGGTCGCCCTCGGCGACGCCGCCCCAGAGAGACAAGGAATTCGCCATAGCCATGAGGCTGAACGGGCCGGACGGCACATTCGCCCCGCTCAGGGCCGCGTACCTGGACGACCGAGGCGTGCTGCTGCAGGCGGACAACACGACCGGCGCCCCCGGGTCGCTCGGTGAGAGACCTTCAGACAATTTCCGCAATGAATCCTGCTCACTAGAACCCCCAAACCCCCGCCGGGCTGACACGATCCGCGTATACCTAGTATACATCAACTCGACCGGCAGCGACATGGACTCCTTCCCCGACGCGCTGGTCCTGGACCTTACCGACAGCTCGGACCCCTCGGGCGCGCCCCCGGGGACGTACGGGCTCTTCGTGGCCGACCCGGGCGACGCGCACGGGGCATCGGCCTTTGTCTACGCCACACTCGACGGGCAGCAGTTTGACTATCACGTCGCGGACGGTATGTGTGCACGCCGAGGCGGGGGTGGGGACAGACAAACAAACCACAAGAGAAGCAACCGTGTGGTCATCCATTTTCCGCTAACCGCGGGGTTGGGGACAGGCCTCGTGTACCACAGGATGACGGCGGCGCTGCAGAACTGGTTCGCCTGCGAGGACACGCAGTGGGGCGTGGCGGGCACGTTCCTCAGCTGGGGCGTGTACCAGAGTGACCACTCGGCCCCGGCGGGGTGCAAGTGGACCGAGGTCAGGCAGTTCTTCGACCTCGCTGAGCTCGAGCTTGACGGTGCGATATTTTCCTGAGTGCCCCCCCTCCTCGGGCGCTACATAGGGCCTCGAGAAAGATTGCGCGGCTGGGGTGGGTGGTTGGCGGACAATGTGGCTCCATTCTGAGAGTCTAGTCAGCCAGTTGTACGAGGTTTACTTCGCGGCGCTCGTGCTGCACAGATGGTTCACGTTCGATCCGTGGCCTTGTCCATTTTTGTTTTCACTCCGTTTTGCCATCTCTGCTTCGTTTTATTTTCACGTCAAACCCATTGAGACGATCTGGCTGATTTTTGTGACTAGTACACGTCGTGCTTACGGCGACACATTGACGCGCTGATTGACGGCTGGGAAGAGGACAAGTGACATGGGAAGGAGGCATCAGGGCAAATTTCAGCATCTTTTCTCCAGCGTAGAGAACAGGAATCTTCAGGACCAGCCAATCTGAACAGTGGAAATCTGACGCGCGCAACTTTGGGCGGTGGACGCGTAACCAGGTACAGTAGTTTGCAATTCGAAGCGGGCACAGCCTTCCTTTCATAATCAGGCCCTTCTCTTGAAAGCTGAGGTTTCTTGGACCAGTTAATGATTGATTGTTCAACGCATCTCTGCCTGGGTAAAAGGCGAGTTTGGGGTAATCCAGGCCGTGACAAATGGGCGTGACTATCGGTAGATCGCGAGCAATGCCAGCAATCCGATGACGCGTCACGCGTACCTTTAGGCCAGACGCATGCCCCTTTCCACGACAGGCTCGACGAGAACGGGGATGGATGATAGTGTTGGAAACTGCAAAAACAAACCGCGGTGCAAGTTGGGCCGAGCCTGAGTAACTTTGGTGATTGACCGTCCACGGCTAATTCCAAGGTTGGTGAAGAGTCCGACGTCCTGTGAGCAAGTCCAATGTTGTCTATGACGCACGGGAAATGTCAGCTTTTTGTTTCAACTTTTATTGCGAGAAGTGCGCTATGTGTACCAGCCAAAAGGACAACGGTGGCGAACTGAGTTGAGCTGGGGGTCTTGACTACCTACTTATCCGTGTTGAAGGAGGCTCTGGATCACGGACTCCATCTCAGGCACACTCGTGCGGTACGAGCAGATACAATGCGCCACAGCAAGGGGATCCCTCGGCCAGAGGTCAGGGGATGCACCCGTGGATGCGCTGAAAGCCGCACTGGGCTGACTGCAGAGAAATAGGACAGCGCAGCTGAGACGACCCTCTTCAGGCGCATGTCTGTGCAAGACAACCCTGCAGGGCATAATGTGGCCATGAACAAGGACCGCTGTCTGGTGGTGACTCGAAGGTGCCAGTATTTCAGTTGACACGCAAGCGTTTGAGGCCTTCCAGGGAATCTACCTCTAGCATGTTATCATCTTTGTTGTCTCGTTTCTTCCAGTAGATGCAGGTGCTCGAAAATGAGCTGTACTCGTCCTGCGGGAAAGGGAACTTGTCGAAGTTGGCGTCCATTTCCCTGATGCGGTCAAAATCGGGACTCTTGTCGGCCCCGGGGTTCCTAGCAGAGACATCAGATTCACCGTCGGCCAGTAAGGGCATCAAGAAGGGGGCCGTCTTACTCTTCCCAGACGTCCCAACCGGTGCCGACACACATCGCAGGCAGGCTCCGCTTCAAAGCGGCAGCCCAGATATCGCGGTACAGATGCACGCCAAACACCAGAGTTTTCTTGTCGATAAGCTCATATGCACCGGGAGAGTCCACAGTTTTCCCGCCCAGACCATTCAGAAACTCCTTGTCCGGCTGGGTAAAGCGTGGCTCCTGGTAGATTGTCTCGATCTCCTGGCCGCTCTCTTCCTCTGGCGGGACATAATTAGTCACGCACTGTGGACTGGGCGACCATCGAAAGTGACACTAACCAAGGAGTTCCACCACAGCCTGGAAGGCCGAGAGCTGAATGTGAGACCGGCGCTGGGCAGACCACGAGGCATCCTCGGGATCGAAGGCGCCGAGACCAAGACAGACAGCACGGGTGACCCTCTCGTGAGAAAAAGATTTCCCTCTGATGGTCTTGCATAGCTGTTCGTGGCATTCTGTTGCACCCCACTTGGAGGCAACCTTGTGGTGGTTGGCCTTGATGTCGTCGACGGTGAGCTGGGGCGACCCGTTTGGGTGGAAGTTTTCAGGTGGGCCGCCGACGGGGAGGCGCAGGACCTGTCCCTTGCGGCCCAGCTTTTTGCCTTTGCGGACGATGCGTGTCCACTGGGATGGGTCTTCTTTTTGGTCCGCTGATGAAGCCATCACGACCGTGAGAAATAGGTGATATCAATGGCTGCTGTTTCTTACTCGTTGACTTCAAGCTTCGATGCTCAAGGACGGGAAATTCTGGACGCAGCGATAAGAGCATGGGGAGGTCCGATAAGTCAACCCCAACCCTGCGCCATTCGCCGAGTCGCCCATTGTTCGTGTCCACGTTCCCATCGGTGCATGTGGTTATTGTGTTTCGAAATTTATTATTATCAACATTTTATTGATCATACAACGCTGTGTTTATGGCACCTACAACGGGCTTTTTGTTAAAAAAAATATGGGTATTGTGATCGGAACAAAACAAAACCAGCAGCCAGCTAGCTTTAGCCATCCGAAAGGTCCATGAGAATGACAAGGCTCCCAGCCTCACAACTTGAGCTCCGCAGCAACCAAAGCCCGAGGCTCTAAGTGTCGCTAATATGGTGGCCACTCCTTATCCCAGGGAATCTTCATGGTGTCATTCGTTACACGATACTGGTGAATAGACTCGTTGCGGAATCGACGCCCATGGGTAGTTGATTATGGTAGCACGCTGCGGTCCGATGTCTACGATACAGCTGCTCCTGGTACGGCCCCAGACGTACTTGAGAAGCCTTTTAGATTGTGGGCAGATTCTCAATCACTGTTTCCCCCAAATTGAACCCAAATCGGAAAACTGATCTGCCCAGCTAATTATACCCAGTTCACTGTTCAAATATGTGGCTTGGACCTTGGCTGCCTCAAGGGCCACCTACAGCATAACCATACTGCATATCCTACGGACAGAGACCTTTTAGGTTAGGGCCGTTTCAATTCTAAAGTTAATAATCCCTTGCTGGCCAAAGCGCTTGCCCGCTCCCTAGAGCTCCTATTAATATATCATGACAAGCTATCGAGCCACAACATCTGGTTAGGTCGCACAAGCAGCAACTAGCTAGTCATCCTACATGATGCTCAATACCCATTGGCCGCCTTCTCTGAGGAAAGCGGTATGCCCTCACTGCAGTGCCACTACGTAACTATTTTCTGCATATTGGGCATCTGGGAGGCGGATTCAGTCAGGAACCAGACCAATGAGCGCTCCGAAGGCGCATGCAGACATACGCCTTGGTTCGCATCCATCCAACGTTGAGCGTCACACCATGACCCGGCTACCTGGAGGACATGCATTTCTGCATTGCCTGTGCAAGTTTTAGCGCAGCCACCCCTCACCTACCTAGTACTGTGTCCATACCAAATGTACAGGGTGCTATGAATAACCCCAGTGAAATGTTCGAGTCCGTCACTCGCTTCTCGGATCAAAACCTATTATGAGACTGCTTCGCCCTTGATGCTTAGGTTTCCAAAACTTTAAACTGCCCTTACAGACCAATTGATACCTCACTGCATGATGATGGAAATGACAGGTACCACTGCCAGTGCACACCTGGATTCCCGGGCCGCGCGCTTAGTGCAAGAAAGGTCAGTCTGTCAGCTCTCGACGAGCTTTTGCATTTCTGGTTTCTATTGAGGTGATGAATCCAAATCTACATTCATAGCTTCATTCATGTCTTTGACTTCTTTCCTGCTGTTCTGGACGACCATGGGCCCTTGATGAACCTTGGAACCGTCTCTTCGCCGGTCAAGATCCCTACTTCCTGTTTCCAATCCCTGCGTGAAGTACCTCGAGTACCACTCCCCCGGCTTTCCGGTCGTAGTTTTAGGTGGATACACATACCCATAAACGATGGGGACCTTGTCAAGGTACTATGTCGCATAAACGTTGCCACTCAATTCCCTTGTTTATTGACATTAATGTAGGAATGCGTCAAAAGATTGGTCAGCGAGGCCGCGTCTGAACACTTGAATAATACGATGACGCAAAAGCTTCGGCCAGCAATATGTGCCGATGCTCCTGTAAAGAATCTCGATCACGCGTGGTCTATGGAACCATCGATTCAGACGCAATCGGGATCAGTAAACACCGATGAACGACCAACTTCGGATATCACCTTGTTTGTGAGCTGTGCTTTGACGATGCGACAGCTTCGCGCGTACATGATCCTGGGATTGGTCATTGATACCCCGTCTGAGCTTGCACTTCTAGCGAACCACTCAATTAACCGGGTATCTAAAGAATCCAGAAGAGGATTCGTTGACATGCTCTCAGTTTATAGATGGGCGGCGGCCAACAAAGTATGTAACATACCCGATATCCTGTCGGCATAATACCTTCGAGGAAGTGTTTTTATTTCAGTCGACTAATTGCACAGGCTGCCCGTCAAAGGAGTCTACTAGAAGCATTCTCGAAACAACAATCCGGTGACTCCATAAGACAGTGGATACCTGACCGAGACGGGCTTCGCACAGTGCCCTGGGCACCTGGGGAAGAACAAGAGCTAAATTTGATACTCGAGGTCGTAGATGTTTCTCGACGAGTTGAACATCTTCATGTTCCTATTTGATAAGCAATCTGTCGTCGTGAGTGACATCCAGCGCAAGTGCTCAGAGATTAAGCGAGGGGAAATGCAGCAAGACAAAGAACCTTCCGCGAGCTGGGTATTCGTCGACACGCTGAGCAACACTGGCACTTTCGTTATCAATACTACTAGTAGCAGCCTTCAAGTGATAGGAGACATCAACACCCAGGATAAGTTCTTCGTTCTTAGAGGCTACGCTGGTAGTTTAATGGGACAAGCTGCAAATCGACTGCAAACCAAGAAGTCAGATACGGAACGTGTGCGCGGTGAAGTGGCACAAACTCATAAGCTGGTGAGTGATCTAGGCTCTAGACCGGTAAAAGCTGGAGCTACAGTCGCTCACTAGGTGGCCAATAGCTCCTGGAATTGTTGGACCTGGAGTAGAGGGCAGCCAGCCTCGGAGAAGCCCGCGTGGCGACCAAGCAGGGACAAGCCGTGATGCTGTTCACGATAGTCATCATCATATTTTGTCTGTCACCATCCCTCAACGTTTCTGAACGCACATTAATTTCCGTAGCTGCCTCTATCCTTTTTCACTTCTTATTTCGGCCAAAAGGTGGTGGAGTTCACCGGAGATGACAAAAATCCCAAGGCCAGCGAGGTCTGGAAAGTAGGAGGTCAGTCCCCCCCCCCCCCCCCCGGGGAAAATTTCCAAGCCTACCCTTTGGGCAAAAATGAAGCTAAAGCCAGCACTCCCCGCTCCGATATCCGCTGTCGTTATTATCGTGGCACTTACCATCGCATTCTTCATCGTGAACTCTTGGAAGCCCACTTGCAGTAGAGTCGCTCGGGTCTTGAGAGTAGTCTTGAAGACACTGTGTGGCAACGTGGCACGACGGCTGAATCTTGCCCAGGAGAGCCGCTCCGGGGCTCATAGTAACTTGGCCAGCCAAGGAGCTTGACAATATTGAGCAATTGTGCTCCGAACTATTTCGAACGATTGTTATGGCGCGGGTAGGTAGTGGTTAAGGGGAATCGAAGGGCCTTGAGAATGGGAAATAGCTGGCTACAATACATGAAACCAATGAGGCGGCCCCTGACCAGCTGGGAGGTCAACCCACCACCGTGTCACACAAATCGACTCTTTGACCTAACTGGGCTTTTATACCTGAGAGCATTTTGGTCTTCGTTTCACAAAACATCCAAAATATGCGGAAGCCGTGTGCTCTTCCTGTCTTTGGAATTGCCTCGGAGAATATTAATGACATTCATCTTGCCAACCCACATCTATTGGCAATAGATGTGGGTTGCGCAACAGACTATTGCGTAACAGTCCATGATGACGCTGCTGCTCGTTGTGGTTCCCTTCCCACAACTGGCTACCTCAGGAATCACCCAGACAATGTACAATGAACAATCCGTGGTGACCAAGTCGCTGTCCCAGAATTGCCCGGGTAGTGGGTAAGGGAATCCGAGGGGCCTCGTGGCTTCAGGATATTGGGTACATCATCCCTCTCTTAGCCCTTCAAGTTCTTCTCTAAAAACGCCTTGGCTGAACAGCCTGCGGCCAGGCAGCCCAGGCAGCCCAGCTGACTGCTACCCTGAGTGGGAGCTAGATTGTTACACAGCAGGGGGTATAGAAAACCAACCGCTTGACGACTTAGTGCCGTACAATCTTCCCACTTCCACTTCGTGACTGGGTCACTCTATGTGGCTAATAGACCGACAAATATGAACGAGTGGATGGCGATGCGCCTGGCAACAGTATTCAACAAGGACCCAACAATAAAGAGGCCTGGATCGGAAAACTCGAATCTCGTGAACAAAACAAGCCTGGCAAGCCTTGGTTGAAAAGATTCCAACAACACACAGAACAGCCTCACTTCGAGCTGATGGCTGACACCGATCCTCCGATGGCGGGCCCCTCGGCAATAGGATCCGAAGACGAAAATCAACGGGTCAGGGATGCCGGAGATGGAAGCTCCGTTCGGGAACAGATGAGTGAGGACATTTTGACTGCTGGGGGCGCGGGCCCAGTTCGCAACCAGGGGTCGCTCCATCCCAGAAAACTTGTCCAAAAGTTCATGGAGAGCAAATTGGAGCCAGACAAGGTAAAATTCCGTTAATAAATATCTGCAGTGGTGAGATTGCTACTAAGACGTTCAGGATCGCCCCTCGCAAGCTCTGGTCACTCCCGTCTACAATCATTTGAATCCATTCAAATCTCCAACCATACCCTTATACAATATCGAGGACATCATTATAGTAAAGTTGAGTGAGACGGTGAATGAGCAACTTCGCAGAATCTCGGCAGAGTCTCGCCCCGACTCGCGGTCCTCTGGAAGCACCTCTGAGAAAGATACCGGCTCCAATGCCTCCTACTCGACAGTATTCTCAAAAGCTTCTCGTCAGTAGCCGATAGATCCCGGATTTTGGTTCGATTCCTTGTCCTTGGGTCGAGTTGGCTCAGGAAGTTATCCGGCCGACGTAGGAATCTCCGGTCTTATAAAGCATAAGCTCGATATAGCTCCGGACATTGCAGATGACAGGTGGTCGATTTCAAGTGTTGCATGCTCTATCTACTTAGCTGCCTCTACCGGACCCTCCCTCGGACAGGCAGGCGTGAACTGTCTGGTCGCAAAGTTCACCCTGGGTGATCGGGAACTGCTCGCTCTGTACACAGAACCCAGTCGGATTCTGAGGAAGGATCGATTTGTTGATAGCAATCGTCGCCTTCTCCACCATTTGGTGCTCGGCCTGGACCTTGTCCGCCAATTTTCACCGAAAGAGGCCGTGGCATTTCCAAGGTCCAGAAGAAGACGCACAGAGATTGCCTCGGCCATCTTCAGGAACGTGACTCCTGATAGCAGGATACTAGTAGTGCGTTCAGCTGAAACAGACAGAGAGGGGCTATCCATACTCAATGCGTACTTCGAGTCTCTCGACGCTGCGGGTGAGTCCAAACCCCTGCGCCCGTATTTCTGAAAGCACTCTGACTTTGAGATTCTCAGATACGAGGAAATTCCCCCACGAAGACAAAAATAGGATAAAATCTGACAGCTCTGAAGTTTCTGACGACTCTGAAATTGAGGATATGAGAAACCCACCTTTGCTGGACATGAATAGCATCCAGGCTATCGGGGACTATTTCGTTACGAGTCGTGCATTCTCCCAGTACAAACAGCGGCTCCATCAGTTTCTCTTCCCCGACCATCAGGAAGGACAAAACTTGACTGGAGACCATCGGACAGAATCCGCATTCAAAGAGGACAGCGGCGTCAACTCCAGGATAGTTGAGCTAGAAGACAAGCCCATAATCAACATCAACATGGAGCAATTGGATGACCACATAGAAGAGACGGATAGCCACATGCAAGCTGAAGATGGCCGGCTCGGGAAAGAAGACGACACCCGGTATAAATCCAAACCACATGATATTCAGGAGCCACTTCCTCAGTTCTAGCGGACCCCAGATTATCGTATGCTGTGGGAAAGAGATTGGCTCGCGACGTGGGCCAAAAAGTTGGTAATCGACATATTGTGGCCACCATCAAAGGGTTCCCAAAGGATATGGTATCTTTGCGTAAGTAGGCCCTCTGATTCACTATCCAAGATATCTATCACAAGTCCCTTTCAATACATAGGGTTGTGGCGATTATTCCTACGTGGATGTCAAAGAACTCGAGCAGGGCGGCGTGGAGACTGAGTGGCGAAACATCAGCGAGAGCTCTGCGGCGGTCAGGCGGGCACGCGCCCCCTCGAGCAGTGCCTCTTCTGGCGGACAGCTTGCAGCGGCCCCGCCTCCTGCTCACCTGGGTTCAGTTTCCCCCGGGGATACTATTTCTCAGAACTTGTCTGCCCAGGCGACACCTCACACGCCACCAGCGTGTCTGGATCCCGCATCAGCAACTTCACGTGGCCCGGCAGGAAATACCACACCCCTGGATCCCCTATACTTGCTGATCTGTATCAACGGGCAAGCATACAAGACCTTGGCAGAACTGCGATGCCTCGGTATCGATGATTCTTACAATGACGAGAGGCTAGTCAGGGGCATCCTTGACAAGTATGAACAGGCACGCAAGGGATATCAGTGGACGATAGACTTGCTCCTCCCGAAATGGATGCCGTTAGCAGGACTCTTCAGATACTTGAAAAAATTGCGCAAAAGAGTGCCAGTCTCTCCGCAGAGGCCTTCCTTCATCCGAGACTCGCCGCTAGCAAAGCTCATCTCAGAGTGGTGGAGATCCGACGTCAGCCCCTGGGCCCCACTACATATAATAGACACGGCAGGCTTTGTCGAAGTAAGTGAGCATCCCATCCCAGCCCCTCTCGGGCTTCGCTCAGATCCGGCCCCCAGGCTGACAACCAGAAGTTCGAACTGGTGCCCCACCCGGAGGGCAAGGAGGCCTTCCCGTCGCACTTCACCTCGGGCCTCTGGCCCCCGCCGGACAACAAGCAGTACCGCTACAGGCCGGTCCCGATGAGGTGCATCAAGACCATGAACCTGTGGCACATGCGCCGCCCGGGCCCCCACACCGAGGTCTACTGGTACAACGCCGTGCCCAAGAAGGTGGACGGGGCGCTGTACAGGCCGTCGGGCTCGGCCGAGGACGTCGTGGGGTACGGGGTGCGCGTCAACGAGAGGCTGAACGACGTGCTCGTCCTCTGGTGGGCCTTCATCCTGCTGTCTGCCACCGGCGTCTTCATATATGTGTATTCTAGGTGCACGGGCGATAGCTCTTCTGCGTTTGGCATGGGCGCGTACCTGGTGGCGGCTCTTACGGTGTGTATCCAGCTGCAGTATGCGTGTTGGAAGAGGACTTGAGGTTTTACCCCGAGAACACGGCCGTGGCTTGTGGCCGCGCTCGGCTGCGGGGCGACGAAGAGGGCATGGACTCACTCCTGCAAGAAACTCGGAAGGGATCGTGGAAACAACAATTCAGGCAAGGGATTTCTGTTTGAGATGTTAGACCAGCCCGGTGGCTAACAGTCAACATCTCCATAAGGGATGGTGGCCACCTCCACCGTCAGGAGCAGCCCGCACACTTTAGGTACATAGCCTTGGAGATCTGCCCGTGTCTACACGTAGGGGATTTCAGCGTGAGATTCTGTAGGCAAACTGAGACGTTATTTTTTTTTTTTTTAAAAAAAAAAAAAAAAAAAGAGAGGATCCCATCCCATCGTAGCGTGCGCTCGCGGGAAAATATCGCGTGCGTCCTGACAGGGTTTCGGGCCGGCTGTGCGGAGCCGGGATTGGCCGTGACAAAGTCGCAACCGCCGATGAGGCCGCCCGCGAATTTGCTGAAGCGGAAGCAAGTGGTCCTCAGGACATGGCCGCCAAGGCATCACGGGAGGCTTCTTGGGTACGGATGGACTCGGAATTATATAGTACCCGCGTGAGGGTGTGTGTACGGATGGTTGAGCAGTGCAATGATATCAGCCAGTGCCACCAAGGTCAATGCTCACGGACCGGCGTTCCCACGAGTCCATTGCGAGTTCCATCGAAGGCCTTGAACGGAACCACTTGCCAGTCAATTGAACAAACACCCGAAACAAGACTGGCGCGGCAGGACGAGTGTCGTGTCACCGGGAGCCGTCTCCCTCTTGAGCAGCATCATGGGGCGCCGCAGAGTTCTGATAATGAGAATCTCCGGGTGCCCACTGCTTACACACATCCCTAGGGATACCAAGACCCCCTGGCCAGCTAATATGTTAAAGAGTGCTCCCGCGGCTTCTTGCCACCATCCATGATCCAATGTCAGCTTACCGTGCAGCTGCCCCCGACAGGACGCCCGGGGCGTAGTGCCCGAAGGGGAGAGGTGTCAAGAGCGCAGCTGTGATGCTACCAGACTCTTGGAAATAGCTCCTAGTGTATGCCGGCTGAAACGGGGTGCCACGAGAGAGGCAGCGTTGTGTCGAGCCCGAGAGAGCACGGCACGACGACACGAAATAGCCCCCACATCCATCAAGCTTGGAGAGTGCTTGCAGATCTCATGGCCCCCCTCAGGCCTGGCAGGGTACCTGTACTAGTGTAGGTATGTACACTGCGTGCCAGCGTGCGTACCTCAGCAGCCGGGGGGGGGGGGCGAACCTCGGGGGGCGAGCATTGTCGGGCGCTTAACCGGCGTCAGCAACTGGTCCGCGCATGACCCGCCCAGCGCCCCAGAGCTCAAGCTCCCGCGACGGCTGCCGCGGACCGTGCAGTCTAGTGTAGGTCGTTGGTTGACCTCAACCTGGCCTCGATGGTCCTCGTCGGCACCCCTCGACCCGGCTATATCTCAACACCCTCGACGGGGCTTCTCGAACGTCCATGACACGAGCGTGAGACTGCCGTCCAGGGGGGGATGGGGACCGTGAATCTCACGAGGCGGTCCCTGAGGGTGGCCCGTCACGCCAGGCCGGCCGCTCGACTGGTCGCATGCTGCATGCACAACGTCCTGCAGGCTGTCTCTTCGCAAGCCTGGGCGCTGCGGCCCAGCGAGTCGCCCTCCCGAGATGCTGGACACTGTGCAGAACCAACCACGCCGTTCGTGGACGTGACTGGCTGGGCCACGACCTCGACGGGGCCACGGGCAGGGGCAGGGGGCCGTGGAGCTGCAGGCGGGCGCACACGCCTTTGCGATGTGACTGGGCGGACGAGCACCCCCCCTCGTGGAGATTCTCTCGCCATCCCACTGCCGCCCAAGCACCAAGGTACACTACCTCCCACACACCCTCTGCTCGCCTTGTCACGTCTTCCTGCCGCAAAGAGAAAAGCGCAGGATCGAGGATATAAGTCGACGCAAGTACTAGCCACTTTGAGCGGCCGATCCATGCTTACAACTATATGGTGGGCGAAGTTGTCCCAAATTTCACCACCATCCCATCTCATCCCACGCCCCTCACCCCCCACTGGCGGTACCATCGTGCACTGGGCTATTTGGGATCCTCCATATCGTTCGGTAGCTTCCATCTGCTGGTGAAGCCAGGAGGAGGGCAGTCTGAGCCACCAGACCCTGTCCCTGTCCCTGCATCTCGTGGTCAGTCAGCCCCATCCGTTCGCTCTCACTGTTTCCTGTGGTACCTTGCTGTTAGCCTTCGTGCCATGTTATTCTATCACATCCTGCAAGAAAGATAGCAGGGATGAAGGGGGAGAAAATGGTACCACACATCTCTGAATCTCATCTCATCCTGGTCCTGATCCTGACCCTGTTCCCTGCCTTTTGCCCCGGAATCGATACCCACACACCCGTATCATCCCCATAGTCTTCCCGTCGCCTTCGTCTACTGCCCGAGCAGTCCTCGGTGCGGACGTGCCCAAGTGTGTCTCAGGCATCATCATCCTTCTCTTGCAAAATCCCCAGCACACCACATGTGCAGCAACACCGCCTCCAACTCCACTGTCCCAGACACACAGTCCTTTCAACAGTCAGATCTGCTTGGCAAACTTGGCTCCCGGGCTTGGCTGAATGCTTGACACTTAAACGACCAAGCCGCCTTTCTTGGGACAAAGCTTGACCTTCTCCTGACCAACACGATATATCACTGCAGCACCTCCCCTTGGTCCACGTCGTCCAGACAAATCAACCATCTCTACTGCACCATCTACGACCCGCAAACACGTGGTCTTTGCTCCTAGCTCCTCTCCCCTTGCCTTGCCTTAACTACCTTGTGCCCCCTCTCTTGTCATAACAATACCCTCTGTCACCCGTCTGCACTACCGCTTCCAGTCATCTTCAGCTCCACAGCCACAGTCACCTTCAGCTGTTTTTGTCAACCAACGCGGCTCAAAGAGCCAGCCTAGTGTCGCCCCCAGGATTCGACTACATTGCTGCAGTCCAGTTACCATCAAAGTACTTGAACGCCGTTATTGACGCATTTCTGGTTCTATCCACAATGCAGGACGAACTCAATTCTGGAAGCAGTTCTGACACCTCCGTGTCATCATCTTCTTCTGTCAACTCCGTCGTCTCTTCCATCTCTTCCACCGACGCCTCCGTCATAATAGCAACAGACTCTGCACAAGCTTCCACAAAGCCTTCTGCAGATACTGATGTGCAACCCGCCCCAGCGCATCCCAAAAAGACAAGATCCCAGAGCCCCGGTGCTGTTCAGAGGCGGAGAATCCAGAACAGGATAGCGCAACGAAATCATCGTGGGTCCCTTTTCATTTCATGAGAAAGGGTTAGGCACAATGTCGCCGGTCTATATCATAAACCGTGCCTCTGCCATGCCATGCCCTGCCCTGCCCTGCCCTGCCCTGCCCTGCCCTGCTACTGCACCACCAAATCCCCGAGAGCCCCGGCCTGCTTGAACCCTGCTGACTCTGTCTCCCATCTCACTAGGGCAAAAGGTGAAGGAGAGAGTAGCGGAAGAAAGGGATCGCCTGGCAAGGGAGCAGGCTGCAGAGCAGGCTGCCCATCACGCACAATTCGGCCTTTGCAGCCGCAGCAGCAGTGCAGGTAGCGTGAGCAGCAACAGTTCTATCACCAATTTCCCGATACACCATCTGCATCCCGCCGGCAGTTTGCC
Source organism: Stenocarpella maydis (assembly GCA_002270565.1). Taxonomy (NCBI): domain Eukaryota; kingdom Fungi; phylum Ascomycota; class Sordariomycetes; order Diaporthales; family Diaporthaceae; genus Stenocarpella; species Stenocarpella maydis. Next base: position 84,599 of record NQMI01000166.1, read on the forward strand.
ACAGAGCCAACACCACCACCCAGAATCACCAATCCAGGTTTCGGGTACGCACTTGCAACCTCCAGGAACCATGAACGCGTTTGGCGATGACATGAACAAGGGCTGGGTTCCGGACCCGACCTTGCTGCCAACACCAGACGGCGATCTTGCGGCCTTCGCAAACGAGTACCTGAACATGTCCTGCAGCTGCAATAGCATGACAGGCCCCTGCGCCCAACATCGCGAGGAGATGCGCGTCCAGTTGATGAGTTTTATGTCTTCCCCTCAAAACCAGCAGGGAATGCATAACCCAAAGAAAAACTCCTTCTCTGGCGGCATGGACGATGTGCTCCTTGGGATGCAGCCGCCGTTGCCGAGTCCGCCGTTGACCAGTCCGCCATTGTATACAGACATGCACACGCCGATAGACTCGTCAAGGCAGCCCAGCGGCGCGTCAGCCTTCCGAAGGGGGACAGTGGGATCGCAAGGGTCCGGCTCAGCGAGCCCCGGAGATGCCAGCGGCTCAGCCGCCTCAGCCACCAACACATCTCGGTTCAAGGCCATACTCACCTTTGTGAGAGCGGCAGGCTTTCCCGACTTTGACTCGATGGTCACCAGCTACTACACTTCCACGTTCCAGAAGAACAGCGTCGCCGAGCTGGCCCAGCGTAGCTCGCGTGGCCGAAAGCTGGCCAACGTGCTCGAATGTCTTCAAGAGTCATCGTCCAACTGGACCGTCTGGGAGAGCCGCGGCTACCGCGAGAAGGTAGTCGAGTCCGCTCAGGGAATTTACGCACAAGAGCTCGACCAGGTCATCAGAAAATCCCGCAGACGCCAGCAGCAGCATCAGAACGGCATGCACGCCGGCCAGGACGTTATGATGTTTGATGGCGACATGAACTTGGAAGCATCTTCTGGATCTGGCGCTACCATTGGAAGCATTCCCTCAATGGGAGCCATGCCTGACGAGATGCAGCGCTTATTTCAGGATAACGTAAGTGATCAAATGTTTCTAGGAACTCAGGTAGCCCCCCCCCCCTCCAAAACAAAACACTTCCTTGCATCTGCCCGTTCAACGACCTTCTGTCATTAGACCTTCTTCTTTCTCAGATTCAGATTGACATGGCCATATTTTGTTTTCTCCGTTCATTCTGGTTCCCCGTCATTCTTCGCCCTCACCTAAACATCGAACTTAGTCCTTGCGTTCTATACAAGTGCTGACGGACATGGTTCTATAGTTGCCAAACCTCTGGGCGCTACTCACAGAGCTTGCGGGCGCCAACCACATGCAGTGTGAAAGGGTGGCGTTGGCATCACTGTTGTTGCTGTACAATGCCCGGCAAAATCGAGATGTTGATGTGGACGAACTCGTTTCTGACTGGCGCAACCTAGAGGGACTGGTTGACCCCAGCTGAATGCATGAAATTCACGGCCGTCATTATTCAGAGCGCTTCTACCGTTTCTACGACTGTATGATGCTCACTTGAAGGACAACATTGGGTGGCTTGAAGATGGCCACACACATATACCCTTTTTAGCCAACTTTTCATTCATAAGTGGATGACTTGGCTCTTTTTGGATGGCTACTTGTTATTATTCGATCTATTTCTAAAGTCCCCACGGTCAAGAAAACTGTGGATGGAAATTTGTCTTACCAATATAGACAGACCCCTGACTTATTGTATAGCTAGGTATTATGCCGCAGGCGTATTGGTCTTTTTCAGTGGATTGGTTTATGTTCGTGCAATCTGTATGAGCATTGAGACCTTCTGATTTCAGAATTGATTTGAATAAGAGGGCATCTAGTATAAAGTAGTGCTAAGCAGCATATTTACTGGGTCAATCTATATATCATAGCTGTTTTTTCCTAAAGTTCTGCTTGGACGAAGGCGGCTCCAGAATCTCTCTACACTACAATCAGCTCCCCGAAAAAGGGTTGAAGCGCCTTATTATGTATCCCTATCAGCAAATGAGGAGACTTTAGCATATACCTATAAGGCCTGTGACGCGGTCTATGCTGCTGCTTTCATGATTAGCTGTTTCTACTATATCACAAAGATAGCCTCATAGGTCCAGAGCAGTATTTACTTAGAGCACTAAATAATACCTTTCCCAACTGCTAAAACAGTAATTAAGTAGTTATACATACTATATCTACTAATTCAGAAGTACCACAGTAGTAAGCTAGGCACCTTTATATATATTAGGACTATCTCTATTATATAGCATCCCTTTAGTAAACTATAGCTAGCTATTAATAGCTACTTAATGTTACAGGGTGGAACCCTAGGTGTTGGCGCGGTCTGGCTCCCTCCAGACCTACTGGGGATTCCGCATATAAGAGCGCGGATCCCGGACTTACAGGATTTTCCTTCTACTTTTTCTTTCTTTATTAAACCTAGCTTAGCTATAGCTAATATATAACGTTAGGTTATAAGTCAGACCACCGTTTCACGCACCACCCCCTTCACGCACATCCGGTTTCAGACGCCGATTTCTTGACCACCCCTACTACACTTGATGATTCTGACTTCTATTTAAATGCTGTATTCTTGTTAATTATACCATTCGAATCCTTATCCTCTTCTCTATCCTCCAGTATGGCTTATATCTCTGTTTCATGATATGTGGCTGCTGCTACTGACCTTCTTGATGGGACGTCCTAATGACAAGCGTCTAGAGACTACTATGTTTCCAGGTATAGCCTATGCCGTCGCCTTTAAGGGGTACCCACTCGTGAGGAGTATAATTCAACTCATTAGAAGCTATTGTATATTTAGGAGTTAATTCTGGCTGACTGGGCCCTTCTGTAGGGCCGTCTAAGCTATCCCCCGTTACATACGGCTTGTAATGATCAGAGGGTTTCCGAGTACGTTAAACCTGAAAGATCAAGGGTTTATATTCGGAATACATTATTAGGCAGTTATTAAGCAATATTATTAACTTAATAATAATCACTAGCTATAAGGCTATTTAATATTAGGATTGAATACTTAGATTAACAACTAAAGAGTCTGTTCTATGAAAACTATCTACTATAGTGATAACTATGTTTGTATATATGTTCTGACTCTTCAGTGGCTTGCAGGCTTGCATGCTGAGCTATTGAGCCTTTGCCCAAGGCTTGATACTTCATCCTTCGAGCGGGCTCGTGTAGCTCGCAATTAAGCGTTGCAAGCCGGACCCTAACCCTAATAAGGTAGCATCACTAATTGGATCAGGCAGGGCACTCTTTTTGGGGATTACTTCCCGACCTACGGCGTTGTCTTCTACAGTAGTTAGCCGCTAATGTGTGTTAGCTTATAATTGTTATGAGCCAACACACATTGGCGGCTGACTACTGCAGAAGACAACCCTGCAGGTCGGGAAGTAACCCCCCAAAAGGAGCACCCCGCCTGATCTAATCAGTAACGCTACCTTATTAGGGTTAGGGTTAGAGACCCACCATAATTAATAAAATCAGTATTAATTCCATTAAGTAACACTCAATCAATAGAATTATCATCAATAATATTAATAATGAATGAAGAGTTAGAATATATAAGGATATAATTATTACCATATTAGATAGCTTTCATAAAATAGACTCTTTAATCATTAATCTAAATATTTAATCCTAATATTAAATAGCCTTATAGCTAGTAATTATTATTAAGTTAATAATATTACTTAATAACTACCTAGTAACATATTCTGAATATAAACTCTGATGAATTTGTGCTATAGAATAGCATTCAGTTCAGCGTGTGTTTCGGCAGGGTCGCAGTGTGGTGC
>NQMI01000167.1:0-95048 GCA_002270565.1 Stenocarpella maydis
CCCCCCCCCCAAAAAAAAAATATGAGTTCTCATGGAACAGAAGCGTCTTGGCCCTCAAGTCTACAAAGGCTTGTTCGCCAGCCCTACTCTCATGTTCCCAGAATCGAAGATGGCGTACTGTGCCTTCAGCGCAGTGATGCCCACAATACCAAAGGAGAAGGACCCCTGATCCTGCAGCCCACCGTAGCACGTAGTGCCGTCGGTGGTGCCATAGTTCAAATACCGCCCGGGCACGACGCCCTTGTACAGGCCGATCCCGAGCGTGAAGTCGGGCAGGCTGGTGCCGCAGGGGAACACGATCGCGGCCCACGAGGGGTCGTAGCGTGAGCCGGGCACCTTGCTCCAGTAGTCGTCGACGATCTGCTTCTGCAGCAGCAACAGGGACGTGCCAGTATCGGCGATGACCCTAAAGGGCAGCGTGATGTACCCCGAGTTAGGGTTGCCCTGTGTCGTTGGGGGGCCCACCCGGTACCCTGTAATTGCAAACAGCCAGTATATCGATGTCCGGTTGATGGGCGCGTACTGGATGTTTCCCGAGTAGGAATTCCCGATGAAGCCGAACCCGTACGTTCCAGGGACACCGGCCTTCAGGTCGGCGGTGAATAGTGGCAGGGCCAGAGACGACTTGATGTTGTCGAAGAAGGTGAGCTGCTTCTGGGGCTGTACAGTATTGCCACTGCTCATCCCCAGGCCGAGCAAGCCCGAAGCGTAGGGATCTCCAGTAAACTCAGGCGAGACAGTTTGTGCCGACTCCACAGCCTGGCTGTTCGCAACAAAGCCGGCCACCTCGACGCGGTCGCGATACACAATACCTCTCGATCCAGACCCGTCCCCATAGCCAATCGAGTAGGTATATCCTGGTTGTAGCTGCGCCGTTGACGAGCTTCCGGGATTGTAGAGTGTTTGGCCGCCCACCTCACTCGAGTTTGTGTCTGTTGAGAAGACCCATCTGGTACCGTCAGTCGGCACATTCAGATATCAGGGGCCCTGCCATTCAGCGAAGTTGCTTACAAGTCTGCAGACCCAGTGTCAAAGTTCAGGTACAATGTCTGAGACGGCGTGCCAATCTGGACAGGACTGATGTACTCGTAGTCCAAGCCTTGTGGAGGAACCGCTTCGACCGTCTGCCCTGCAGTTCAACACTTGCGGTTAGCAGAGCGCCTTCGTGAGAGATTTCGAGAGACACGAACTCCTGCGAGATGCCGCGAGATTACTATTGGTCTCGACCGCCTTCCTTAGGTCCGGTGTCAGCTCGACGCCATACTTCTCATAAACTTCGACCATTGCTTCCAAGCCGGATTTTCCTTTGAACTGGGTGTTTCTCGTCTGATGGACCACAAACGTCCCCCCAGAGCTGTCTCGTGCCTCTTTGGCCGGGGAGGATCGCGGCGGGTGCGAGAACGCACCTTCGACGGCACCACCCCGTAGCATCACAAGAGACGCAATTATGAGTGTTGAGAAAGCCATGGTCTTAACGCCCTCTGGTGAGTGTGTCTACTCCTCAGGATTTGAGTTCGAAATGATGGGAACGGTGACAGGAACGAACAGCCGGGTCTGTCAGGAGGCCAACCACCTGCGTTTCTATGGGCAGTCACAGCACAACGGGAGAGCGCACCAGATTTGTTGATGAAGTGATTGGCCATGTTAAAACCAACTCCCTCCCTTTCTATTATTTCGCGGGCCGGAATGAGTATCACTCATAATATCAAATTCCAGCGCGCAAACATTCCCGCAAACAAAACGGCCCCCAACGTAAGACATAGTACTTACATAGGTCTTCTTCGTGGAAGGTGTCTCAGATTTTACCCGCAGGAATCTGGGCCCGCCTACCAACGCCACGGGCCACCCTTAACATTGCCTGCGCCCTATGTGCGAGATGAATAGATAAAGCACCTTGAAATCTTACGCGCCCTCGAGAATGCATTGTCGCCACAAAATTTCAATCTCAATCTCTATGTCATTCTCGCCGTTAAGCACTGGGCAGATGCTGAGCCTTACCGTGCGGCTCATTGGGCAATTATCTAATTCTAATTACCTGTGTAGCGCCAGTGCTCCCTGATCTGCCCATTCTCTAGAGCAAGTCGATACTGCCTTTGAATGAATACACTTTATACTAGGTTCTTTAACACAGTGAATGGTGATGTTCGGTCTGCAACAGTGGTAGACAATTGCCGATAGCATTTATAGCGAACGTAGACTGCAGTCAGTTTGGCCAGTGGACTTTGGTATCCCCCGCCGTCTTGGTTACCTTGCAAGATTCTATTCAAAAAACCTCCCGCGGTCTCTGAAGTGAACTAGCGGTTCCTCTCCCCTCAACTGCACCCACTCATCCTGGTAACGTGGGTGGCCCACATTTGGGCCCCCCCCCTGATCTGGGCCACCCTCCATGTTAACTATTGAAGCTATTCCCACCCTTAATTGGCCGCCATAATAATAACTAATCCCTCTTCCGTTGGTGTTAAGGAATCGTTAGAATCGTTGTTATTAAGGGATACCTTGCTAGCTTTAATTTTCGCCCTATGAATAGCCTTAATATTAGCGAAAGCTGTGTTTAGGTTAATTGTAACCTTCTTCCTCTTAGTCTTCCTACTAGCTTTAATTTAACTCTGTAGCTACTAGTTTTTTTTATAACGTTATTATTAACTCTATTTCTTTTAGTTATATGCTTTAAGGATTTTTCTAAAGAGTTATTATTATATAGAGCTTAAGTATTTTTAATATTTATAATTAGCTATAAGCCGGTGTATTTCTTGGGACCTCTTTAGTGTAGTAAATTTAAGCCCTATAGGATAAAAGAATATACTTAGGTATTCCTCTTAGCCCAATGAAGCTATTTGGACTACTTAAATTGACTGATTCTAGCTAGTTCGGGTGGTTTTTAAGGATATAGGTGCTTCCTAATACCCTTGCCCTAGAGATAGGCTAAAGACCGATTGCCCTCCACCTAGAATGAATATTTTCCTCTATAATTACCTCTTTGTATGCCCTCTAATAGCAATAAAGAAATTATTGCCTTATTATTATGATTAAGGACTTAAATTACTCTAGAGTATATAAGTGCTTTCTAAAGGAGGCTTTAAATAGCGTAAAAACCCTAATAATCATTATTTATTAGGGTCTTCTAGCTTTATTTAAGGAATAAATACTCTTTATACCTACTTATAGTAATTTTTTCCTTTATTTACCCCTTCTTTATAGTAGTAAATTGCTAGCTATTAAAATCCTTAAGGATAATAGGAAATTATTACTACTAAATGCTCTTACCTTTAAATATTACTAATGGGTTAAGGTGCTTCTTTAGAGCATTAATATACTTAATATAGGAGGTTTATACTTTTAAATTATAGTCTAATTAGCTAATAGGGTTATTATATAAATAGCTAAGGGTTAGTATACTCTCTAAACGCCCTTCTATTATTCCCCTCTTATTAGTATTTTAATAGTTATAAGGAAGAACTAATTTAATTATAGGCAATTAGAGAAGATTAAATTAAGCCTTAATATTTACCTTTATTATTACCCTTAGCTAATAAGCCTTAACTAGTTGATTCTATTAGCTTTAAAGTTTAGGGTGCTAGGAGAGGAATGCCCTTAGCTACTTCCTCCCTAGGGGAGGGTGATTCTTATTAGGAAAGGCTAGGCAGGCTGTAAGAGCCCGGGTTTTATACTAGGTTAATCTAAGGCTTAGGCTGGATTAATTGATAATAAATAGTGCTAATTAGTTCTCTTAATAGTTAGAAACGTACCTCTAAGGGTTAGCTGCAGCATAATGGCTTTATAAACTATTGAGGCGGTATTGAAGGGTTGCTTATAGGATATGCTATAGCTGGAAGGCCAGCTGAATTAGCATCCTGTCTGCTATTGCTATAAGGGCGTTATATACATTGGCTTCTAAGTATTGCTTTATAATGGTCTAGTTAATGTGTAAAAGAAATTTGGTGATTAAAAAAAAATCCCTTGTTGAGATATTTAAGTTTTTCTATAGGGGGTCCCTCGATGTATATATTGCGTTACGCGGATGTGGGGTGGCCTAGATCAGGGGGGGGCCCAAATGTGGGCCACCCACGTTACACATCATACCTTCAATCAGTGTTATACATCATCAAAAGTGAACACAGGATGGCAGAAAAATTATAGACACCGCTAGAACAAAACAGTAACGCTTACAAGCACACATGCAACATACAACCATAGCTAATAATAGCCCTTACACTACATGCATCATTTGACATCCCGACAAGACAGTCTTAAGAAACGACCTCATTGAGAATGCTCAAAATGAATTGTGACTCATCGCCATAAAGATGGCCCAGGGGGGTCGGCAACGACCATCCGGGCCTAGAAGGACCGTATACCAAACCAGTTTGTTGTCGGTCTAGCTTCAGCATGTAGAATTTGCGGTCAAAGCTGCACCCAGATGCAAAATTATGCTTTTCACGAATCATCCTCACTAGCTCCATCGTCATCCCCGTCTACTCCAAGGTCAGCCTGGAGTCCGGTGAGGCTGTTAACGGCGCGAGAATCGACCTTATGTATTGCATACATCTCCGGTGTCATTACAGCGGGCATCCTTCCCGGAGCAGCCTTCCGTTCTGTCACTGCTTGCGACTTGATGAAGCAGAGGGCCGACCCAGCCATCTGCCAGACGAAGCGTGTCTTCGACTGATAGTAGAGCTTGAAGGTGGTGCTGGCCTTGAGCAGAGTCCACTCTGAGGTGTGCTCATAACCCCTGTGTAGGCGCCGTAAAGTCGCCTCGGGAACAGCATTACTCGGCTGGATGCCCTGCCAAGAATTGTAGGTCTGCTGTACCATCTCGGCGAAGTTCATAGAATTGCACAGAGTGCTCCACTCGCTGAGGACCTGGTCAATGTCTTTTTTCAAACAGCGGAGGAGTGTTCGCGCCGAATCATCAGTGCTTGCCTCGTCTGCCCACTTGTCGTAGTACCTTTCTGTGAGGTCCTTGTCCCAGTAAACAACCTGTTCGGTCTTTTTCTTGTCTTCGTAAAATTTGGTCAATTCTTCCTCGATGATTGGCCGCGCAACGTTAAACTTGAGATGGTCGATAATATGCGCATAATTCGAATCTCTAGGCTGTTGCTCCGTTTTGTACAGTGGTTCGTCAAGCTGGTCGGGCATATGGAAAGCCTTTTTGAAGGCCTTGAAGTCTTTGGCATCAAATTCGATGCCCTGCTTAGGTGCATCTACAAGAGTACTCAGGAGTGCACTGAGCGTCCTTGCCATCTCGTCGTGAATATTCCCTCTGAAATAACACAGGCGCTCTTTGTAACTGGTAGCTGGTCCCAGCATGTTTTTCCTCAGATTGAAGGCGAAAGACTTGTCCATCATTTCACCGATTGCCGCCTCGTAATCTTCTTTGTGGGTCGACAGGAGTTGGCGCAACTTGACGTGATCCTGCCGGTAGTGGCTGCGAAGATCAGGTTGCACGGCATCGCCAGCATTGGCGAAATTCTCGACCACCCGCTCGTCCCAGATAACCAAGCACTGATCTCCATCATAGTCGCCTCCGCTGAGCTTGTCAGCGAGAGGTACTTTACCTTTCGCCGAGAATACGATAACGTTTTGTAGATGTGCCAGCTCAGGTCTAAAGACGGCTTTGACGCGTTGGATGTCACTTGTAAAATGCGCTGGCGAACGCGCGACGAGTACATCCACGCCATGAACCATTGTTCCTTCCCAGTCGCCCGTATCCGACCTGAAACGGTCGGAAAATGCGATGTGGACTTCACCTTCCTCGAGCGCACCCTGGAAGTCTGCCACCATGAACAAATAGGTTGAGCAGCCGATTTTGATGTTGAGCTTCTTTTTGAGCCTCTCGCACGACTGGAATTGTGCCTCGTAAGCCATTTCATTGAGGAACTTGTTCTTCCAGGGGTCAAAGCCTGCGTTGAGCAGGCAAGATATTATTTCCTCCTCCTCGCGTGGCAGGCCACCTTGAAAAGGGACATAGCCACGGACAAACCGTTCGGACCTGTGGGCCGAGTGTGCGGATACCCACTTCTGGAACTGGATGGGGCTATCAAGAGATTCTCTTTGTTCGCTCAACTCGTGTCGGAGGCTGTCCTCCAATAACCCGCTTATGGTACCACGCATCGCCTCCTTGTCAACGGCCCGGTCTTCCAAGACCGGTAGAAATTGCAGATTTAGGCTGGCGGACCTCAGCTTCTCTGGCGCCCAGCTACGAATTTCCAGAGTTCGGTGTTCTTGATCCGCTGCGTTGAGATCCAGGTCCCACTTGCGCTGGGAAGGGAATATCTCTACCCAAATGTCTTCTGTCGTATCTGTACCATCAACTGTCAACATTCCTTTGGCGGATCCAATTCGGCACTGGATGGCGCAAGGGGGTGAGGAAAGACCGAGAGCGGCCTGGACCAGTTTTGCAACCTTTCTGCTCATCCTACCCACGCCGTCATTCATTACTTTTTTCACATCAGCAGAGAGAAGGTCTTGGGTCCGGTTCCTGATTTGATGTGGTTCCAAAGAAATGGTGGGCATTGTCCTGCTCAGGACGAGGGCTTGCCGCTGAAAGAGTTTGAGGACGGGTTGAAAATCGTTCCTGCCGCCCTTCAAATCCAGAGCCCAGATAACCATAGATGCAACAGTGGTATGTGGCTGCTTGTTCCTGGCGATATCAATACCACCCTCGGCGAAGAAGAAGACACGGTCTGTATAGACTGGCTTAGGGTCTGGCCCAAACTGTAGGTTCCTGACTGGCTTCCGCTGCCCACCGTCTTTCGAGTAGAAGGGTCTGTAATGTCGTCCACAAAACTCATGAGGGTATTGCGTTAGCCATCCGACGAGTTCCTCGTCGAAAGGCCTGTCCTTCAGAAACCACGGTAGGTTGGAGGAGTCTGGAGATGGCACAAGCAGCTCCAAGAAGCGGTCGGCGCCATACTTTCGGCCAAGACGATGAGGTTTGTCGAGTCTAAGAGGGTGGAGTCTTAGACGTAGAGCATCTGATTTCACGTTGGAAAACTCGAGTGAGGCTGTAAACACAACATGCTGGTTTCTGCCTGATGCAGAACTGGTTGCCATGGCCCAGGCTTCTGGGTCTGAGGCTGCGGGCAAGGATTTCCCACGAAAAGCCTGACCGAACGCACTGCGAAGGGCCTTTTGATCCTTCCATTGGGGGTCATAAGTCAGCTGCGCCGAACACAGATCAACCCCCATCTGAGTTCCGATGCGGAGCACCTCCCATGCTACATGGAAGGGTGCTGGCTGAAGCCAATCTGGCAGCGCAGCTGAGAGCTGTTAGCTGAATTCAAAAAAAACAGGGAGCCCTAAAGATATAAAGACGCACGCCATATGCCCTGCCCTAAAATGGAGCCGGCTTGTGGAGCGGACGCGTCCCGGAGAACAGGTAGTTCACTAGGAGACTGGAGGAATTCAGTCTCGGAAAAAGGGCAGATAGCCTCTTCCATCGCTGAAGAAGGGGGGCATGAGTACTCTGTAGCCTGCGCCAAGGAATATGAGGCATTCTTAAGCCTCGTATCCCTCAAGCGAGGGTCTAAAGACGCCCCATGATGCGTGAAGGATGTATGTAAGGCGTCGGCCGTAGTCGGGGTAGGATCGAGATATTGAGAGGTTGAAAGCGCCCTTTTTCGTTCCTGTGAGCTTGCCTCGACCGTCTCCTGCGTGCTGGCCCCGAGGTTGGCGTAAGAGAAGAGGGCGCGAGATGAACCATTGCTGCTCGTACTGGCCGAATACGAAGTTGACCTTTTGAGTTGTTCGAACGACTCTAGATGGGAGCGCTCTGTCCCTGTGGAGCCGTGTCGATATCCCTCAGAGGCGTTTGCCCGAGCTGCGAAGAGATTGCCAGGAGCCGCGGGGGCTGCTGGACTGGGGACTTGAGCTGCACTGGCAGCTTGTCCTGCCGTCTTTGATCGCTTGGTCGGCGCCGTGGTCGCTTCAGCTTCGGCAGCCCTCTTAGGCTGGACAGAAGCGGATTTCTCCATCGAGAAGGCAGCTGGGCCGCTCTGGGTGCGACCGAGAGCCCTCTTGGGCTGGTTACGGCCCAGGACCTTGTAAAAGATGGCCTGCAAGCATTCTCGCTGAGCCTGGTTGGATGCTAGAAGACAGGATGCGGACACAGGCAGCGTGTCAGGGTCGCCTCTCGGCTTTTCAACCCACTGAGAGCAGGACTGTCTAGCCTCCAAGTCGAACTCGGTGGTTAATTGGCGGAGAGCTTCCAGTCCGCCCTGGTAGAAGTGCACCTGGAGACGGACGTAGATTTTTGTGGCGAGGGTTTCCTGCTTCTTTCTCTCGTAGGGGCTTACGTCCGGAGGTGGGCTCAGGACACCCAGGTTGTACTTGGCATTGAGGTCGTCGTTGATGAAACGATGTAGATGGTCCGAGGGGTGGCGGGGGTGTTTTGCACCCGGAACTTGAGGCGGCCTCATGGCAGACATTGGAGTCTGGCCGGCTCGGCTACACGGGCTGGGAGTGAGTCCAGGCGTGTTGGAATTAGGTTAGTAGTTTGGTAGTGTAGGTTGTCTGATGGGATTTCGTTGGGCCAACTCGCCCTGGTCAACTGGATTTGGGGAGGCTTGTTGGCGGGGAGACGAGTCAAGAGACCCTGCTCCTCGGCAGGAGTCTAGAAAGCACCCAAAGAGGTCAAGAGCGGGGTAGATAGCGTCGACTTCAGTGTCAACCTGGACCGAAGTACGGAGGTACTGGCAAGAGCATATCTCAATCCCAAGTAATACTTAGTTAAGTAAGTACCTACTTAAGTACATGTGGTGGGCCAAGTGCCGAGATGGCTAGACATCTGGACTAGCTTCATTGTCAGAACCGTCCTGGCAGAACTGGGTATTACTCGACTACAATAGACTGCCATAGCATGCAAACTGAGACATTCAGCCCGTCACGCTCGTAAGCACGGCCGGGTCTCGTGCATGAGTGCAGATGCCTCAGCAGAGTCAGTGCGGGCCAGTGCAGGACAAGGTGAGGAAGGCACGATGGCTTCAAATGTTCAGTGTCCTTCCTCTTGCCTGCCCCGCCTTGCCGGTTGTCCGACAGCGAACCCCACTTCGTCGACGTCAGCCCGATCCAGGGGACCCCTCCAGCAAGCACTGGAACCCTTCCCAGGGGTTGCAGCAAACCTTAAGCAGCGAGCCCACTGCAGGCAGGCAGGCAGGCAGGCCTCAGAGGTGTCAGTGACAATGCACACACCTGCAGTCACTTGTCGAGCCAAGACTTGATCAAGTGAATAGCATCACCACCACCACCACCATCACCACCACCACCACCTCACAGTGCACCGCACGCACCCAACCACCGCACCGCATCGCTCAGCAGCCACTCCGTCGTACACTCCGCCAGTGTCGTCGTGTCTATCTTCCCTCTTGCGCCAGCCCCGGCCGGCATCTGCTGCCTCGAACCCGGCCGACGGAGCAGGGCTTGCCGGGCTCACTCATATCTCCACCCGCTCACTTGCTCACCCCCTCAGCACGTCGTCGACCCGTCTCGGTCCCTGTCAGCCTCTCTACCCATCCTGGCGCAGACCGGCCCGGCTCGGCTTCGGTGCGACTCGGCTCGACCCGCTGTAGCTTGGGACTTCATTGCTCCAGTTCCTAGCTGTCGTTGTCGTTGCCGTAGTCGGCGTCTCAGCCGCCGCGGGTCGCCACCATGTCGGAGAATCATGGGAGTCCTAACATCGACGACCTGACACCCGAGGAGGCCAGCCGCATCATCCACTCGCACCGGAAAGTACGATATGGTACGACCATCTCCTATGTGTCTTACGCCTCCTCCCCCCGCAGCGACCCGTCCGGCCCGATGTAAAACTCTTCCTGCTCCGTCTCTGAGCCCTCCACCCGTCACTTTCCTGTGACTTTGCCGGCGATATGTCCTGCTGAGCTTTTTTTTTTTTTAACTTGTTCATGCACTGTGCAGTCCTTTGCTTACGACCCTTCTCTTCGCCAGGAACGGCGTGCTGGCCTTGCCGCCAGCGCAAGGTAAAATGCGACAACAAGCAGCCGTGTGAGAACTGTGTAAAGCGGGAGCATCCCCAATTATGTTCCTACAAGCCAAACCGGTCTTCCAAGTCCACTGGAGGCTCAGACGCCACCTCGCACATCGCCAAGAAGAGGGCCCATTCTCCTGATGACCAGGACTCCCGCGAACTGAGCAGCGAGGCCAAATCTGATCCTGCCATGCGCGCTTTCGGTATTCCCTTCCGCTCAAAACCCAAGGATTCTTCATCTCTGACAGCAATCTCAGTTGACCCCGAATCAGCTGAGGTGACGAGGTATCTCGGACAGAACAGCATACCGGCCCTCTTGAGAGAACAGACCTCCCCCAACGACCGACAGGCGGGCGTCGACAACATCCGACAAGACATGCGCTCCATCTTTGGCCTCGACAACTCGGCCCCGTTCCCGCTTATGTCCTCGCGCCACCTGGAGAAGCTGACCGCAGACATCTCTGCCGAGCTGCCGTCTGACCGCGAGGTTATGAAGTAGGTCTCGCCTGTGCGCGCCGAGTCGGCTCCGCTATCGGCGGGCGGGTAGCTCTATCTCTCTCTGTGTGGCGTATGCATCTGACATCTCTAGGTTATTCCGAACATACAAGGAGATCCCACAGGTATTTTGGGGGTTTGTAATTGACATTGACGACTTGGAGTCGAGGTTAATGGTCTATCTTGAAGAGCGCGCAAAAAACGCCCGGAGTACGGTCAAGACTGCCAGGCGGCCCGTCTCGGCCTCATGGCTGGCCATTCTGTTCGCAGTCCTCGCCGTGGGGTCCCAATACCACGATTCGCCCTACCATATACGTACCAGCAGCTCTCAAAAGTACCTCCAAATATCTTTCCATTTTCTTCGCATGGGTAACTTCCTCTTGCGGCCCAACTTCGACTCCATACAGGCTTTGCTGCTCGTGTCATTCAGCCTCCTCAACGACATGAAGGCCGAGGGATCTTGGGCATTACTCGGACTTACCTGCCGTCTGGCGCTGTCGCTTGGCCTCCATAGGCTGAACAACAACGACATCACGGAACCCGAGGCGAAGAGGAAGGAGATCATCCGACGCAAACTCTGGTAAGACCCTCCTGGCTGAAGTCAGAAGGGATGGAACTCGATCGCTGATCTCACAGGTGGTGCTGTGTATGGCACGATACTCTCACTTCGCTTTCATTCGATCGGTAAGTCCTTCGTACCCATACGACCTGTTACTGCAAACATGAGGTGCTAATATTCTGGGAGCTCTCCCATGACCAACATCCCGTGCTGTCCGATCCCTGTTTCACCAACTGCTGATAGCAACGGCCTCACCTATCTGGAAGCCATGTACCACCTCTGCCAAATCATAAACCGACGCCTCAACCCTGACGCTACCGCCGAGGCGACCTTTGTGCAAATCCTCGACAATTGCCAGGCTACAGAGCGGCTGCGTGAGAAGGTTGTCCCGCAGATCCGGAGTAAAGAAGCGTGTAAGACCGCGGTCGATCGCCTCCAACACTTCGCCATAAGGCTTCACACTTGTTTCGTCGTCTCTGTCTGCTGCCGTCCTGCCCTGAAACGAGGAGGGGAGTCTGACGCCCTTGATCCATCCGAACGAAAGGTGCTCTCGGCCAAGTTTAGGGACAACCTGACTGAAACTGTCAGGATGTTTCTCGCTATGCACCAACTATCTGTGATCCCAACCAGGTCCTGGGCGTTTACATATCATGGTCTCTCTTCGGCCGTGCTTCTGGGACTCCTGCCCGAGACCAAGTCAGATCCTGAAATACGTCAGCTCCAAGGCGATCTCATCTCTGCATTATCTGCAACCGCGGCGAAGGAGCAGACCTCCCCCATCCCACACGTCCAGAAGAGCGACAAGGACATTGAGCTCTCAGGGCCTCTATCACGGGCTCTGGCCGCGCTGAAGAACATTTACGACCACGGCAGTGTCATGGGATCGTCTGTGTTCAAGCGGGATGGAGGCACACGATCCGGGACACGCACGCCATTGGGCATAGGACAACTGACGAACCCGCCTGTAGGTGCTTCCGACGGCCACAACCTTCTCCTTGGAGCACCGTATACGACCTCGGGCCTTCAGAGCCTCGATCCGCACCAGGACGCGGCGATGGCAATGGCCGAGATGCAAAATGGAAGTGGCATGCAGGACTTTTCTGGGTGAGCCTGACTTTAACTCTCGCCAGTATAGCTGCCGTGCGAAAATGCTGACTTGCCACCAGTTTGCCCTATGTCACCGGGGCACCGCCTCTCGAAAGCGGCGATCTGGCGCCGATTGATCCGAGCACGTACATTGAGCCTATGGAGCTTTACGACTCCATCTTCTGGGGTAGGCTGCTCTCACACCCGTGTTTCTCCTGACAAGCGCCAAGCTGACCGTCCTATTATGCTTGCAGAGTCCCCTGACCCCTGGAACTCTGGCCTGGATACCATGAACTTTGATTTCCTTGCACAACCACCTCCGGGCCAGCCGCCGCAACAACAGTTCTACTTCTAGAAGTTGGAATGGTTGTCCCATGTAAAATTGTACTTGTGTCCTATCTCGCGAAATTCTACCTTCCGGCCCTAGCCTTGAAGTGTTCTGGATGATTTCGGAATGAGAGCGGTCCTCATGTTAATCCATTCTTTTCCCCCAGCTGAAGATAAGTTTGGAACGCGTACTGATGTTATTCACACCACGCTTGGAGTTGGCCTATCACGTGGGGCTCAGGATGGGAAAAAGCATTTGTTGATTTGGATACGAACCCCTGAGCTGGTCAGAATGATGCGACGTGATGGGTGTTTATTGTTTTCGTCTGATAGAATTGGTTAGCTAGGCAGACCGCGTCTGGCAGGTAACTTGGGACTGGGGACGCAGATAGGTCTTGTGGCTGACGTTTGCCTTGGTTAAATATTCAGGATGATGTGAGCAGCGGTGGAAGTGCTGCGTCGAGTGGCAATCTCTCAACAAATATTTCAACGACTGCAGACTACATGCTTATGAAATTTAGCCTTGTTGAGCTTGTGCCAACATACGTCGGGTTTCAACAAGATGATACGTCGGTCTACATACAGTACGAAGATACGCGAGTCCCAATGTGAACAGGTCGCAGCCAGCACTATCAGATGCACACGCGAGACTTGTTCGACAGAGTACGCGTAGTATACCAGCCTGGCGTGAATAGACAGACGTTCGTCAGGTACCTCAGCAGCATCAATGCCGGCCCACTATAGACGCGCTCATTTCTACGCCTGTACGGTGTCAGGATATGTACCTCCCAGCCCGTCGGAAACCATGTGGCGGGTATGGGCGCTATACCATCAACCAAGATATTAGACTTCTCGCACAGATGGACACTCGAGACATGACACTTCGGATCCACAGCGCCGGGAACTGGCTGTGGGGTCGATGACTGCTACCGTGATAGCGTTGCAATAATATAGTGTAGTAAGGCGAGAGTTCGTCCGATGCACAGGCAGTGGGTCCCGTCCAGACGACAGATGCAAGGTGATGTAGCAAAATCCGATCCACGAGTAATGGGTAGTACTGAAGCAGCAGCAAGTGCACAGCTGGGAGAGGAGGTTGGTCGACAGAAGCGGGGTATAACGCGTGCAGGTGATGGTCGGCAAGGATGTGTGCAACGGCATGCAGGACACGGCTGAGGTGCATGGCGGTCTCTCTGCTAGGAGACGAGCCTCACGACGTTGAGGGCAGTAGACAGACACTCTAGGCCCGCCGCCATCAAAACCCAACGCTCTCATCGGGCGCTTGGCGTGGCTGTTGGCAGCCGGTGGCTTGCATCCTGATGAGGACGTGGCGTCGCGGGAGCGGAGCGTTTAAGTCAGGACGACGAGGAGCTTAGCTAGTCGTTTGGTTAGATCATGGCTGTGCACTAACTGGTAGACAAGTATTTTGCTTCTCCAACAAGACGAGGTCGGTTTTCAGCGAGAGGGGGGGATACTATCATGCCAAGAACAAGAGGCAGTGAGATGCTGGGGGGGGGGGGCGCCAAAGTGACAACACCCTGTTGGGCAGTAAAGGCGAAGCCGCCGTGAAAGCATGCAAAGGAGGATTGGAATTGGGCACCCGAGCTGGACGGTCAAGTAAGGGTACATGCTACTGAACCACGATGGCGTGGCCTCGTCGTCGGGGACATTCCTCTAGGGCCGGAAGAGCATCCCGACTTGCCAAGCCCCCAGTCTTCCACGTATAACCCTCAATACCCCTAGCGTATATATTGCTTTTGTTAGATAGTTTGATGCTAAAGTGAACAAGTGACATAATCTGAACAGGTAGAGAATCCCATTCAAGCAACCCCCTCATAGCTTATATGCTTGGCTGCAGGGTCTCGGTGCGCGTCCGGGCCCCAAAGGGATGGGACGTCGTTGGCCGCACCTGTGGTGCCCCACAAAATGTTTAATTCATGTGTCCACACTGTCTAGATGCACCCGCACCAGATCCACCAGGTGGGGGAAGGCCTCGGGAAGGGCTCAACTGGTGCGGGGTACGCCGGGATGGACCACCACCCCCGCAAACCTTCCCCGAGGCCAAGATCACAACTTCGTACACCGTGGCAGCATGGATACGAACCTATGACCCTCTCTCCTCACCTGCCCGTCAGCCGGTGTGCCTCCCCCCCTGCGCCTCGCCGCCGCGAACTGCTCTTGGCGGCGACGCCCCAGCACGTAGCTCGATGCTTGCGCCTGATTCCGCTCATCTCCCTGCACAAGCCTCTCATCATCGGCCCTTTTCTTAGGCCACCATGACGCCCTCGTGGGCCTGTCCCCAAGACCACGACGCCGTCAACGTTAGCTATCGGGCGACACTGCTCCTCCAGCAACCCTGGCTGCCCAGACGCCCTGCCCTGCCCTGCCAGCGACCAAGAAGCAAATCACCGAGACATCCACCGCGGGTGGGTACTGCAGTCAGGCACCCGGGAAGTCGGCCCTGTGCTCCGTACGCCGGCACATCACGCACGTACGGGAGGGGCCTGTCTCCCCCGACTTGAGTCTGTCTATAGCAGACTACGTGGATTGCCCTGCGACGAGGAACACCCGCAGTGTCCTCCTGTGCGCTCATCTTCCTCCCCAACCCCCAACGCGCTCCAGGAGAGGAACGACGCCTGGGGGGAGGCGAGGCTCACCTAGAACTCGGGAGCGATGTCACCGCACACACCTGCACCTTGCCGCTGAGATGCATGACGGCACGCATGACGATGCGTCGCCAGGGATCTGGCCTGCCATACCGGACAGCCCCGGCCACAGCTCTATTGCCTTCTTCCCCAGGCCCGCCTCCCACAACGCCTTTTTGGTCTTCTGTCCTGGCTTGGTGGTACATGGGGCCCTTGCCTTGTGGTCGGTAATTGGAATGGGCGTCACACTTCTTCTTCCTCCTGGGATGAACCGTTCGCGTCTCCACATCAATGCCCCACGACTAGGACATACTCTCCACGACTTTCCCTGGCCTCATGCGGTATGCCGGGGTTAACTTGGCGCTCGGGTCACTCGCCCGCCCCGCTGCGAATCTCAAGTCACTCCTCGGTGCTGACCAAGGATGCGACGTATAAATACGGTACTTGATCGCCGTTCCTTCCCCCTTTTCTGTATTGTTTACCTGAATGTAGAAGCTGCAGTTCGGCTCCTCGGTAGTACAGCGTCGTTCCTGCTAGGCTGTACGTCTGGTTTACATTCGCGGTAGCACCGCCGATACGGAATTATTGGCCGGCTCTCGAACGACATTAACACGCCATGAAGTCCTCTCCCGCTACCGCCCTCGTCTGGCTGGCGGCGAGCTGTGGCTCTGCATCTGCAGGCACAATTGGTGGACCTGTAAAGGTAGGCTTCTGTCATTTGCTAATTAATGTCTTGTTTTTGATGAAGTCGTTGCCACGGGTGGTGGGAATACAGCGATTGTGTGGGTAACCCACACCCTGCTGCAGCATATCCCATCACGTTGGTTACGTGGTCACAGACTGCAAGCTCTGGCTCTTCCGAACTGGTCCCAATCGCCATCTGAGTTTGGACCAACGACTCAATTACGAGCACATCGCCCATAGGCCTCCAATTGCCGTCTTCTTTGGGATTTTCTTTTGCAATAAGAGCAACATGAAGTCTCTAACTGCCGTCGTGGCTATTGCCCAGTTTGCTGACACCTCTTTCATAAAGGTCCAACAACGGCAAACGGAGCTTGCCTTCTCTCCTCCATCTTACCCCTCCCCATGGATGAACCCAGAGGCCGATGGCTGGGCTGATGCCTACGCCAAGGCTAGGGAATTCGTCTCTCAGATGACCCTTCTCGAGAAGGTCAACATCACCACTGGAACCGGGTCAGTATTCTTCCCAACCAAGACCATCCATCCACGGGACTGACTGTAGACTAGCTGGGAGAGCGAGGTCTGTGTTGGCAATGTCGGTTCGGTGCCCCGTCTTGGTCTCCACAAGAACCTGTGCTTGCAAGACTCTCCCCTGGGTGTTCGTTTCGCGGATTGGGTTTCTGCGTTCCCCGCAGGCCTCACGGCGGCAGCCACCTTTGACCGTGACCTGATGTATAAGAGAGGCCTTGCCATGGGCGAAGAGCACAGGGGCAAAGGCATCGACGTTCAGTTGGGCCCAGTCGCGGGCCCACTTGGTCGTGCCCCTGCCGGTGGCCGGAACTGGGAGGGCTTCTCGCCTGACCCAGTCCTGACCGGCGTCGGTATGGCCGAGACCATCAAGGGCATCCAGGACGCTGGCGTGATGGCTTGCGCCAAACATTTCATCGCCAACGAACAAGGTGAGAGCTGCCGCTGACCACGCACGCACCTAGCCTGGTTGCACAGATTCTGACGCGCAGGCCAGAGCATTTCCGTCAAGCCGGCGAGGCACAAGGCTACGGCTTCAACATCAGCGAGTCCATGTCGTCCAACATTGACGACAAGACGCTCCATGAACTCTACTTGTGGCCGTTTGCCGACGCTGTTAGGGCTGGAGTCGCGTCGGTGATGTGTTCGTATCAATCCTTAAACAACAGCTATAGCTGCCAAAACTCCAAGTTGATGAACGACATCCTCAAGAATGAACTCGGCTTCCAAGGCTTCGTCATGAGCGACTGGGGTGCGCACCACACTGGTGTCGGCGCGGCGGTCGCTGGTCTGGATATGTCCATGCCAGGCGACACGTCCTTCACCTCAGGCCTCTCCTTCTGGGGCACCAACCTGACTCTGGCTGTGCTGAACGGTACTATGCCCCTCTAGTAGGTTGCCTCTGTTCCAGCGTCCCCGTCATTCGTTCTTTCTCCCATTTGAGGGCGGCCCTGCAAGCTACCGTCTAGGCGTTGCCATGTGCTAACAAGAGGCAGTCGTCTTGATGATATGGCAATGAGGATCATGGCCGCCTATTTCAAAGTCGGCCGCACTTTGGACGAGCCATACCCCAACTTTTCTTCCTGGACAAGGGACACCTTCGGAAACGTGCACGCTCTCGCCCAGGAAGGGTATCAGCAGGTCAACTTCCACGTCGATGTGAGAGGCGACCACGCTGCTTTGATCCGAGAAGTCGCGGCCAAGGGAACTGTGCTGTTGAAGAACACCGGCACGCTCCCCCTAGACAAGCCTAGATTCCTCGCCGTCATCGGACAAGATGCTGGGCCCAACCTCAACGGCCCCAATGGGTGCAGCGATAGGGGCTGTGACAACGGCACCTTGGCCATGGGATGGGGATCTGGGACATCCGACTTCCCGTACATTGTGACCCCAGACACTGCGCTGCAGAACCAGGCGCTCGCGGACGGAAGTCGGTATGAGAGCGTTCTAGACAACTACGCGACCAGCCAGATAAAGGCTCTGGTCGGGCAGGCCTTTGCTACGCCCATAGTTTTCGTGAACGCCGACAGCGGAGAGGGATATATCAGCGTCGATGGCAACGAGGGTGACCGCAACAATCTCACGCTGTGGCACAACGGCGATGAGTTGATCAAGAGCGTTGCGAGCATCAACAACAACACCATTGTGGTTATCCACAGCGTTGGCCCTACCCTGCTGACGGAATGGTATGACAACCCAAACATCACTGCTATTCTCTGGGCCGGACTGCCGGGGCAGGAGTCGGGCAACGCGATTGTCGACGTTCTCTACGGCAAGGTCAACCCAGCCGGTCGCACACCTTTCACTTGGGGCGCTACTCGTGAGAGTTACGGCACAGATGTCTTGTACGAGGCCAACAACGGGAACGGCGCACCGCAAGATGCGTTCACGGAGGGTTCTTTCATCGACTACCGCCACTTCGACAGGACCAACACCACTCCAATCTACGAGTTCGGCTTTGGACTGAGCTACACGACCTTTGAATACGCCAATCTGAACATTGTCAAGGGCACCCCGGCTCCCTATGTGCCCACCATGGGCTCCTCCCCCCCGGCGCCCATCATCGGTAGCTCCAACTACTCGACCAACCTGGAAGACTACGCCTTCCCCTCGGACCAGTTGAACTACGTCACCCGCTACATCTACCCCTACCTGAACAGCACGACCTCAGCCGCCGAGGCAAGCCAGGATCCATTCTACGGCCAGACCGCCGACGAGTTCCTGCCGCCCAACGCCATCTCGTCCGAACCATTCGCCTACGCCCCCGCCGGCGGCGCCCCTGGCGGCAACCCGGGCCTGTACGAGGTGATGTACACCGTCACCGCGGACATCACCAACACCGGCGCCCTGGAGGGCGACGAGGTGCCCCAGCTGTACGTCTCCCTCGGCGGGCCCGACGACCCGCCCGTCGTGCTGCGCGGCTTCGACAGGCTCAGCCTCGGGGCCGGCGAGACGGCGACCTTCAGCGCGGACCTGACCCGGCGCGACCTGAGCAACTGGGACGTCGTCGCCCAGGACTGGGTCGTCTCCGAGTTCCCCAAGACGGTCTACGTCGGCCGGAGCAGCAGGAAGCTCGACCTGCGGGCGCCCCTGCCTTAGGCTAGCCTGTCCCCGCCCTAGCATGGGCCGCTGATAATAGCAGTACTTGTTGTATGACTACTTCGTAAACTTCAACAGGGGGTTATGCCTTAATATATAATGATTACATGACACTTTCTCGTCTGTAGTATATCTTGAACATGGTATGGTGTATTGCTTGGGCCGGGGACACCCAGTGACCGCCCTATTGGCAGGGATGACAAGCACAACGCTGATGGCCAGCATCTGAAAGCTCTATGTGTGTAGCTCGGCAGTTCACCTTGTTTTGTCTGATGGTCAGCGATATCAGCCGCCCACCGGTCAACAAAAAATTGCGCATTTCCCAGCTCCAGCTCGCAACCCGAAACGACCTCAAGCCGGATGTCTCGCTCTCAAGTGGAGCACCTCGGAGCAACACGGCCTTGTAGACCCTGCATAACCTGCCTGTGACCCGCGGAAGCAGAGATGTGGGCACAACAGGCACTGGCACAAACTGGGCATTATGCTACAAATAACAAGCGAGACGCGACGGTGAAGCCGCTTCGTCAAGGCACAATATGTACAAGTAGCCGGTGGTGCATAAACGAAATGCTTCTACACTGTAACATGCCTTACATTCATGCCTCCGCCCACCCACCAACCAGAGCCTGTCCCCGCGAGATTGGACAGTATGATTAAGTACCAAATATGTCCCACCAACCCGTCTTTCCACCAGAGAAAATAACGCCGCGCCGCCGGCCGAGGGCGGCTGCTTCTGGCGCGAGGGCGCATGCAATAAAAGTATGCGCGGTCCACATACAGGCGTGGGAACGCCGACAGCTAGTCTGTAAGTTGTTTATCCAAGTAGCAGCGGCAGCATCTCCTGCCACTTCCCGATGATGCTCCATCCGAAAGACCACACAGAACCGCAGCGGCGAGACGCCATCTGCCTCCCGCCCAACTAGTAGATATAAGGGATGATCCTCCAGCGGACAGTCCTCTTGTACTTGTCCCAGTCCGCGCCATACTTGCGGTGGCACTTCTCGTCGTCGCGGAGGTCACGGTGGACCAGCAGGACGGCGAAATAGATGACGTAAAAGTAGGTGAAGATCATGCCCCAGCCCCTCGCGGGGCCCTGGATGACCTCCCTGCCGTCGACCATCTTAAATGCGCCCTCGGCGTTTGTGCCCGCGGACAGGATCAGGTAGCCTGCCATGCCCGTCGGCAGGCAGTAGGGCCACGCCTGCAGCCAGTCGCCAAAGTAGTTGATGTGGCGCGCAACTCCCCACCAGCCGGAGGTGATGAGCCGGGACCCCGTCTTGGTTTCGATATAGCTGAGGTGCGCGACGCTCGGGTCGTCGGGGTTCGTGCGGAAGGTGTTCTTTTGAGAGTTTGCGAGGCGGAAGATGGAGAAGCCGGCGATGAGCATGGCGAAGACGGCCGTGAGCCAGACCGGGCCCAGGGTGACGGGGTAGACGGAGAGGTACTTGGCCTGCAGGGTGTAGAAGAAGGGCACCCAGACGAGGTCGCCAAAGGCCAGCATGCAGCCGAACCCGTCGGTGGTGATGTCCATGGTGGTGAGGATGGCCGGCTCCATGAAGACGCCGTCGAGGACGTAGAGTGCCTGCACGACGGCGATGAATGCAATGCTGTCCGTGACAAAGCCGTAGGTGCGGTACTGCTTGGCGACGAAGGCGCAGTTGAAGAGGATATAGCCGAGCATGCCGGGGCGCAGCTCCATGAACTCCTTGATGTCGATCTCGCCGATCAGGGGCAGGGTCACGCGCGGGTTCAGCTCGCGGCCAATGAACCAGTCGTAGATCATGTTCCCCGAGTGTCCTCCAGCGGCAAGCTCACGGAGCTCCTTGTTGCCGGGCTTGACGGAGAAGGAACGGACGTATACGAAGGTGGCGAGCGCATAGGATATGAGGATGTTCGCGGTGAGGAGCTGGACGTAGTTGTCGGTCATGAAGGTCCAGACAGGGAAGTAGGCGCCCCGCTGGAAGGTGCCGGCGAGGCAGATGATGAGCGTGAAGATGATGGAGCTGAAGCCTGTGATGGAGCATTAGCAAGATGTCCTTGCCACGGGTCTTTTGTGGGGAGAAAAGGGGGGGGGGCACTTTACTGTTCATGCGGTACTTGAGCTTTCCCCCGTTGCTGAGCTCAACGCCCTCGGCCTCGACCGCGGGCAGGACGCGGTACAGAACCGCGTTGAAGAGGTAGTACGCCAGCGTCCAGCCAGTAACCTCCCAGCTCGCCAACCCCCAGACACCATTGGTGGGCCAGCCGACGTCGCGCTTCAGTTCCTCGAGGTCGATGTTCTTCCAGTTGCCCAGGAGCGGGGGCGCAGGACAGCCGGAGACGTCGTTGCAGGCAAAACTGAAGGCGTACAGCAGGACGGGGAGGCCGAAGGAGACGGCGGCAGCGCCTGGGCTGTGTCACGACACAAGGTCAGTCGGGGCATGCACATCTCCAGGAGGTTGGGAACACATACGGTCCGCAGAATTCGTAGCCATGGGCCTGGCCCGCGGCAGCAGTCTTTTGAGGCATAGCGATGCAATTGGATTGTTGACGCAGGCGAGGCGGCGCAGATGGGCGTTGTGGTGTGCAGCAAAGTAGGGCACGACCCAGCACTGCACAATGCAGGC
Organism: Stenocarpella maydis; assembly: GCA_002270565.1. NCBI lineage: Eukaryota > Fungi > Ascomycota > Sordariomycetes > Diaporthales > Diaporthaceae > Stenocarpella > Stenocarpella maydis. The sequence continues at coordinate 21,505 of NQMI01000167.1, forward strand.
AGTCTTGGGGTCGCTGGTAGAAGGGTCCGCTGAGAGAGGAGGCGGTAGAGAAGGCAGCCGGATACAACAGCTGCCGTGTGGTCCGATGTTTCTCGGGGGGCGGGCAGGGTTGGCCTGGGCAGGATGGGGGACCCTGAAGCTTTCTTTGTGGTCAAGGTTTACACAGTATCAACCGCCTCGACACAATGTCAATGATGCAGACGAGACTTTTTTACCAGCTCTCTGCCAAATCGGGTTAGCGACATGCAGCGGGTGGAGCTGCAGTGCCAGGCATTGGAGACGCGGAACTTGAACCCTGTCCAGGTTCAGAAGCGAGACATGTGCGAGCCCGTCTGTCACATCACCACTTCCGGCAGTTGTTATTACTAACGCCGAAGCTATAATGTCACGAATAAGCCACCGCTCTACTCGTGCAAAAGCAACGTCGCCACTTGCAACAGGCACGTAGTCCTTTAGATTGTGACATATAATCTATTCATGTCCGAAAATAACAGCAGCTGCCCTGCCGAACAAGCAGTGCTCCAGAGACTGACACGCCGGGATGAGACGCTGACCCACGTGGCAGCAAATTGATAACACACATATTTAAGCCGGGCGACAAGCGCATCTACCAATGAACCCAAGGTTTCACGCGACCTCGGTTTTTTTAAACCGCATAAATGGCATTATCCTCTTGCTTTCTTTCCGCACTTTCTCTGAGTCTGCCAGATTCCACAGTCGTCTTGGTCTGGGGTAGGTAGGGGTGACTACGCGAGCGAGAGACCAGCTCATGGTTATCTTCGTCGCATGAGTGGTGGTCCCTGCCAGGATTACCGGAGGCAGATTTATGGGTGCGGGATGCAATAAGGCCCCAGACGCCCTTGACGTTCAGCCGCTGGGCGAGAAAGAAGACACCTGGAAGGCTGATGCTGATGAGCAAGATGGCGATCTCAGAGCCAAGCCAGAGTGTGGGTGTGGCCATCATGTCTGCAGCCAGTTAGATGAGTAACTAGCAGAACGATAGTATGCTGGTGTGTGTCTTACAGGTTGGGTCCGTCTGGATCTCTTCGCTGGCTTGGATGGTGGTAACAAGACGTCCAATAGATACCACAACGACGCGGAGACTGCATCAGATGACAAAACATACGACACGTTGACGCGGTTTCAACCCATTCACAAGTATCCACAAACAAAGACTCCGCAGATCTGAATCCTGCGCACCACCTTCAGTTGCAGCTTCCAGAGCATCGGAAGGGGCAACACCAGTATGATGACGTCGATGATGAGATTCGGCAGGCCGTTGCCTAGCCAGAGACGCCTGAGGTTGGGGCATGTCCCCGGCAGAGTAAAATCCCACGCCTCGCGGATGGGGTCGCATATGAAGGTGACGCTCAGCATAGTTCCGATGAGCCACATCATGTTCATGGCATGTACCGACCAGACAGCGTATCTGAACCTGTGGTTTCGCATGGTAAAGACGCGGCTGTAGAGTGATAATGCCGAGGTCTTGCTAATTTCCATGCCCAAGGGGAGGACATAATAGATGGCCCAGAGGTACTTGAGAAATGTCTTGACCTGGTCCGACGGTAATACCAGGACATGCAGCCCCAGACCAAGGTTGCCCAGCTTGAGGGCGAGTGATAATACAACGAGGGTTATCGCCTGTCAAGACGTCAGTTCGGAATGCTTGAGCGACCCTGCGTCTATTGCACAATGCCCGATGGGACCGAAAGTCACAGAGACGTACGGCGGCTACCAAGGCTGTCCAGTCGTCCCACCAAAACTTGGTCTGGATTCTGGTCGCGGGGTTTACGGGCAACAGAGCCCGAGACCACGCCCGTATGAGTATAATCACGGTTGGTAGCACCATCATGGTGATGAGCAGTGCTCGGAGCAGTGCCCGCTTCGTCTCGGTGAGATCCACCTCCAAGAGTTCTGGCATTTGTGCGGACATTTTAGAGGACCAGGCGTTAGGCAGGGGCGGTGATTGGGTACTGAGGCTCTAGCCGTTCCCCTCTGGGCCAGGTCTAGCTTCATCAAAGAGTTAGTAGAAGAGCCTATTCCCAGAAAATACGAGGGCCAGAGTTGTGAATTTGGAGATCTGATGTCGATAGACAGATAGGTATGCATTCGACGCACCAGTTGCCGCCCGGCTCCAGTCCATGCCTAAAATTACGCTTCCGGCGATATACAGCCCGTCCTAGAACCAACGACCGTCCGCGCAAGTATATAGGAAAGAAATAGGTACTACTTCTTTGTTATAGAGCAACAGGTCTATATGCTCCTAGGCGTTTTATCATGTTGAGATGTCAGACTTCAAGATACGCAGGCTTAGTTAAGAAATCCTACCAATTTGCCGTAAGCCGAGGAGGGAATGCAAATACTGGATGGACACATGGAGAAATAGAGAATTTTCAATCAACTCTTGGCTACCCCCAAGTTGCAAAGTTGATCAGATGCCCAAGTATTGCGTGCTTTTCAGAAGCTGCTTGCTACTCATCCAAGCAGATGGTGCGTATCAGGCACCAAGACGGGATTGGCCAAGGGAGGTGGGGCTGGGGTAGTGAGTGTACGTAGAGTACTCCGTACTTGGGTACATGGACGGAGTACTCGGGGGATCGACGGCTGCTAATTCGGGCGACAGTCCGTCCTCTGTCAGGTGCAGTTTGGGGTGCTGTGTGAGGGAGGTCGCAGCAAAGGGCTGTCATCCCTCGGGCCCCCTCCTCGTCAGTCAAAATGCGACAGCTGTCCCCTGTCCCCTGCTCATCCTAATCCATCCAACATGTTTGATGTTTCGGCTGAGCACCCTGGGCTCCACACTCCATAGTACCACAAGCATTCCTTTGACCCAACATCCGACGACAAGCCGGTCTGGGTCCGTACTGACTGACGGACTTCACCGGACGAAGCACTCGCTCTTTGAACCACCGAGCTCCCTCTCCCATCGATGACGACGACGACGACGACGACGACGACTCCTCGACTCGACTCGACTCGACTCTGCGCACCGCACCGCACCGCACCTCGTATCAACGCCGTCCCCTGCCAGACAGAGCCTCCGCACGTCCCTCCGACTCGCTGCCCACTCTTCACAGTCCCGTCTAGCGCCCAGCACGGGGCAACTCGAAGATCTCGTGCTCCACACTGTCTTGCATCTTGAAAGTTCCATTCCAAGCCTCTAGCCGCATCTCCATACCAAACTCTCAAAAGTCACACGCATCACTCGACAATGGTCTCTCGGGCGCGCCTGCTGCTCCTGACAGCGGCTCTCTTTGGCGCCTCCCTCGCCGCCGACGAGAAAACTACAACCACAACAGCCTGCACGGCCACGGCAACCGGCGGCAAGGCCTACTTTGACCTGCGACCGGATATCGCTGTCGCGCCGACCAAGAACGGGAAGCACAAGCGCGCAAAGTCGGAGGACTACACCGCGAGGGGTTATGACTACGGCTACAACTTCACACTGAACATTTGCGAGGCTGTGATAGACAAGCCCGAAAAGGTCGTGGGCGTCGACGAGGCTCTCTGGAAGAACGTCAGCGCTTACTACGAGGGCAAGGATGGGAAGATATACTCCTTAGGGTAAGCCTTGCCTGCTCCGAACAGAAGCAAGGGGTTTTCCGAGGTTTTGCTGACCCACACCCAACAGACAGCAATCATCTGTCCTGACGCCCAGAGGAAGCCAGCTGGTTCTGCAATACTCCGGCGGCTCGCCGTGCGGCTCATCGGCAGACAAGAGAAGCGCCGAGCACAACGATGCGACAGGTGTGCCGCCGGCGGCCGGCAGGGGCTCGAGCAATAGCGCCTACTCCAGCTCTCTGGATACCGTGACTATCGGAGACGACAACACCGTCTTGATCGAGAAGGCCGAGCAGATGCGGAGGAAATCAGCAACCATCTCGTTCCGCTGCGACCGGGACAGCGTCAGCCCTACCGCCGCTGTGTCCTTTGTCGGCGCGGACCCGGATGACTGCAGCTACATGTTCGTGGTCCGCAGCCAGCATGCGTGCGCCGGCGTCCAGCCCTCCAAGCCGGGGAGTGTGGGGCCGGGCGGCGTGTTTGCCCTCATTTTCCTCATTGCCATTGCGGTCTACTTTGCCGGTGGTGTCTTCTACCAGCGGACCGTGGCACATGCCCGTGGCTGGAAGCAACTGCCGAACTACAGCCTCTGGGCGGGCATCTGGAGCTTCATCTCGGTGAGAGATCATCCGGCCAACCTCGCACGGAAGCGGAGAAGCTCGAGCAGCTAATCAGTGTTGCGCCGCAGGACACCTTTATTATCCTGACCTCGTCATGTGCCCGCTTCATGCCCAGCCGGAGGGGCTACTCATCGCTCTCAATATCACCAAATGGGCGCGGGATGGGAAGAAGCAGAGAAGATGAGGACCGGCTGATCGGTCAACTGGACGAGGAGTGGGATGACTGAGGGCCAGGGCTAAGACTGGGAATAGCTCCGGAGATTGTTGGGATTTGATAGGCAAAATGCACGACAATCTTGTTCGACTTGGGCATCACGGGCCGTTGGGATCTGGCGTTACAGGGTAGACGGCGCAAGGCCATTGATATTTACAGTTTCAAGCTGAATTCGAAATATAGGTACAAATCCCGCGCATCCCGGCCTCCGGTCCTTAGAAGACCTTGAACTCCACCAAGCGAACCTGCTTATCAGCTTGCGGCACGAACACCAGCCGGGTGTTATTGGTCGTGACGGGTTCCCACTCGACGTTGGTGATGCCGTTGGCAAGAGGCTCGTCCGCCTTCGTGGTCGCCACGTCCGTCCAGGCGCCGCCACCGTCCTGGACCTGCACGGAATAGCTCGCCGGGACGGCGTACGTGCCCGTGACGCTGGCATAGGTGCCATCCACGTAGGCATACGTCCCCGGCTCGTCGCCCTCGTAGAAGGCGATCTCGGCGCGGCTGACCTCGGTGCTGGCGCCAAAGTCGACCGCGAACCACTGCGACGCGTTGCCGTCGCCGACAGCCGAGTTGTACCCGTTGACAACCTCGGTCCAGAACCAGATCCTGCCATCGATAGCGTCGTGGATCTGCTGCGCGTCCGCGCCGGACACCGAGGTGCTGCCCCTTGGATACTCGGAGTCGCTCTGCAGCTGGATGGACTTGGAGAGGGGCCTGGCGATGGCAGGTGGCGCGGCGGTGGGGATGGCCGCGACGAGACGGGCCAGCGTCAGCGACGAGGCCACCTCGGCACCATCGACCTCGACGACCAGACCCACGGCGCCCCCGAAGCGCGACCCGTCCGCGTCCCACTGCACGCTTACATCGTGCCCGTGGTAGGGGACGTTGTCGACGCGAAACCATGAGATGCTGCCGTCCACCAGCGGGTTCACCTCGAGGGAGTCGTCCGCGCGAGGCCGGATCCCCACCAGCCCGGACAGGATCAGGTCCGCGTACCCGGAGTGGAAGTAGTGCGGGCTCCGCGCCAGCCCGACAAGCGCGGAGCCGTTGTTGGGGTAGTAGTCCTCCTCGAGGTTGAGGACGCCCGCGCCGTCGAAGTGCAGCTGCGCGTACTGCCTCAGGAGGTCGACGTAGTCGCCGTTGGTGACGACGGACTGGGCGTAGTGATCCAGGAGGTTGGACATGGCGCCCAGCGCCTGGGTCGTCTGGAAGGGCCAGATGGGGCCGTTCCACTGGCACTCCTTGCGCTTGGAGACGCCGTCGTAGCGGTACTGCCGCATGTAGTGCTCGTAGCTGGGCTCGACCGTGCGCAGGCCGGCCTCGGCGCGCAGCTCGTCCGCCGACAGGGCGTGCCTCCACGCCGCGCTGTAGTCGGGCCCCCCGGGCGTGGCCGCCGCCGGCACGAAGTCGAAGTTCCACGGCACCAGGCCCACGAGCTCCCGCCCGCGGATGAAGTCCCAGTAGGTCACGTACTCGTTGTCCACCTTGAACCGGTCGATGAAGTGCTCAAAGGTGCTGTTCCACAGGCTTTCCGTGAAGTTGCCCTGGAGCCAGTCGGCGCGGGCCGTATAGAGCTCCGCCGTGGCCGGGTCGCCCGCCCGCGAGGCGATGCTCGCGATCGCCCTGGCGTTGGCGTACATGTAGCTGTTGATGCTGGGGCGGAAGCTCTGCCCGCCGCCGAACCCGTCGTGGCCACCGCTGGCGTCAATGCTGGAGATGGTGTATTCGGTTGCGTCGGCCAGGGGCTCGACCCAGTAGAGGCCCTTGCTGAGGTCGAAGTGGTCGTACCACTGCTCATATATGAGTTTCATGGCGGTCAGGTGTTGTGAGATGGCTGCAAAGTCGCTGTCCACCAGGAAGACGCGCCACGAGGCGTCGGCGATGGCCTCGCTGAAATGCCTGTCGTTCCCGTATGTGGACGTCTCGGGATGGAGCTTGTACATGAAGTCGAGGTAGTCGTGCGCAAACCGCCTGTCGCGCAGCCACCGGCCCTCGCCCAGGTGGAAGCCCGTCGCGTCGTTGAGTGAGGCGAACGGGAAGAGCTCCCACGACACGTCGTCCATGAACTCGGTCGAGATGTAGCCGTTGGCGCCGAGGTCCCGCTGGTGGGCCCGGAAGATGTTCCAGCGGTAGTAGTACACGTCGTTCAGCTGGGCATCGCTGGACTGGAACAGAGGGATGCGTGGTATATACCATGCGGCGTCATTGCCAAAGTATTTTGTGCATATTTCAGTGGCGTTCAGCGGGGTTGACTGGGCAAAGACATGGACAGGGATCAGGGCCAGCAGGGGGAGGGCATTCCTAGATAGAGGAGCCATGTTGAGGCTGTGGACGAGGGCGAGATCACGCTCCTGGGCGAGCAGTGCGGGTCCAACTATGGCGAATGCGAGGCGGGACAGTGCCTTTTATATGCATCGTGGCTTATCGACATAGACGTATGCTTATGCCGTTACGTGCGGGACTGAGGCAAGCATTCGAAATTAGCATCTTGATCATCATGCCCAAGGGGAAACATTAGCAACGGGCGCCGGAGCAGGGCTTCGGGGATTCTAGTGCCGGCTAACCCACCGCATTGGGAGGTGCAAAATCTGGGGAAACCAGCCTTAATTGGTGCGCGTCCCAGGAAGTAGAATGCGACGTCCAGGAACACGCGCGTGATAGCGACAGTCCGGCTGGAGTTCTCACGAGCATCACTTGACCAAATCACCTCGAGGGTCTTCTACCCACACCCCTCCACGATGCTAACTAATGCCGTCAGGCCGAGAGCCTTTTAGTCCCCTGCTTCGATTAATGTTTGATCTATGTCGTCCCTGCGAGCAGTATTCTGTCCCGGGCCAAAAGTGCGTATCTGGGTATAGTTACTCCTCTTGTCGGCGAGAGGCGAGTCAGCGGCTTATCCCCCTTCGGGGATTTCACATTTTACGAGTAAGCGGTTCTCGGTTAAAGAAGACATCTTCTTTGCTTCCACTCAAAATGCTCTGCTCAGGAATGTCGTAATTAGAGCAAGTATTACACGCGACCCATTTACCGTCAGCGTCAAGTCCGCTGCGGTTCCACCCTCAGCTGCATCCAGCTGATTTGCAGTGAGCTTCACTCGTTGAACTTTTATGCTACCGCCCTGTCTGGTATGAAGCTTCTGCAACTGATTTTCGAGCCCTGACGACTCTGCCAGCTCATGAGTCAATATTCCGTAGCACGCCACTAAACGCCATCCTACTTATTGATATCTGCAAGCTGTTGAGCAAAGTTTCAATGTTGGCGCCTACAAGAGAGGGGAAAGTGCTTGAATTCCGTCATCATGGATTTAATCTACTCCTATGTTCGCACGCTCCTCGGGATCTATTCCTCTATGCTCAGCAACTTTATTATACCTACCGGTAGGTATAACAAGACCGCATAGTGCAAAATGGTAACTTTTTAGTAAATACTAGTTTGCAAAAGCAGACTGGGTGGACGAGATTTAAAGCAGGCCCATAACCTATATCTATTCTCTCGCCCCGCTAGGATAGCTATTGTCGCTCTGGCCCAGTACAGGAACTCAAAGAATACGAATAGTCCACAAGGTTCAAGGACCTTCTGCGTTTAAATCTGGTGCTAAGTAATACGGGGCCAAGGATTGTAGTAGACGACGTTCAGATTCGACAAGACCTCTTTTAGGACAAATTCAGGAAGCAAGGACAACCATAAAACTTAAGAATCTTACCTGTGGACTATTTTTTTTTAGATTTTATATGTAATAATAGCTTTTTAAATATTTGCTGAATTCAACTAGTAGGAGAATGCCCACGATGCAGCCCTGTCAAACTGCGGCGTATACTGCTCGATATTGGCACCATTTTCGGTAGCCGCAGATGCAGCGCGATCCGCGGCCCAGTTCATGTCCCTCGATACCAGGAAGAAAGATATCTCGCACGCCTTATCCGCATATGTTCCCATCACGGCCGATAGCCTCTCCCACAGGTCCCGATCTGGTCTGGGCCTCCCGTCGGCTGTCTTCCACTTCTCCTTCCCAGCCCACTGACGCAGCCACCCCGTCGCGCCGTAGGAGAGCATCTCGTTGTCGATGATCAAGACAAGGCGCTCCCAGCCCTCAGCCCACCACGGTCGGAACTCCAGAGCCCCAATTATAGCCCGGAGCTCGGCTCGGATGCTGGTTGGAGGGTATGCCTTCCCGTCTGGGCCTCGCTTCTCCAGCGGGAAAGAAACGGTGCTCGCGCTGCCTGCACCGTACACGAACCCGCAGCCACCCTTTGCGTTTTCCTTTCCGGCATTTTGACAAACACCATCGGCAAATATGCACATGGTCTTGACACCGCAGACCTGAGGAGCAAAACTCGGGCGAATGCAGTAGCGCCAGCGGTAGACGCCGTTGACTGAACTGTTGATAGGGAAGAATTTGAAAAAGTCCTTTGGGGGCGCCGCGATGGCTCTTGTTGGCGACAGGGCGGAGCCGGCGGACGACCAAGGGTGGAAGTGGGTGGCTGTCCAGATGCCAGATTCTCCACTGCCCATCTTCTGGCGCGTGCGTTTCACGTCCTCGATGCCCGGCACAGGCTGGACGAGTATGACGCAGGAGAGATCTGTCCCCTTGTCCGGATGGATCATAAAAGCCTTGGGCAGATTCTTGAGGCCGTCGGCCAGTGAGAAGTTGCCATCGAGGTCTAGGACCTTGCGGGGCTGCTCCTCCGCGTCTCCCATGGCTTCGTCGTCGGCATGGTCCGGCAGGAGCTGAGGGGGTGCGTTGGTACGCTTCGCGCTGACACTCATGTTTGCAAATTCATACAAGAATGAGCATCTGGCGGACTGGGGCGGGTCATGGTGGCACAGAAGGCGACCGCAAGAGGACGTTGCTCTCAGCGGGGTGGGATAAGTATATCCCTAGGTATTGACCCCTAATAATATTCAAGGTTCTGGGTATGGAAGTCTGTTTCAAAGGCAGCACCGGCCTTGGTCAAGAATGCTACCTTTATCCACCGCCTCAAATTTCGTACCTGTGCCTCCCTACGTCCTGCAATGTGCCACACAAAGCTTGCGCCCGCATCCCGGCAGTCACGTCTCTGATGAGGTCTGTAGCAGCGCAGCAACTCCGAAAGCGAGTTTGCCCCTGCGGCTGAACGGGTGAATCAACCGGGGTTGTATCGATTCCACAATGCCTGCCACCTATGTGAATGCGACACATTGAGCTGCATTGCACGCAAACTTACCCTGTCTGTGTCCTGTCGATCTCACTCCGCAGTTCGTACGTTTGAACCAGTCCACGCGACGAATCGTAGAGCGTGCACGTCGTTTCTTGAGCATAGCGAGGAGCAATGCTAGGCGCTGGGCCCTCCCTGTTCATCGGATCTTTTCGTATGGTGCGTATCCAGATGCCTCCGGCTTCGGCCGAATTGTGTTTAAACTCTCCACTGGCTGAAGTTTCTAACTCCTCTTCCAAAGCTCCCATGTAAAGGTAAGATGGGTATTACATTAGATAAATATATGAGTATAAGTTGGTTATAGAGTGTATTAAGTTTGATTAGAAGTCGCCTAACGAAAGTGGAAGCTATCGCTAAAGGTGATAGCGGGTCGAGGGGCTATAAGTACTTGGGCAGTAGGGGCTGCTAGGCGCCTTATCAAGAACGGCCCCAAAGCCTAGCGACCAGGCAGCCCCCAGGCCCTAACAAAAGGTTATTATATCCGGAGTAAAATGAAACCACTTGGATGGCTCCTACGACTCATAATAGCAAACCCCCCCCTCCCACCCAAATACATCCCAAGAGCTAAATACTTGGCAAGTGGAACTTTAACTAGCGGACAGCTGGTCTGTCCGAGACGGCGAGTTCGCAACGGGAGATGGCCGGAAGCCCTGGAAGGCAATGGAACAGCATAAGTGACACTTGTATATATATATACTATGACTATGCGAAATCGAGCGTGATATCGGCTATGGCCTTGGACAATGGATTCTCCAAGGTGCACTAGTACGTGCCAGTCTCCGAGGACCAGACACTTGGCTGCATTATTTCGAATTGAATTTGGGGTATATTCCAAGCTAAACGCTGACCATAGCACTTGTATTAGAACCGGCAAGGAATCACAGGTTAGCCACTGTGGTCATGGCAGCGATAAACGCTGCCAACATGGATGCACGCAACAAGCCGCTCCCGCTGCCGCCACCTCCAAGTCCACTTGCACCACCCTTCATCCCCTCCTTGAATCCTGCTTCCTCGCCGCCGAGGTACAGAGCACCAGCGTCTGTCAGTCCACCGTTGTCGTTAAACAGGGCCACGTTGTCGCCGACCCAGCCGTTGACGTCGTTGTCCTTGCGAAAAGCGCCAAACCAAGAGTAGGACTCGACATAGTCCAGACCGTCCAGGTATGTCAAGCTTTGGTTCATCATGGATAGTGTGGCGTCTTCATCCTGCTGCGGGAGGGCCATCTCGGTGATCCAGAACTTGAGATTGTCCGGGTCAACCGCACCGTTGTCTGACGAGTTGGTGTAATACTCCCGCATCGTTCCTATCCAGGACGCCAGGCCCTCGAAGTTGCCGTACCAGTGAAGTGCTACAAAGTCGGTCGGACAGCCATTGTCAGGGTCGATATTGCGGCAAGCCTCGTTGAAGTCTCGAAGCCAGTTCAGCCCGTTCCCAGAACCCGTCACGCTGGGGTGGGAGATGTTCCAGCTGCGTGAGGACGAGGTCCTCAGCGGCACAATGTGGTCTATGTATGCCTGTGCCGCGTCTGAGGGAGAGATGGAGCTTCCGCCGCTAGAAGTGGTCCCGTCGGGCTCGTTGAATGAGAGCAGATGGGTCGAGGTCGCAGGAAGGGCATTGATGGCTCCCTGCACGTCATTTGAGGATGCATCGTCGAGGCCGTGGATCAGAGGCACAAACGTGAGAGTCGAATTCACGTCCGCGACAGGGTAGGCTGACCACGTGTAATACCACGATATCCTGGAGTTCGGGGAGAGCAGGAGGTTGACATCGCCCTGGTGGGAGTCGCCGAGATATGCGAGGCCTCGTTTTGAATCGGATGTCGAAGCATGTGAGAGAGCCAAAGGCAGGAAGAGTGCGGCCGGCCCCAGGGCTGCTGTGGCTGCTGTTGTCCGCTTCATGATGGATGAATATGCACGGCTGGTGTCCCAGGTATGCTCGCTGTATATCCCATCCTGCAGGCAAGCAGCTTGCGGGAATCCCGGGCCTGGCTTATATAGACCTGCCAGCAGCGTAGGTCTACTCGATGACTGTTATCTCCCGCCAAGGTCGCAGGTGTCATCCCAAGAAACCGCAGTGCTCAGGATCCCACCACTCGCCGAACAGCACGAGGGCGTATCCATCGCCAGGGCCTGCTTGGTGACGTCACGGAACACTACGGAGTACTTAGTGTAAGTATCTTCTTATCCAGGGGTCCAGCCAAGGCAGGCGGCACGCCGGTAGCGCTGGGGCGGACACATCACCAGCGGAGCCAGCCCTCATCTTCACCTGCTCAGGGAGGCCTTCCAGGCGAATCGACACGAGGACGATGCCCTCCAGGCCGCCTCGCGCTTGTGCTGTCGCATTGACGAGCAGGCGCCCAATCCTGCCCCACCGAGGCGGCAATAGAGATGCGGCAGCTGTGCCACACGCAAGCGAGTCTCGGCCAACAAGCGCGAGTGGGCAAGGCGAAGACAGTGGTTCTGGCCAGAAACAGTATGCTATGGAGTATGCTATGGAGTATGCTATGGAGTATGCTATGGAGTGTGTGCTCCGTACAGCCTGCAAGACTGCAAAAGCCTTGGCCGAGGAAGACCGCAGACACGTTTTCTATGGTTCATCTGAGTTCGGGGAGCCGGGACGCCGGCCATGCACCCGGCAGATCGACCAACAGAGACCATGTCCACGTGGAGACGCCGTTTTCATTACCCACAACGGCATGGCGCCACGCTGCCAATTCCATCCTCTGACCCGCGCGCCTCGCTCGAGTTCTGGTTGCCCGCATCTCACCACCCGGGTCTGGGCTCTGAGGCCCCGCAGACTGTCAAACACACCCTGGAGCCACAGAAATGGATGACCACAACCCAGCCAGTTTCCACCTTGGACGGCCCCAGCCACGGAGCCCAGGCCCAGGCCCAGGCCCAGGCCAACCGCGGAATGAACCGGGGGGCGGGCCTGTCCCCGCCAACCCTGCGCAGGCGCTAAGTGCCGGACATGGCAGCAGTCCGGCCTCAGGCGACCAGACAGGCCAGGCAGTCCTGTTCGGAGATGGGCGCGTGGATGCCCAGTTTGAGCCGCTGGCCGAGGAGATGGCTCCGTCTGTTCCGGCTCTGGACTTCAATGGGTTTGTGCTTCATGCCACGCCGAGGCCGGTCCCCGAAGAGCTGCGGCGAGACCCCAGCGGGGCGTCGGTTGCGGAGCCAGATGCGGTCCTGGACGAAGAAAACGGGCGGACGTACCATAACTACCACGAGGGCAGATACTATTTACCCAACGACGCGGTATGTCGCCCAGCAACTCTGCTGCCCTGCTGCCCTGCTGCGCCGGCCTTGGCGCTGACGACGCTACATTTAGGCAGAGCAAGACCGCCTCGACCTGCAGCACAAACTGTGGCAAGTCCACCTGGACGGCGCGCTCTTCAAGGCCCCTATCCAGGTGCCGCCCAAGAATGTCCTTGACGTGGCGACTGGAACCGGCATCTGGGCCATAAAAATGGCCCAGATGTACCCTGACTCAAACGTCATCGGGACAGACCTGAGCCTTATCCAGCCCGACGGGCCTCCCAACTGTTCATTCATCAAGGAGGACGCCGAGCTGGACGAGTGGACCCTCCCTGTCGTGTTTGACTACATCCACCTGCGCATGGTTCACACCTGCTTCGACGACTACCGGGCGCTGTTCAAGAGATGCTATGACAACTTGGAACCCGGGGGCTGGGTTGAGTTGCAGGATGCCGTCTTCAAGCTCATGTGCACAGATGGCACCGCTGACGGCTCTTATATCGAGAAATTCTCTCAGCTGATCCTACAGGCAGGCGAGTCTATTGGTCGAGACTTTGATATACCGAGCAGATATAAGGACATGTTGATCGAGACCGGCTTTTTGGATGTTGCAGAAGACATTGGCCCTGTCCCAGGTACGACGAACTGTCATCGAAAGCTCCATCTTTCCTGATATCTTCATTCTCTTTCTCCCGAGCCTCCCCCCCCCCAAAAAAAAAAAAGAAAAAAAAAAAGGAAAAAAAAAAAAAAAAAAAAACAGCTTGGGAAATTGCTAACCCCTCTCAGGAAACCCGTGGCCGGACGAGCCCAAGTTCAAGTCACTCGGGTACTGGCAGATGATCAATTCTCACAGGGCTCTCCGTGGGTTTGGCTGGAAACTTTTTCGAAAACTTGGCATGGAGCCGCATGACATTGAAGTTCTCGTTGAGAAAGCCAAAACGGATATTACAGATTCCCGTCTGCACTTCTTCTTTCCGATGTAAGTTGAGGCCCACCTTCCCGCCACCTAGTTTGGCGCTCGTGTGTGAGGGGCTACTAAACATATGCGAAGATATGTCGTCTACGGCCGAAAGCCGTATGAATGGGAGCTCGAGCAGCCACCTCAAAAACGCCCGAGGATGTAGGTGCTAAGGAAAGGCCGCCTCAAGCCAAGGGAATGCGATGCGAACTTGAGGCACGGCAGAGATGTTATTCATGACCAGTGCAAGACTGCCAATGATTAGAGGCTACTAGTACAGATAAGGCTCAATGCTTGCACAGTCCAGTTCATAGTGGGTAGGACGCATGGATCAAAACTACACCCAAGGGTAGGCACAAAGACGATGCGAAGATATTTTTCGAAATTTACTAGCTATCGATGCCGCCACTCAGAATTCGTACGACAACTCCGAAGCGCAATATGGTTGCCATGCAATGAAGGTGCGGCATGTCGATATCAACGGTTGGATATCCTCAGCCGTTGCGCCCACAGGGGCCTCTTCGAGTTGTTTGAAAGGCTAACCCGTCGGACATACTTGGAATCAGGTGCTATATAGTCTTTGAAATGTTCTTGGTTCCCCGGTTCTCAGCTTCACTGGTCAACGAATTGGTCATATCCCATTCCTTGCTGACTGGCGAGCTCTGATGGTCTCACCCGACGCCCCGTGCCGCCTGGCCACAGGGCCTTCTTTAGTATCCTCGCAGCCGCCTCGGCGAGAGCATACGTTGGCGCCTGCGTGTGGCAAGTCGGCAACACGGGAATCGCGCTTGAGTCGACCACTCTCATCCCCTTGACTCCTTCGACTCTAAAGTCGGAGTCTAACACCTTGCCCAGCCTGCACGTGCCGATGACGTGGTGGTATGACTGGGCGCTCGTGCTGACCGCGGCCTCGAGGTCCACATCACTGGTTACATGCCGTCCAGGAAACGCTTCCCCTACGTTAATGGGCGCGAACACCTCCGAGCGCGTAATGGTCAGGAGTCGCTTGTACGCGTACAAGATGATAGCCTAGTCGGCCGGAGTAGTATAGTATCCTATATCGATCAATGGGTCGTCTCGCCAATCCGACGTCGCAAGCCGCACGGAACCACCACCTTCAGGCTGCACAAGTGCCACAATTCCAGACACGGTGTTGGAGAAGCCGTCGGGAACGGCGAGGAAGGGAGCGTTGACGTATTGATAGGCGATATGCGGACGGTCCTTGGGAAGGTTGAGAAGGAAGCTCATGTCGACTTCTGGCTCCAAGCTGTGCAGAACGGCGTCGGGTATGCGCTCTGTCACAAAGGTCGAACTTCCGGGAGTAGACAGAGGCCCGGCCCCATTATCTCGGTATTCTGCCATGAGCACTGCCGGCGTGGTGGGATCGGAGAATGCCGAAGAGGTGATGATGTGGGTTGGCGCCTCGAACATGTTGACTACCAGATGGTGGTCGAAGAAGTTGGATCCTACATCGAGACTGTCTGCCACAAGAGGGACGCTGACATCTGCGAGATGGTCTTTGGAGCCAATCCCTGAAACCATGAGCAGCCTTGGAGAGTATGTGGCCCAGGCATGGGAGGAGGCAAAGATGACTGATCCGCTGAGACACACCGCAAACTATGAACTGGGATAAGCTTCTGGGAAACAGGCCCCGGGCAAGTGAAATTGGATATTGTAAACAAGGCAGTAGACTTTTCGAACTTCGACCCCCAGCGGCTCAACCTGCTGTATGAGAGCCACCTTAGTCTTCTGTGTAATTACCTAGGTAGGGCACTGACCTCCGCGCATGCCGATTTCGACCGTATCTTGTCCCAAGCATCTCATGTAACCATGCTCTCCGGGAAGAGCGAGACTCAGATCGTAAGCCCACTTTGTAAATCAGCTCGTCCATGCCAGAGCTGTTGGTGATTATCACTGTGCGGACGGGGCCGCTGGCAGCATCCGCAGTAAATTGATTGCCTTGTAGAAACCACACTCGTTTGCCGTGATGGCGCCATAGCCCATTCGATACCACTCTTGAACTTGGGTTTGAAAATACCGTGTCACATAGGAGCCGTGATCTATTGTTTTGAAGCTGGTCCATCTATCGAAGAATGGCCTTTCGCCTCAAGAAGTGGATAATTCAACACCCACTACTGCGCTAAGATGTTTACAGACTTTGTAATCGACTCCGTCTGAGTTGACCAACTTTCACATCGACAGCTGACCACTATCACCAGCCCTACTGAACCGACTTACTGAGATTCACCTGCTGGCAACTTATAGCATCCCTCACTTGGAATCTTCTCGCCCTGGTCCCACTACAGCCCGCAGGTTAGAGTCGCTGTGGGCTCCCGCCTAGGATGCAAGGAACCTTGGAACTTACGTGTTCATGGACACAGCCATCAACCCAACGCCATCTATCCGTGGTCGAATATCGCGCGTATGACATGTTGGTAGCTGCAACGAAGCACCATGCGGTGTTGGCCTCACTGCCTAGTTTATTTCCGCTGCAGAAAAGAGGCCAGATGGTTTGAGGACCACTGGCGTAGCCTGGGTGGTGTTGCTATCATGCATTCAAAATGTTAATATTATCATCCACATTGTGTTCTTTGTATTTCATGTCACGACATAAGCATTTCGGAGTTAGACCGGCCTGCGTACCGTGTAGGTCGAATCAATAAGCGAAAACATTGTTCTGGGATCTCCATCGACGACAAATGAGCGGTAGAAAGCATAGGCTCTCTTTGCTGTCTCTTCCGCCGTCACGGAGGGGTCCGGCTTGCATAGAACAGGTGGGGCTGGCAGATTACAAAGATTCTCTCTCTTTGAAAGGGCATTATCCTCTGCAACTGGAGCCGCAAGGCCAATGGCAGGTGCCAGGACGCCGGTATAGAACAGTAGTTTCATGTTGGTGGCAGCATGCACAACAATGCTAGACCAGAGAAGTTCTTTCTTTAATCTCATGGGAGCTTATAGTATTTATATAGGCCATGGTCAAGGAGAGGAACATTTATAGGTACGTAGTGTGGCACATGCGGTATGTCAAAGATGGTACGTTGGATGCGTCCCTAATTTAGCCGCCTCTTGCCCCAATTTATGATAATTTACACAAATCACCCCCAGGAAATCTGCCGGATTGTGTCATTCAAGAAGATTAGAGTGCTGTTGCAAACGTACAACGCGGGGAAAGCCCACCTCCCGAGACGAAGGTGGGGTTTTGGGTCGGACTTCCATAGACACCTTGGGGGCGCAGCGGGCCAGCATATTTCAGGCCTACATTGACGTCAGTCTGGATTTCAGCTTTTGAAAATATTGCCCCTGCTCTTTTGATGTTCTATCGACTGGGGTTAGAGATCCTCTTAGACTATAAAGCTCCAGACGGATTGTGAGGCTAGTATAGGAGTCTGGACCAATACAACCCTAGATGATTAACCTGGGAAAACATTTAACTACTAAGAGGCCCAGGTGATGCCACTGGTTACTAATACCTTCGGTAATCACGATACGGATTCGGCAGAGGGAAATCACAGGAAAGTTATCGTTCCATCTTGATGACCTGGGAGGTACCTTACCCACTTCTTTGACTAGGCTAGATGCAGCACTATTCTGGGGACATTTAGTCGCATTACACGAGAAAACGGAATGTTTCATCGCATGACTTTGTAGGGCTTTAAAGAAAATGCGCATGTTATTTATCAGAGATCTTCAAGCCCTCTGTAGTTATTTTGACTTGGCCCGGCCAAGCAAGCCGATTTACGCAACAAAATAATAATGTGTGATCTTTACAAGGACTGGTTGCATGTAAGCGCTCCATTGACTCTCCAGGCGTTACGCAACCTCTGCAAGATAAGCGGCACAAGGGATTTATTGCGGCGGACTGGGGTTTTTGAAACAAACAAATAGTTATAGCGTCTGTTAAAGGTCGGCAACAAACTATTATTTTGAGTTCCACCAATTTAAGCACCACAAGTGCAGGCAACCGACTTATATATATGATCATATGTACTACCTCTTGGTAGGACCACAGGTGTGGCTATAGTGCAATGCCCGCCTTTCGTGGCGCTACCACTCAGCGCGGCAACATAATAGCGAGTAGGTCGGGTTCGAGATCAACATTAGGACACGAGTCTCCTGGCCTGTTTCCATATGTGCTAGTGCTTCTATATTTCATCTCGTCAAGGCTGATTGGTCTTGACCCGAGGACTACTAAAATATGCCGTTCATATGTGGCAAAATTCTATGTTCTCGAGTAACCCTAGGAGCTTTTACTAATCTCTCCGCATCCTATAATCTCCGCACCCCGCCTCGACATTACTTGCCTCGTCAATTGCCAAATCGGTTCGTCCTTATTTATACACTATGTAATGATTATGTGCGATGCGGTCCGCCTCCCGCTTCCATGACTGGCTATGCCTGTCACACCGCATCTTGCGAACCCCAAGTGGAGCAGAGTAGATAGTCGACTAGATTTGTGGTTTCTCAACTGCCAGGCAGTGGTCAGGCAGCTGAGTTTAAGAGTTTGTCCATAGCCCATCTAGCAGGCCGCTTTCAATCTAGATCCAAGAAATCTATGCCTGGATTTTAAAATGATTTTCCAATCTATCCCTACCACATCACCTTTTGGGTAGTTAGACTCGAGATATCTTGATAACTGTGACCGCTATTCCTTCCCTTATGCCTCCCTAAATGCGAGCTCCACCCTGCCTGAGGAATCCATTTACAAGATTCCTGATGTCTTCGTCGTCAGTTAAATCAACTTTAACAGTTTCGCCTCTCAAAAGAACTTCTCTAAGCGCGAGGCCGTCCTGAGAAATTTCCTCGAATGAACTTTGCCTGTGCAAAATGGCCATATGCTTAGACCCAGACCGTAGATGTCATCCTATTTCCTCGGAGGCGCACCACGGCCCAAATACTCCTCTCTACGTCTCCTATTCGGCGATACACAGTGCCACGTTACATTGCCTTCCCAGATCTCCTCATCTACGTCCTCAAAACGCCCTTCGTCGAAGTCGCACAGTTTTACATGACCTTGTGCGTCTAGGAGCATATTCTCAAGCTTCATGTCGCCATTTATGATGTGTTTGTTTATGAGCAATAAAAGGGCGACATAGATCCTCCAGGATTCAGTTCACTTCCATATCATCATATGACATGCCTGGGGGTATTGGCGGCCACGTTTCATCCTCGATACAGCTCACTGCGGCAATTGAGGGAGAGTTACTTGGTGGAAATTCACTGAGGACGTAATGGGCAACGTGTTTGTGTTTTGAAGTGGACAATTCAGTGAGGCCAGAGAAATGTGTTTTTTTTTTGGGGGGGGGGGGGGCTGGTTCGGTTTGATTTTGCTCTCATGAAGCCTGTTGAAGTTTCAGATGATGCAGCCAGAAGACGTTGAAGTGTTCCAACGCACGCGAAGGCACGTTGGCAACCAGCAAGCGTTCAAGGCTAGCTAGGTCGACTTATGTTGCAAAAGGTAGCGGCGCAGGTGTTTTTGCATTCCCACTAGAAAGAACCAACCGCTTAATTCCAACCAATGTCGCACCGCATCACACAATCCTCTGGGCTGGTGTGGACTTGCGTGCATCACGAGATGGCGCCATGGTTCTATTTAAGGATTTCTGAATCCAGCGCAGGCAGCCAGCACAAGAGAATTCACACCATACTCCTACTATTTACAAACCTCTGCGAATCGATAAATCATACTCTGTGGTGGTGGTAGTGATAGCCACCATGCTGGCCTTGGATGAATGGACTTGCAGATACGCTGTTCGGCTTTGCCTCGGCCCGTCCGGCTCAGGGATGAATTTGGAAATCATCCTCAAAGACATCATTAGTTGTGATTGCCTTGAAACCATTATAAGTACCGAGGCATTCAATAACATCTTCTTCATCGCCGTCCTTCTCGCCATGTGCACAATCACGAATAATGGCTATGAGAATTGCAAAGGCTGGTATCTGGGGCCGGGCCAAACCAGCAGCAACGTACGGAAGCACTGGTACAGAGCAAGTCGATGTGCTGTACGCTTGCAAGTCAGAATATCAGCCCTATCCTAACCCTCTCATCTCTGGGCGTACTCATGCTTAGAGGAAGGGCCCTTGGTACGCCTAGAGGGGCTTTGCGGAGGGGCTTCCTCTGGGCGCGTGGAGGGCCTTCCTTTGGGGGGTGTTGAGGGGCTTGGGGCGGGGTATTTAGAGAGGGGTATAAGAAATTATAGCAGGCTGCATGTTTATAATTCCTTGTATTGGGTGGGTGGGCGGATGTTGACTGTGACAATCTCTCTATAATGACTGCAATTGTCTGCCCCTACTATAATGGACATAAGTACACTTTAAGTTATCATCCCTAGCCTAAATGCAGCTCACCTAGGTAATAATTATAACATTTTAATCTCTTCCCAAATCTCTCGTGAATAAATCACGATTGTATGGTTGCTGTCCGAGCGAAACCATCCCATGTTTGTAGCTGAGCGCTTATGAGACAGTAGGGCCCAAACTCATGCTTAACTATCTATGTACGAATTTGAGGGACGATAGAGGTATATCTCGTGCAATATGTGCCGGAAATTTGACAACCAGAGGATGAGCACGCTATCAAGACTCACTTCTGTCAACCCAACAAATATATAATCAGTTGGTTGGGAATCCTCCTTATAATCATACACATTCTATATAATATTAAAACACTTTGACTATAATCAAGATCCTATGATTTCAATAAAAGTAGAACTCATGGGCCAGGGTTGTGCCGGGCCGTCACCTTTCCCTTCAGGGGCTCAGCTCATATTGTAGATCATGAACAGCCAATCCATGGGCAGACCACCTGAAACAGATGATCCAGTCCAGCCTCACCCTCGGAGGCCTTCTCACCGTTATCAATCCAACTGATCCACTCAAAACCACTGTTGGCTGGGATTCTCGGAGACGTCGCGCCGTCTCCCAAATCATGCACAGGGGACCGCGATGAGGGAAGAAAAGCTTGGCTCATTGTGCACCACGCCCATTGGCGACAGTGTTCTGTGCAATGACGATCTATGCCCCTGCGGGCCATGTGAGTCGGCAGTGCTGCCGTTGCCAAGACGGCTTACATTGTTTATTTAACACCGGCTAATCACAGGTCTTGGGCGGATGAACTGCATGCCCAGCATGCCAGAGACGCTGTCCGCCATGGCACGGCCATGAATCTTGAGGTTGGCGCCCTCGCGGAGGGGACCTTAGTTCCGGTCAAGGGCACATTTAAAAGCGTGGGTGGCCGCCGTCCTTGCATGGAGAGCACAGATGAGAACGCCGTGAACTCGTTCTCTCCTCGGACAGCCAGCTAGCTTTTACCGAAAACCTGAACTCGCCACTCGACGCCGGTAGCAAAATGAAGGCCGGACTCATTCTCCTCGCCGCCGTGACCTCGGTCACAGCGCATGCCACGTGGCAAGACCTGTGGGTTGGAACCGAGGACAAAGCCTCAACCTGTGTGCGGACGGTCAAGGACAACTCCCCCATCGCCAGCGTTACTGATGCGGCGATGGCGTGCGGCCGCAGTCCTGCGTCCTCTTCCGGTATTTGTGAGGTCAAAGGTTGGTGTTGTACACACACCAAGAGAAGCGATAGATAAAACACTCACACGTCCTACAGCTGGGTCCAGTCTGACGGTCGAGATGCACCAACAACCTGGTGATAGGTCCTGCAGCAACCCGGCCATCGGAGGAAATCATTACGGCCCAGTGATGGTTTACATGGCCAAGGTCAGCGACGCGAAGACGGCCGATGGGTCACAGGCAAGCTTCTTCAAGGTTGCTGAGGATGGATACACTGGCACGACGGCTTCGTGGGGAACAGAGATCCTCAACGCAAACTGTGGCAAGCGAGCCTTCACTGGTAAGATCAAACCCTGTCTTATTTCAGCACCGCCATAATAATATTTGCCAACTGTCATAAGTCCCCGCCGACCTCGCAGCCGGGAACTACCTGGTCCGAGCCGAAGCAATTGCTCTTCACGCTGGCGCTGGACAGCCGCAGCCTTACGTGTCATGCTTCCAGATCAACGTCACCGGTGGAGGTTCCGCAAACCCATCAGGCGTCAAGTTCCCTGGAGCATATAAAACTGGCGATGCCTTGTTCTCGACCTCTATATGGGACTCCAAGTTCAAGTATACCAGCGTGGGACCCGCCGTCTACAAAGGTTGAACACGCTGCGACAATGAGAGACACAATCAGCCGCATGACGAACGAATGCATCTACCTTCTGATTTTGTAAATAGTTTGGGCTACGAATAGAATATACTAGATCGGGTCTTTATAGCCTGCCACAATAGTCTGGTTGCATCCGTATCATGTTTATCTTTACTAATGGTATGGTACTGGTCTTGCCTCGCTCGATTGCATCCCATGGATCGCTGTCAATACTACCCAATTGTCACGACACATAACCGCTGCACTATAGTTACGTAGGTGCCCTCAAAACAAAAGGTACAGAATTCCAGAACACTCTCTGGAACCTAGTGCAGTCTACATAGCTATAGCCACCCAAGTGCCCCTGGGCCCCTTCCTGGTCAGGGCTATCACAACAATACTGAAAAGGAATAAATTCGGACCACTGTGGCTCCTTCAAACCAATACCCCCTGGAAATTCGAAATAGATGGAAAACTGTGCATCGTGCACGATCTTGAACATCGTCTCGCTGAACTTCTGAGAGCTTGCTAATATAATCAACAATGCAAATGTGGAGATCAACTATCCACGTGCTGCGCACAAGAAGGTTTCAAGCATATTTTAGCTATAACTGGGTGTTCCTCAACTATGGATTATTGCACTTCTGAAGGCAATGCTGTGAACCTTGCACCCTTGAGCGTTGATAGCTCAGCTGAAGTCTGATAAAGACTGGCTTAAAGATTAAAAGGGGTTTAAGTCTAAAAGAACACATATAATACATAGCTAACATATGATACATTTCTGTAATTAAAAGATTTTTTTTTTAAAAAAAAAAGCAATATTATAATTTTAATAATTATAAAGATACTTTTTACACATATAATCCTAATTAGGATATAGCTTCAGTGTATCTTAGGTGAGCTGCGTACCGCGTCCTTGATTCCATGTGTGGAAAGTGATTACCCGAGCCTTTACCGGAGGATTTTGAAGTTCAAGTGGAGGTATGAAGCGATGACACAAATACCCAGACTCAACGCAACATTGCCTCGCGACTGCCGGCACCATCGTCACCGCCTCACTCCGACTCCCACTCCCCCCTGGCTAGAGGTGAGTTATGCCATGCTCAGAGGCACACGCCAGCACAGTAGATGTCAGGGGCTCGCATTCGACCGTTCGTGCCTTCAAGGCATCGGGGCCGATCGGGTCTGTTGACAAAGTCTGACGATCAAGTGAGTGGCGCCAGTTCATCGCTTGTTCCCATCCGATCTGAGTTCCAAGGTTGTACTCGCACCCCGCGTGATCCCAGCCTCTCTCCGCATTCAAGTTCCCACCCCAGTCGGCCCGGGAGTCTGGGCATTGATACGCTGCTTGACCTGGACCCATCGAAACCCCACCAGCTCCTCACATTGCAGTAGCAACGAGCGGCATATTGGACCTGCAGCGCAAGTGCCGAATATGTTCCGGCACGCAAGGGTACCGCGGTGGTTTACCCATCGCGTCATCCTCCTCCCGGATGAGGGGCAAGATGGGTATGGAGCCTCTTCCGATGCCTGGCATGAGCTGGCTGGCCATCGCGACAGCAAAGTCGCCGTCACCAGAGTACGGCCATTGGGCTCAACGTCTATATGAAGTGTGAAAGTCCTCGCCACGCCTCGTCGAGTTAAGCTCTCTCACACCCCCAAGGCTCCATTGTCCCCCTGAGCTTGACAACATGAAGGTTCTTCAAACAGCCCTGCTCGCCGTCGTGACGGCTGGTGTGGTCGTTGGCCAAGCCAATGACACCGGGGTTCCTTCAGAGGTTCCTTACTATGGCCTCAGCCCACCCGTCTATCCGTCTCGTGAGTCCACCACTGCTCAGCTGGCAAGAACAGTCACGCAGCCCTGTAGAACGTACTGACAAATGCTGGCAGCCGTCGGGGGTGGCAAGACAAGCCCGAGATGGTCGAAGGCCTACAGACGGGCCAGGGCCCTCGTGGCGCAGATGACCCTTGAGGAGAAGAGCAATGTCACACGCGGCTTTACCGGCGCGTGTGTGGGCAACACCGGAAGCGTGCCCCGTCTCGACATCCCTGCGCTCTGCTTCGCAGATGCTCCAGACGGCATCCGTGGGCAGGAGTTCGTCTCTGCATTCCCGGCCGGTATCCACGTCGCCGCTACATTCGACAAGGACCTGATGGAGAAGTATGGCCGCGCCCTGGGAGAGCAGTACTATGCCAAAGGCATCAACGTAGCCCTCGGCCCCGTCGCCGGGCCGCTGGGGCGTATGGTCCGTGGTGGACGCAACTGGGAGGGTCTGTCAAACGACCCCTATCTGGCTGGGGTCGGAATGGGTGCCATCACCAAGGGTATCCAAGATGCCGGCGTGATCGCCACACCAAAGCACTGGCTCCTAAACGAGCAGGAGTATCGACGCAGAGGGAGCGATGCTGGTGCTGCTATCAGCGCCGATGTTGACGACCGGACGCTCCACGAGTTGTACGCATTCCCCTTTATGGATTCGCTTCGCGAGGGAGCTGGGGCACTCATGTGCGGATACAACCGTGCGAACCAGAGTTATGTATGCCAGAACTCGAAGCTCCTCAACGGCGTGCTCAAGACCGAGCTCGGCTTCGAGGGCTTCGTCGTGAGCGACTGGGGCGCGCACGAGTCGGGCGTCGCCAGCGCCAATGCCGGGCTTGATATTGTGATGCCAGACGGCGGGTACTGGGGCAACAACCTCACACAGGCCGTCAGCAACGGCTCTGTCAGCACCGGTCGCCTCGACGACATGGTGACCCGTACGCTAGCCAGCTTCTTGTACCTCCGCCAGGAGAATACCTTCCCTAGCCCTTCGATTTACTCCAGCACGCAGAAGCACCTCGCCGTCAACGCGCAGGCCTGGGATCACAATGAGCTGATTCACGAGATCGGGGCTGCGGGGACTGTGCTGGTCAAGAATGTCAACGGCACGCTGCCGTTCAAGAATCCCAAGTTCCTGAATATCTACGGATATGACGCAACCGTCAAGGCCAAGCCCTGGGAGAACCCATCGCGGTTCGGCGGAGGCTATGAGGTCAACTTTGGATGGGAGACGCTCAACGGGACCCTGATCACGGGCGGCGGTTCTGGAGGCAGCACGCCGTCTTACGTCTATGACCCGTTCATGGCCATCTCGGACCGCATCCGCAGGGACCGAGGCACCCTGAGGTGGGACTTCTGGTCTGAGAACCCATCGCCGGCATACTCCAATGCTGAGCACTGCCTGGTCTTCATCAATGCCTATGCCTCCGAGGCCTTCGACAGAACGACGCTCAAGGATGAGTTCAGTGATAACCTCGTCAAGAACACCGCGGCCAAGTGCAGCAGTACCATCGTCGTGCTTCACTCTGCCGGTGTTCGCGTGGTGGATGAGTGGATTGATCACCCCAACGTCACCGCTGTCATCTTTGCCGGCCTGCCCGGCCAAGAGACAGGTCGGTCGCTTGTGTCAGTACTGTACGGAGACACCAACCCCACCGGCCGCCTGCCTTACACTATCGCCAAGAACGAGTCGGACTACGGCGATGTCCTGAACTCGACCGTTGCCGACGACTACTATCCCGCTACCAACTTCAGCGAGGGCTTATTCATCGACTACCGAAAGTTCGACAAGGACGAAATCGAACCGCGGTTCGAGTTCGGCTTCGGTTTAAGTTACACTACGTTCGAGTACAGCGACCTAACGACCTCACTCGTTGGCAAAGCTGCGAACGAGAGCTTTGCGGAATATCCCGACCCAGAAGTTGCTATCATCCAGGGCGGGCACCCCGATCTGTGGGATCCTCTCGCTGTGGTTAAGGCCACCGTCGAGAACTCAGGCGACCGGGATGGTGCAGACATTGCACAGCTCTACATCAGCATTCCCGCCGAGGGCACGCCGACCAGGCAGCTCCGTGGCTTCAAGCGCGTCGGCCCCCTGGCTCCAGGCGAGAGCAGGCGAGCCGTCTTTGAGCTGACGAGGAGAGATTTGAGTATCTGGGACGTAGGGAAGCAGCAGTGGAGGCTGGTCAGAGGAGAATACGGCGTCCACGTTGGGAGGAGCTCTCGGGACCTGCTGTTGACGGGATCATTCAAGATCGAGTAATCTTCGTAATTGGATAACAAAGATAATTATAATATGACTCCGGCCTTATTCTCACTTCAGCAAACCAGGCCTCTTCAGGGCATGAGTTGATATCACAAATAGATGTTCATAGCTTTCTGGCTATCGTTCGCGGAGCATAGGGACGTGCTCATGATATAGATGGATTGAACACTTTGATCTTCACTCTGAGTACTGGATTTGAACATAACTCTTGAGGTCTAAATGGACGGGCGCAGTTACGCCGCGCGGGAAGAGTACTAAATCGTCCCAATTCGTGATGTTCTCTGGCACGTGTAACTTGATTAAACGAGGTAGAAGGGCGCCAGGCCCGGATGGTAGTTATTTGCTGTGTTCGGGAGGAGAAGTCCCCATACAGCTAGCGCTCAATATTTCTCCTTGAATACACTCCTAGACACCATGTACCCCTTCCCAGACCAACGAAACGCCCCATTGTAACATACGCGAGACCACGAGCGCAAACAAACAAAATAAAGTGAAGTTATTCCCAGTCCCGGACAGATACCCAGAGGCCGTCATTGTGAACTCTTCCTCCCGGATATCCCAAACCCACAAACCTCCTCCAGGCCATCCATCCATCCCGGACAACCCCTTTATCCTTATATTAAGTTCCCTCACCTTAACTTATTAAAATCTCCTTTCTGGAGATCCTCCGCGGGCGGGGCAGATAGCACACTCAATCGTAGGAACCTCCTCGCTGGGCAGGACTTCAGGGGCCAGCGTATTCTAACAAGCAGGTTGGTATTCCCGGATAAGCTAAAAGCAAAACGGGGCCATCAGATCATCGTCCCGGAAGAGGAAGTCGTCATCCTAAGAAAATAAAAGAAACCAAATAGGAGCAATCATCCTGGAATAATAGACTCAGGCGCCCGGTCCCAGTCCTCATCACCATAGATAAACAGGCCCAGCCCTCAGTTTATTTTACTATCTCCCATAGGAGGAGTCCCCCATACGGCTACAATATAACATTTCTCCTTCAAAACACTCCTGGGCACCGGGTACACCTTTCCGGACCTACAAACTCCAGCCCAGGCTTGACTGACTCTACGCACACCAAACTATAGATCACCGGAGAGGCGCGGCAGGGCGATGTTCGCGATTAAAAATTACACTAAATATCAGTAACTAATAGACATACCTGTCTGGCACACCTTCGAAATCAACATGGCCGGGTTCTCTTTGGACTAAGCCACCAGGGCGGTACCAGGGGAAGCCGTGGCATAGTTGTCTGAACCTCTATAAATCTCGTGGACTAGACTAGGCCTTCCCAAAAGTCCGGTGCAAACATTACGGTGCCCGCACCTTTTTGACCTTCATTTGAATCCAAAAAGACTGACAATCTGTCCGAACACAGCGTCGACAGCGCGACAGCAGGCATGGTCTGGGCACCATACGAGGTTTGCAACACCGAGGACAGCCTCATCTACGTCTTCTGGTCAGCACGCCACTAGTAGTAGACCCCGGGCACGGCACGGCAACCCAGGATCCGCAGCGCTGTACGACAGCTGCCGACTTCGAGGCATTCTAGCGCACCGCAGGACTACCGCGCCGCTCATCAACCAGGAGTTCCGGAATCTCAGCACGAGCGGCGCCTTCGCAGGGCTCCTCGAATAGCGAGACCGTCAGCCAGGCGGACCTCGGGGGGGGGGGGTTCGTGGACCAATTCGAGCATGAGAGGTTTCCCTACAGGTGTCAAGAATGAGCCTGCGACGCCGGTTAGAGATGCTCAGGAAGAGTATGATACTATTTCGGCTAGATACCTATAGTCGCGGCTCCAGTGCACGGTATATTATGTAGATATGAACCATCAACACGTATCAATTGAGAATGAGGATGGGTTTACGAATTATAAATACAACAGATCCGTCATCATATACATATCTGACACCACATACTTCATAATACCTCGACCATGCGAGATATTTAACTACTATATATTTACGTGGACATCAAAATACACGCACTAGAGTGCCTTGCTGCTGCGCCGCATCTGGTTCCAGGCCAGCACACCTCCCTATGGCGTACAGGGCCCATTTATATTAACCGGATGCCCATAGTACGTCAGGTGTGCCAGGTTGATGCCGAGGCCGTTCGCCCCCTCTCCGCACTGCATCTGCGTCTGGGTATCGCTGGTGCTCGTACACACAAAGGTGTTGTTGGCGTCAGCCGGGTCCCGCTGCCAGAATGAGTTGCGCGTCGTGGACTGATACCCACCCGCGTCGGTAACGGGCGCGAAGTTGGGGACACCATCATCCTCATCTGGATCCGGGTTAGTCTTCTGTTCCTATAGAGTGACTTTAAATGGCTGGGAGTACACATCATCCATAACCACCCCGAAAACCTCCAGAAGAATCTCGACTTGGTAGCTGCAAGGGTATAGTTTCTACTTACGAGTGGAGCGAAAATATCTTGTTGTACTAGGGTCCGAGGCGAGGAAATTGGCCTCAACCGCCTGGACGTAAGCCGCATCACCCGTTCGGGGCTCACCAAAGGTATACACCGTCAGGTTCGGGAACAGCGGCTGAAACTGCATGGCAGCCAGTGATGCCATGGACCCGCCGAGACTACACGTAGAGTTAGCTTGTTTGCCAGTTGGTTCCAACAAGATAGGACGCAGTGTGGGCCGCTCGATTCTCTGAAGAAAAGAAGAAGAAGAAGAAGGAAAACGAACCTATGCCCAGTAACCACAACCGCATACCCAGGAAACTCCCCCAGCACACCCTCCACCATCGCCTGCACCTGGCTCCTTGCCGCAAGCCACGCCTGGTAGAACCCCCCGTGCACGCGGCACCCGGCACAGTTGGCAGCGGCCGTCTCGAACGGCGCCAGCGTGATGTTGAGGTCGACGTCGACGTTCCTGTCGCTCGCCGTCCCGCGGAAGACGACCACGGCTTCGCGCGCTGCGTCGTCGCGCAGCACCTGGCCCTGGACGTCAAACGTGGTCTCGTTGATGAAGCCGGCGCGCACGAGGCCGGCGGGCGCGCCGCAGAGGGCACCCGCGTAGACGTCCATGGAGAGGGAGGCCATGCGGTCCAGCCGGGCAAAGAGGGGCGGCGGGGCGCCCTGCGTTATGTCGCAGAGGGACGGGGCCCAGAGGAGAGGGGAGACCGCCAGTGCGGCGGCGAGCATCGTGGGAAGGGCAAACGAGGCCTTCATCGTTTCGGCGTCTTGGGGGCGGTACGAGTTGTGAGAAGGTGCCGTCTGTTTTGTCTGCCAGGCCGCGGGCAGGGAGTTGGAATACTTGTTATATTCGCCCAACGGTCTTCGGCAGACAAATACGAAACTCGGAAAGGGGTCATGTACACATTGGATGGAGTATGCCTTACTCGCCTTGTCTATTCCTATGCGGTTATCGTATTGTAACCCTCGGAAACTTGGTGTTATCGGTATTATGCTTGCCATCTACCGCTGGGTCTTTGAGCGTTTACGACTGAATAAGGGATCACCTGTGCATCTTCTTTATTCAAAAAAAGAAGAAGAGAACAAGAAGAATTGTGATCGGATTTAAGAACGAAACCAGCTCTCCTTCTTTAGCGTCACGATAGCTTCCATGTCAACTAGTCAAGCCTTCACCAAGTTCTTCGTTCGGATCCCTGTCCTTGTGCGAGGCTCCTACCGAGAAGCTCCAGACATGTTTTTGACCGAGGCTCGAAGTTCACAGGTAAGCTCGCGGGGATCAAGGGGCAGTGTCAAAAGTGCAGACCGGGTTGATACACTGTATGTCAGGACCCTGTGAGAAGCCGGTCTGCGCCATGCCGTCCGATCTGGGCCTCTCGTCGAGGGTCGAATGCCAAGCTCTAATCGCATGACACATCCAGAACAGGAACCCAATACAGAGGAAGAAAACATGCGTGCGAGGCTCTTATTTGGAACCGAAGCTCATCTAAAACATTCTCATCTATATGCTCGTCGAAAGGATGTAATAGGCATACAATGGAAAGCAAGTAGCCCGCCGCTCGCTATGCAAATAAACTTCTCGCAAGCTCCCAGTTGTTATGGCCATGTACGGTTGGCTGAGGAAAGAAGCAAGGAAGCAAGTGCAGTACTGACGTTAACAGGGCCAGCATCCATATTCGAATCAGATTCTCCACCACCGAAAAAAAGCTTCTGGCCGGAAGCGAGCTGGCGAGAGCTGCATTCGACATTCCGCCACGAGGCTCGACCCGCTCGCAGGGCCTTCTGAAGCCCGTCTCGTGCTGCTGCTATGATAGAACGGAAAGAAAGACAACTGCGTCCCATGCTGCCCGGTGGTGAACAACACTTGAATCCCTGCGGCCCTGTCAGTCGCAGATTTGTCTGCTTCGACAGATGGTGCATGCAGAGCCACAAAGTCGCTCGTCCACCGCGACCTGACCGCCGCTTCAGCCTTAGATGTACCCGACATCCTCCTGGGCCCCAGCAACTGCCGTGTTCTCCTCCATGGCGACTCTGTTGGTGGATTCACTCTCGAGCATGTCGATACCCTCAATGCCAGCACCAAAGTCCATGACCAGGATCTTGGGATCCTGTCCAGTAGACACGATCCTGCGGTAGTCGGATTTGGCGCTCAGCACCCAGCTGGCATGCCACCTAGGAAAGTCGAGCAGCTGACGGCCAGACTCCATATCGAACACCTTGATATCGGTGTCATACGAGCCCGAGATCAGACGTCCCGAAACACTGTCTATGTGCAGGGACCGCACCAAGCTCTCGTGCGCCTTCATCTCCCTGAGGCATTCGCCCGTGTTGGCGTCCCAGATACGAATCACCTTGTCGTTACCAGCGCTGGCCACGTATCTTCCATCCTCGCTGAACTGGCTGCACGCCAGGCCCTTGGTGTGACCCACGAACTCGCGGATCTGCTTGCCCGTCTCGATGTTCCACAGCTTGACCCGGAAGTCCCCACTGCAGGAGACAACCGTGTTACCGCGCATCTGCACTGCATTGACTGGTCCGCTGTGGCCTTTGAGCTGTTTTAGGAGCTGGCCGGTCTCTCTGTTCCAGACACATATGCTGATGTCCTTTGAGCAGGTCACGATATGCTTGTCATCGAAGCAGAGGTCAAGGACGGCAGCGGTGTGGTGGCGCAGACGCCGCACAGGACGGTAGCCGCCCTTGACGTCGTACACAATGCATGAGGCATCGGAGCTTCCCGTAACAAGGATATTGTCGTCGTACTGAAGGCAGAGGATAGACGCTTTGTGGTGTGTCTGGAAGGAGACCGTTGTGGGGACTGAGGTTGTGCGATTCTGTTCGGCATGCGCTCCCGTATGGGGCTCATGGCTCACTGAGTGCGTTGGATTTCCGTGCTCGTCGTAGAGCAAAGCGTTGTCCTTGATAACCTCGGGCGGGCCAATGACCAGCTTGCACGCCAAGGTATGCATGTCCCAGATGCGGATCGTCTTGTCCCGGGAGCCGGTGATGATCTTGTGCCTGTGCGGAAGTGTTCAGTATATACAGTCTGGTGCGGTAGAACCATGAGATATGACGGTGGGGAGGAGGGGTGGTCATACTCATCGAATTGCAAGCAATAGATGCTGTCCGAGTGCCCGTTGAGATACATTGACGTGGCATGGCCCCGCTTCCATCTCTTGCTCAGCTCCTCGGTGACCCTGTAGGCGTCTTTCCAAGGGATGTTCGGCTGGATGACGGGCACGCCGAGTCCAGTGCCTGGCTGGATCGGGCTGCTCGTGGCATAGGTGCCGGTCTTCTCGCGCAGGTAAGACTCCCTCCAGATGTGTTGAGACGAGATCATGTCCCGCCACGATCTCGAGACCAGGCTTGCCCTCGCCAGATCTGCAGCATCGAGATGGGCAAGCACTTGGATCGCCAATTCCGCGGGCAGCCTGTCGATGAAGTCGATCCTGCTGATCTCTGGGGCACAGGCATACAGCACCCCTGCACCTTCTGACGACACCATGTCCAGGTCCTGCTGGTCGCCAGCGTCAGAGTCGGAGCTGGTGACAGCGATGCCAATGCCGCTCTCCCGGTCGGTCTGGGTCGAATCGAGGGTCAAGCGCTTGTTCTTCAAGACGGGCATATCGGCACGCCCCTGGGGGTGAACGGTGGGAAACATGTCGTGCTGCCAGGCGGCGGCGGCAGCTCGTGCGCCCGAGCCTCCATTCCGCGGTATGACAGGCGGCTCGCCGCCCACGCCCGGCCTGGGGACCGAGTAGGGGATGTCATCTTGTGGCTGATAAGGGACCTCGCGGGCGGGCATTGTGAAGTCACCGTACAGGACACGAGAGTGTCGGAAACTAGTAGCCTGCCGCAGACGGTGCCACGTCGCATTGATGCCGTGGCTGGTAGTCGGACGAGACTGCTGTGTACTGACTCGGGAGGGAGACAAGCCTCCTAAGGGCGAGGGCGGGGTTGTCTGTATGTGATGGTGCGAGTACGAAGGAGTGTGGCCAGATCGATGATGCTGCCGGGGCGTGTCGCGTGACTCTTGGAATGTGTCGGTGGCAATGGAGGTCCGACGGTGAACCAGGCCCTTGAGGGAGACAGAGGCGCGCCTGAAGATGCCGCTTATCCTGCCCTTGCCCTTTCCCTTGCCGGCGCCTGTGAAGCCTGGGGAGGCGGTCTCGTCGTCGGCGAAGGCGGGGACGGAACCGGAGCCTGGTGGCGGCCTAGAGGCGGGGGCCGAGCTGGGGGCGGCGGCGGCCAGTTGGGCAGCCGCGCTGGCGCTTTCAAAGGAGTAGTCACGGAACTTGGCCTCGATGGCGTCGGGCGTGATGATGTGGGACTTTGGCCGCCAGGGCAACGACATGCTTCGGCGTTGCTTTGTAGTGTTGCTCCGGCGGGGAAGGGGCGCACAGCAGGCGAAGGAGGACGAAGGGGAGGGTGTGTAGGAGTACTGGCGCGGCTTGGTCGGAAAGGGGAGGGTGTCGATGGACGAGTCGTTGTCGGCTTCGGGGTACAGGGCGTCATGGGCAGGAGCCCAGTCGGAGACTGGGAAGATTCGATGGGCCGAGGAAGACGGCATGGCTGGTCGTGGGTCGGGGGGCGAGGGTCGAGGGACGCAATGGCCCAAGGTGGGTATGTGCGAGTGCGATGCTGCTGCTGCTGCTGCGGCGGTGGTGTGTCGTCTTGTTGTAGTGCGGCGCGGTTTCGTACTGAATGTCGAGGCTTGTGGTGGAAAGAGCAGCCGTCCGGGTGCTTGCGTCTCCTCTTCAATCCTATGACCTCAGTCTTCCGTCTTGGTCTTTGCTTGCAGGCGGACTGGGCTGGCACTGAGACTGGGCAGATGAGGGTGGAGGCGAAAGCTCAGGCGCGTCGCAAGGGCAGGGCTGGATGGCAGGCACGAACGAACGACAAGCAATGTCGGGAATACGACAACAACAAGAGGCAACAAGACCACGGGACGAGACGACAATACAAAGGGCAACAGGGCGAGGAGGCGAAGAGATGAGGAGGCGAAGCGGTGCGAGGCGGTGCGCGACGATGTGGGTGGATGATATACAAGGCGGTGCGAGACGAATAGATTGTTGGGCGGCACGGGCTGTCGGTAAGAAAGGGTGACTAAGGTGGCTAGGCTATCCCGGTTACGGGGCAGCCACTCGATTGAACGGGATGTTGATTGTAGTAGTAGTAAGTACTGGTGGCTGTTGTTGTTGTTGTTATGATGACGGAGACAGTGTAGCAAGGACAGGAACAGAGCCGACGAAAGAAAGAAGAGGCAGGATGGTGAACCATTGGACGGTGACGAGATGCGGTGCGTTGCGCCGGGCCTGTGCTTTGCGCCTTGCGCTTTGCTCTTTTTCTGTTTTCCCCTTGGGAAGAGGAGAAAGCCAGGTCGAGTCAAGTCAGGATGCTGAGACGAGACGCGGACAGACAAGCAGGAGGAACAAGGCGCAAGCAAGCTGGCAAGCTGGCACACCGAGAGGCTGGTAAGGCCGGCCGGCAGGCGGGCAAATGGGATGGATGGCAGGATGAGTGGGTGGTGGTGGTGTAGGCTGATTGAGACCACCCCTTGGGAAGAGACCGAAAAAATAGCATGCATCGGGAAAAGGGTGCACGCATGCATGCTGCCATCCCAAGCAACTGCAGCCCAAGTCACGGCCATGGCCACTAGACTGATTGCAACCTGCCACTACCTGTTACATGGCCCATGCGCCAGTATTACTAGCGCATGGTGTTCCCGTCTTGCATCTGACGTGCCATTTGCCCTGGCACTGACCGCCCCGGACAAGGGGGGGGAAGATACAGGGGGTGGGGCCCGGCAGGAGAGTCGGGCAGGGGGTGGGGATTGGCAACGGGTGGCAGGGGCTACCACGGCTGCACGACTGGGCTCCGGGCTCTGGCTTATTAGGGGAGAAGGGGGGAGGGAAGATGGAAGGGGGCCTCGAGGGGAGGAATCACATGTTGCTACTGCTACACTGCACCACACCAGATACAGGGCACAAGAATACTACCACCTTGCACTCCATTGCACTCACCTCAACTGCGGTCCAGGCACTGCACTGTCAGGACTGTCAGGTCAGTGCCAAGCCGGTCGGGGGCCAAGGGGGCGGCCCATGAAGGTCTGGGGCTGAGGTCTGAGGTCGGAGGTCGGAGGTCTGAGGTCTGAAGGGGGACTGTCTCGAGGAGAGTCACGCAACATCAATCGCAGGGTCCAGCCGCTAACAAGCATTCTCCAGACTGAGATCGATCCGAGGGTTGGCCCAAGTTGGGGGCAGGAGGGGGGGATGAGGGGATCAGCCTGACCCCCAAGTATTCTATCGAATCAAACATAGCACCACCACGACAAATCCGTCTCAGTCAGCCCTGGCCTATTCCCACTGATTCCCAAGAGAGAATATTCCCTACCTAGACATACTTCAGTGAGTGTGCGCGACTCTTGTCCGTGTTTCGATTCTTTGGCGGCAAGCTGACACCAACACAGTCGGCATGAGCCAGGTGGGGAAACAAAACATCAGCCATCAAAGAATGGAGAGACGTTGCAGAGCCACCAGAGTCATGTCATTGCCCGAATCGGATCGGGGGTCCATGGTTGGTAGCCGAAGGGGGCAGCACCAGAAACAAATTCTCTGTTCTTCTGTTCTGTTCACCTCTTCGATGGCCCTGGCCGGCCCACCCCTTTCCGTCCTGCCTGGCACGACTGGCTCTGGCTGGCTGGCTAGCCCTCATGCCGATCCCACCTGGTTGCCAGGTTGCCATGCAAGCACGCAGGACGCCGGCCCTGGAACTAGAGAAATCCGGAACCTCAAATCTTACAACGCCCGCCGCCCTGGCCGAAAACGGCAACTGGAAACTCTTCCCTCGCCCCAAAACCAGGAACAAGCCGCCAGCAACCAGGTCGTAGCCAGACAGACACCAAGGATGCTGCTGGCTGCGTGCGACTTAGCAGCCGGCCACTCTGCCGGCCATGACAGAGAGCATCGCACCGACGCTGGGGCCGTGGCGATGCCAACAGCGTGCCGTGGCGTTGGTCTCAAGGGTGATTGATGGCTGATGCAATCTGGCCGTGTCCATTCCGCCGCGCCGACCAGCAACCGACAGCAGCCCGGCTCATGCGAGGGAGGCCCCATGCAATGTGAACCGACTCGTGGACCGAGGTCAGGATGTCGGGCCTAACCGCGGGTGCCCGAAACCAGATGGTCCGACCTCCATCGGCTTCTTTTCTTCTGCTTCTTCTTTTCTGCATGGGAGATCATTTGTCGACGGCTGCCTATCCGAGGTACAACACTGCGTGCTGTGTATGTGCTCGTCCCGGCGGACGACACCCACCACGACGATATTGCATCCCGCCGAGTAGGCCCGGCAGCATGCCTTCCGGCCTCCCCAGCGACTGCGCCCCCTGGTGCATGGTAAGCCAGGGCCAGGAGAGCGGCCCGCTCTGGTGGGTATGCACATACCCATTGATGCACGACATGCAACGACCCGCAGCCCGTTCCTGCCACTCCGGCCATGCGCAGTGAGGATAGGCACCAACGACTTGAGCCGCACTGGCCGTCTGTACATGTGCTTTGCTCGGGAAGTCGAGACGCCGGACCTGTGCCTCGCCTCAGCCGCCATCTCCGCCACAAAAGCCATGGCACCCCCCTTGATATTCCATGTGTCGAACAAGAGCTCGTAAGAACTCCCTGTCTGCGCTCGCCTCGAACCCCAGAGTCAGTATTCTTGGCTGGTAATTGGCACAGCTTCTGGCAAGGGACCAGATCTTGCAGGTGTCGAGCAGGGCATCAAGTGCCCCTACAAGTGATTCTCGAGACCTTCAAGTAGGTTATCCACAATCATTCTTCTCACGAGGCAATTTAGACTTCGTCAGCACTTGGCCGCGTCGATCCCAAACAACAAGGGCAATCATGCCGCTCAGCACCCTGCAACGTCTCTAGTGTAGTTAACCAGCTCGACGGGCTCAGTCGCATACAAAGCGCCACGAGCAAAGCGCGCCATTCTTTTCAAATTGTATGCTTGGTCTTCTGGCTGCTGGGTGCAAATCTCGGGCAGGGTAGACTATTAGCATGGTTAAGCAAGTCGAGGTCTGCGGAGCTACCCACACAGGCGAGGCCAAGCCCCAGGCACATGCTCACCCGATCAGCAGCCCCGAGAAGATCACGCTGTAGGGTTCTAGTCCTTATTGCTCTCAACATCGCCATCGGGCGCTTCCTCATCCTCCGCCTCACCAAAATCAGCTCCCTCCTCGTACTCTACCTCGGATTGGTCGCACTCGGCATTGTCTGATTGGAGCTCGCTCAGCCTCTTGGCGGTGGGCTCTTGAACAGGCTTCTTTTCCTCCTCAAAGTCGTCACAGGAATCCTCCCGTCCCAAGAAATTGTGTTCCTCGTAAAATCGTAAGATCAAAGTTACCTCTCTTCATCTAGGCTCCCCGAGGTCGCAAGACGTCTTTCGCCTTTGGTGGCAGGGAAAATGCAGCGCCATTGGCGGTGATAACATACCTACTTAAGTACCCAGGTAGGTATTCTCTGGTTGAGAATCCGTCCAGTCCATACTGACCATGGATGGAAGCATTCGTGACTTTTTACAGATAATTGAGACCTATGTGTGCCAGTTCCGTGTGGAAATATCAATTTATGCAAACCCCCTCCCCCCCCCCCCCAAAAAAAAAAAAACCTCCCAGACTGCAACGGATCCCAGCTGTCTACCTAGGTAGCTGACTTTTCTCACAACTTAGCCTCCAGGCCTATGTTCTTCTCCAATAAAAATAAGTATCCAGTATCCAACACGATCTCTCAATTTCCATATCCCCACAGTACTAGTGATATCTGAGTGGAATATTCTGATACAATTGTGTAGGATATAGAAATGACGAGGATGAAGAGGGTGTTGTTGATCTTGATTTACTAGAGCTTCTATAAATATCTTAAAGGCACCCTTTAAGGTTTCGTGAATGGTACCTAGGTATATTGCAGAGTTGATGAATGCATACTTAGGTACAAAACTTGAGTCTATGTAATCAGACGAGGCATGCTTTGTCAACCATGGCCTGTATTCTTCAATGAATAAGCAGAAGACTTCATATTGCAGTTTGTGTGGAAGAGCACGGGAGATCACTCCAAGTGGTTCACCAAACGAAACTGGCCGGTTCCAACATGGCAGACTTCAAATCTTGGGACCGCGGACAATGGCTTGTGGACTCCAGATGGCGAATCACAGTGGATATCTGGACCTTTGCCAGGCCAATCAATCCTCGCTAGCTCCGTTGTGGAATTTTCTCGAGGCATCTCTCCCGTCCTTTCAGATATTTAAACCCTCCACTCCAACCTATCTACCATCCTCCATCCCTCTCAACCATAAGCCTGAAACATCTTCCATTTCCTCATCAACCATTTGGTCGACTATTCTCTACAACCCTCCCTCAAGCCACACGAGCACAAGCAGCGTGGGTGCCCCGTTGATCCACGCAATGGGGCTCCCACGAGGGCAATTCCAGCCAGACTTAGGAGGACTCGAAGAGTCAGGGAACCGAACATGGACAGCAGCACCCCGAGGCACCTCACGATGTAAATCTCCACGACCATGCTGCAGGTTCCAGCCTCAAGCAAGCCCATGATCATGATTGAGTTGCGATACCAAGGACAGGTGCCTTGCTTGCCCTCTTCTTTCCCTTATCCCATCGACCACAGGGTCGAATACATCTCAGGGATGCTCAACTTGGCCCCCTTTACCTCTTCCTACTCAACCATAGGGTTGAACGCCTCTGCGTGGCTCCTATACCGGCAAACAAGCAGCATCAATGGCGCCGACGCTGTGCAAGTACGACAGCTTCACGGATCGCTTCGATACCGTCGCCAACGCGCTCAAGGTAAGGCCTTGATTTCTAGGATAACTAGTCCTCTCCGTGGCGAACAACCAACAGTCAACTGACACAGAACAACGTGAGCAGGTGAGCAAGCTATTGGTACGCAGCGCTTTTGACTCAGAAGAATGGGTCAATCGCATCGCCTCAAACCCGGAAGGGGGGCTGCAACTCAAAAAGCAGAACATGAAGATCAATTCTGGCAAGGGCCAGAAGATCAAGTTCGAGAGGCTACCACAATAGGTCTCCAGATCTCGGGTGCCCTGGACAAGAGCCTGCCAAAGAGAGGTCCGGCAGAAGACGGCTCCTGTCCGAGGAAGAGGCGGTAATGTCACTGGTACACCGCGAAAGCCTCTGAGTGGAACTCGATCTGTCAACCAGAGGGTTGACGCTCCCCTAGAAACTTCCAAGCATCCACGGCCTCTTTCTTGTCAACCAAAGGGTTGATCAAACCCTGGGGCAGCTCATGAGCCCGCAAGACTCTGGTCGGTCGGAAGAAGACTGCGTCCAGCAAGGTAGCTGCTGGTCGCAAGAAGACCAAGAGCAAACATCCCCCTTCGCGCCCGGAGTGATCTGCCCAGGTTGCTGGACCAAGCTTGCCCTCCACCGGACGCTCTCCGCATGCAATGCGTCCCTCTACGCCACCAACATCGACATGGGGGGCTCGGCCTCGAGCGCAACAACTGATGAGCTGGGCGGCACGACCACAGCTGGTCCGAAAATTTTCAGGAAGAAATACGATAAGCTCATCAAGGAGATGCCCGCCTTGGTTTGCCTATGTGTTCAAGGCATCAGGCGCATTGGCTCCGGAGGGAGCCCACTGGGCGTGTTGGTAAGTTCCTTCTCAAGAAGATGAACACACTGAGAATTCCAACACTCGCAAACCGCTACCCCAGAGGGAACCATCTGACGCAGAGGCGGATTGCCAGCAGGCTGCTAGAAACTTATCTACAAGGAATACGGCTAGTAGGGGGTTCTCAACAGCAGTCACCGAAGAGAGAGGAGCCATGCTGACATTGACATTGCTCTTCGCATACCAATGGAGAATGGCCAGCCATGGGGTACGCATCAGAAGGATCCACCCGCCATCTCTGGTTATCATGTCTGGTTCCCATATTGATCACTGGCATGTAGTGAAGATGGGACGACCGGCGGATCTGGCTTGGGCTGGAAAATTGTAAAACGCTACACCTCTGCAGGCCAATCTCCCTTTTTTCTCCTTTGGTTCTTCTCACAAGCTACGGGAACTTGAACCCAGAGACATCGACGAAATATAAGAGTTACACTAAAAACCGTGGTGAGAACTCTTGACAAAGTACAGGTATGTGTGCTGGACCCCTTCTATGATTAACTTGATGGCAGCCTCCTCCTTCTTGTCACACAACAACATTTCAGGCATTACCAGACACTGAAACATACCCTGAAATGGATATAAATTGACGGCTCTGCTCCTGAGAACCGCTATTTATACTCAACCACCCCCTTCCCAACCTCTTGTTTCATCTACTAAGCCCCTACCTATATGTTGGCCCTGGCACAAGCAACAGCAGAGCAACACTCAGTTATAAACATAACAATCAGCTAAGAGCAGCAACAGCCCTCAGCTCCCTGTCAGAGAGTCAACCGAGCAAGGCCAACGCAATCACTCGATTCAAGATGCCTCGACGAACGATCGCGGAGCGTGCCGCTGCGGGTGAGATCCTGAGCGCCCAGGGCCTGACCCAAGCAGAGCAGGACGAGCTGCTCCTCTGGGCAAGGGGTCAAGACCCACCGATGCCATACATTCAGATCCGCCGCCAATTCGGCTTCACTGTGACCGCCGCGACCCTGCGCGGCCGGTACTTGAACGCCAGCAGAGGTCGCCTGCCCCGTGTGCCGACATTCGCCGCCACAGATGTGAGTTTATACAGACTCTTCTCCCCCCACACTACACTTGCGACATCGCCGACAATACAACACAATTCCCCTTGCCCCAATCCCCGCGGCCCTCAGCCGAGAGGGAAAGGAGCTGACCGCATCTGCTCCACGACTAGGACCGCCTCCTCCTACGTGCCGTCGACAACTTCGCGACGGGCCCGCTCGACCAGCCCAGGAGCTTGGACGGCATCTGGAAGGCGGTGCGAAGGTACATCGGCGAGAACGGCGGCTCCACCACCGCCGGCAAGAACAAGCTCAAGGCGCGGTGGCACGCGCTGCGCGCCCAGGCTGCCCAGAACCGGCGCCGGGGACGCCTTGCAGCGCCCCGGCGGGAGTCGACGCACCACGCCGGCCTCACCTGGGGGCACTACGATTCTCTCTCAGAGGACGAGCTCAGGGAGGCTGGGCTCACCGAGGCAGAGATACAGGAGCGGCTCAAGGCGGCCAAGAAGACATACCAAAGGGGTCGGAAAGGTTAAGTGTGCTCTTGCGCCACGGGGGCGGAGGTAGGAGGAGAGGGATGGGAGGGACCGGAGGGGCAATACAAACTTGATACTAAAGAGACTCGCGAATACTCTGCTGCCGAGGAAAACAGACACAGTCAGCAAGCACCACAGCTGTATTCCCTTCTTAACCATCCCGTGCACCGCACCCAATCCTCCCCAGGACATCCCACAGCTGCCCCGGGTCCTCCCGCAGGGCATTCCACTCAGCCTCGCTCTTGACCAGCGCGGTGCCCGCGAGCACGGTCCCGTTGAGCGCCAGCCGCCCGACCTCCCTCCCGTCCCGGGACCGGACGGCGCCCCCCTCCGCCGCGCGCGGGCACACCACCAGGGAGGTCAGCGTCATCCCGAGGTTGTAGCTGATCCTCGCGGGGGCGCCCCCGGCCGCCGCGCCGTCCCCCAGGTCCCCCGCGCCCACCGCCACCCCCGCCGCGGCGCACGCCTCGCGGTACAGCCTGAGTAGGCAGACCGCAGGGCCTCTGGCGCGGCGTCGCCCGCTATCCGCTCCGCAAGGTTGGGCCAGCGGCCCCGCCCGCCCCGCCCGCCGTCCGCGGCGAGGCGGTCGGGAGCCCGTCCAGCCCGCGCCGTCCTCCTCCTCCTCCTCCTCCTCCTCCTCCGGCAGCCCCTCGCGCATCCTGTCCACCGGCAGGAGTGCAGGTGCCTGTGCGGCTGGCTGGCGCCGCTGTGCTCGCCCGAGTTGAAGAAGACAAAGAGCCCCCCGTCCCTGCCGCCCCCGTGCCCGTGCCCGTGGTACGCCCGCACGCACGCGTGCGCCGCGGCCAGGTCGTCCGCCCCCAGGAGGTGTGTCTGCTGCTTGAACGTGCGCGTGACCAGGATGGAGTGTTCCGGGACCACGGCGAACTTGTTCAGCACGAGGCGGTGGCGCGGCCCGATGTCCGCGACCAGGGCCGCGGGCGGCGGGTTCTCGAACGGGTTGAGGTGCTTCGCCGCCTTGTTGCCCTCGCCGTTGCTGGCTGGTGGGGGGCCTTTGGGCTTGTTGGCCAGGGACGGCGAGAACCGGAGTTGGAACTGAAGGGGGTGTTAGCAGTTCTGACAAGATGGCCTGCGAGAGTTTGGTGGTGGGACTGCTCCGGGAGTATTTACTGGGACTGATCCCAGCTTTAGGACGGCGACCTGTGTAGGATAGAAGTTGACATCGCCGTTGGCCCTGGCAGCGTTGAATCTGGCCGCCACCAGCCCCGGGAGATCGGCCGGGACCTTGATGTCCGACATCCTGGCATGTAGCATCCGCCTGTAAGCGTGATCGGAGGCTGCGATAGAGGCAGTCGAGGCTGCTTGACGCCGCTCTGTGTAGGGTGAGCGACCGCGTGATGGTCAAGTCAAAGATGCAGTCCAGCATGTTCCGGGGTATGACGTAATCAGGGGCACGCCTGGAGCAGGGACTGAGCCTTTACGAGGTTGCAGAGAACATGAGGACATGGCGAAAGAGGGCAGGCAGCAACGAATTGAACAGCAAGGCCTGGTATTATTATGGGCACTCGCGGTATCTCCCGCATGCGTATTCTCTCTCCAGTACATATTCTCTATCCATAACATGGGCAACCTTCCCGGCCTTGTCTATATGCCAGGGAGGCCAACCAGGGCTCTCAAAGGCGGCGCAACTCTTGGGAGGATGTAGATGGCGTACAGGCCTGCAGAGGCGACCAGAAGCCCGGTAAGCTGTGATAAAAAGGTCAGCATGAAAGGCGCACAGGGGAACAGGGTGGCAGCCATACCTTCTCGATCCACGTGTGGAAGAAGATGGCCGTCATGAGGATCATCCACAGGCTCATTAAGAAGACGCCACCCGCGATTTTGCCACCCAGCGCGAGCGCATCCCAGGCACCCCGCGGGCGAGCCGCCTCCCCCCCCTGCGATTGGTCGCGCTCGCCCTCGACGGTGGCGCTCTTGACAGCCCCGTCGTGCATGACGATGGTCCTCTCGTCCCTCAGCTCCACGACGCCGCCGCCGCCGCCGGCCGCCCCGCGCCCCCAGTGGCTCAGGTAGACCCATCCGACCTCCTGCAGCAGGAAGTAGCTCCCGAGCACCAGCAGGAAGACGTGGCCGCTGATGTCGTGGCCGCCTCGCCACTTCCCGCCGGCCGTCTTGCACGCCACGGCCGTGAAGATGTCGCTGCGGCTGGCGGCGCCCGCCTCGACCTTGACCTCGGCGAGCTCACACCGCCCGCCCGTGAAGAGGAACGAGCGGTCGATGAGGGCCGGGCCGAAGCACCACTGCGTGACGAGGACCCACCACGTGGTTACCAAGCCCCAGCGCACGAGGGCGCGGGTCCTCTGCTGGCCGGTGCGGACGGCCGGGTGCGTGAAGAGGAAGACAAAGAAGGCGATCGAGACCCAGGCCCAGCCGCGCTTGACAAAGTAGACGTTGAAGACGTTGGACTTGCGGGCAAAGTAGGACGGCGACAGCGCCGGGTCTTGGCTGTGCGCCTGCAGGGCGGGGAAGTAGGGCGCGTTGCGGACCTGCGGCGAGAGCAGCGAGAAGAGCGTGCCGAAGGTCAGGATGATCGGGTACAGCAGGAGAGCGGCGGCCTCGAGCGGCGTGGGCAGGAAGGGCGGGTTGCGTGTCATGGTCGCGCGGCGTGGGGGAGGCGAGAAGCTGTTGCTGTAGGTCCTCGTGCTCGTTCTCTGCCTGGTATCCCGGGCTTGTGAGCCTTCCATGGCGGAGGCAGCGGGCGTGCAGGTCGGGAGGTCGGGAGGTCG
Source organism: Stenocarpella maydis (assembly GCA_002270565.1). Classification (NCBI taxonomy): domain Eukaryota; kingdom Fungi; phylum Ascomycota; class Sordariomycetes; order Diaporthales; family Diaporthaceae; genus Stenocarpella; species Stenocarpella maydis. The sequence goes on from NQMI01000167.1 coordinate 64,936, forward strand.
GGAGGGTTGGAGGCTTTTTGAGGACGGACGAAAGAGAGGACTGGCAGAGGCCCCAGGCCGTGGCTCGAGGTCGCGGTGTGCAAGTGCAGGCAGACGTTGCAGCGTCGTCGTCACTTGGTCACCAGGCTCGCTCTGTGACTGGGTGAGGTTGGAGGCGGCGAGGGTGAGCACAAGCGGACAATCGTCTTTGTTGCCAGCAGTCGGTCAATTTGCGAGCTTATGACGTTGCCGAAATGTTGGGCGCTGCCACTGACCTCGCTGGCCTCCGGAAACTGGTGGGGCCTGGGGCAGCCCAAGCTGCACTAACATTATCTGGTGGCCCCCAACCATGTCATGCTGTTAGCGCAATACCACGCCTGGAGCACGCCGGGGCAGCGTGGAGACCACACGAAGCATGCGAGTCTGGCAACAATGCGTGGTCTTTGTCACGCGATGGTCACTTGACGGTTGCAGAATTCCGTTATCGACTCACGTCCAGAAGCATATCATATCATGTCACAGGCATTCAAGTCTTGTATGTTTGGGAGTAAATCCATTGATCGTCTTATGTACGGGCCCCTCTCGTCAACCGGCGAGAACAGGCTCTGACCCTGGCCTTGTGTTCGTTTTTATGTACTGGTCCTCCCAGTCTGATTTCTTGAAATCAATTGATGGATTCTAATCCAGATGGTATCTCCAGTTTCCCTGTACGAACCGAAACGCCTTTCATGCTACCCGCGGAGCGGCCATCATGGACTATGAAGAAGAGAATGGTGAAGAAGAAAGAAGAAGAAGAAAAAATGCCACTGTTGGGCCGATCGAAAGAAGTGAAATATCATTGCGGGGAATGCCATGTCTTGGGGTGCCGCGCGTGGCACTCTAGGCTGTGCTGAAGTAGCTGAGCGTCGCACAGAAAGTGCTGCGGTTGTCCGAGTCAAGCGCCTTGGACTCGCCGTTGACAGTAACCATGTTCTTGGCGGCCTTGGTCGACAGGCCGAACAGGTGCACCGCAGAGTTCTCAAGTGACACCATGTTGGTCTGGCAGTCGGCGGTAGCCAGGCACTCCTGGTTGTAGTCGTCAAAGAACGAGTACAGGCCGGCACCGTACACAAAGACATCCTTGGAGTCGACGACGCGAAGGCCCCACGTGCGAGCCTCCTTGGATGGGACGCCCGCGAAGGGAGGGTCGCTCCAGGTCGCGTTGATTGCCGTGCCCGCGGGAGCAACCGGGTTGCCCTGGAAGTAGGCAGTCTCGGTCTGGATGAGCGCCATGTAGACGGCCGAGGCGTTGACGAGCTGGTAGTTGTAGAGGATCGAGTGCTCCGACGAGGTGCCGTACAGCCAGACGGGGCCTTGCGACTCGATCAGGACACCACGGCCGTTGTAGATGTCGATCTGGGCCGAGTTGGCACTGGGCTCGAGGTCGTGGTCGGCAACCCAGAACCAGGTGTTCTCCAGGTAGACATCCGAGGCCGAGCCGGTGATGTGCATCATCATGAAGGCACCCTGGCAGGCGTCGTTGGCCTCGTGAGCTGTGCCGTTCTGCTTGGCACATTGCCCGACCAGCAGCTCGGTGCCCGCAGAGCCACCGATGCGGTTGTGGACATCCCACATGCCTGCTGCGCCCTGAGAAGAGCCCTTGAGGTTCCACTCGATCATGACAGCACCCGGGGCCGGACCGGCAGTCTCAAACATGAGATCACTCATCTCGACCGCACCAGTGTCACCTGGCTGGCCGACCTGGAAGACGGGGCGGGGAGCCTCCACGTTTGCAAAGTTGGCCCCCTTGGCCATGATGAGGGGCCAGATCTCGCCGGTCATCTTGATGTTCTTGGGAACCTTGACGGTGTCGGTGATGATGTATGCGCCGTGGTCAAAGTAGAGAATCTGGTCGGCTGTCACGCTGTCCATGGCCTTCTGGATGGCTGCCGTGTCGTCGGTCTTGCCGTCACCAACTGCGCCCGCGGCCTTGACCGAAACGAAGTTGGCAACGGGGACGGTCTCGTACTGAGGCTTGCTACGCGTGAAGACCGCACCGGCCGAGTTGAGCAGAGAGTCGGGCTTGGGGGTGGTCGACTGAGCAGCCTGGATAGCCTTGACGGCAGTGGCGGCACCCGAGGCCGAGTTTCCCTGGACGAAGTTTGCCACCTTCTGGTTGCCCGGAAGGATGGTCGCGCCGCTGCTGGCGTCCTTGACGGCAACCTCCACGCCAGTGCTCATGTCGACGTTGTCAATGATCAAGGTCCCGTTGGTGCCGGTCTGGGTCGTCGAGTACGAGGAGTTGACGCCGATAGGAGTATTGGTGATGGTGCTGTCAAGGAAAAGAGCAGATCCGACTGTCTGGGCGCCGGGGCCGCCAGTGCTAAGGTCGAGCCCGAGGCCACAGCTGTCAATCTTGACATCCTTGAGGGTCCAGACCCAGTTCCAGTTCATGAAGATTGCGGTGTTGCACTTGCTGAAGGTCAGGTTACGGGTGGTGAACTGCTGGTTACCGACGAACATGCCAATGCCGCCACCGGTGAAGGACAGGTCGGTCATGAAACCGCCAGAGCCGTTGTCCATGAAGATGCCCTGCTGCTTGTTGGCAGCACCGCCACCCTGGACCATGTTGAAGTGGATGTTCTGCAGCGAAGTAGCCTGAGCCACCTGCCAGTGAATGCCCGCACCCTTGCTCTGGTCCATCCCGGTGAGATCGATGTTGAAGTTTCGGATCTGGCGGAAGAAGTTGTTCTGGTTGATGTACCAGTTGCTTCCATCCGCGTAGTTGTAGGGGTCTGCATCGATTACGGCCATGCCGTCAAAGGAAGGCATCGCCTTCAAGGTGGGAAGAGTGACGGCATCACCGACGAGCTGGGTGTAGTAGAACTGGACGACGGGCTTGCTGACCATGTAGGTACCAGGAGGGAAGTAGACGATGGCAGGAGTGGTGGTGGACGATCCACAGCCCTGGCCACATCGGTTGCCGCTCGAGATGGCCTCGTTGATAGCCGCAGTGTCGTCGGTGGCGCCGTCACCCTTGGCACCGAAGTCCTTGACGTTTCGGAAAATGGTGTAGTTTGCCTCACCAAAGGCCGGGGCGCCCGTCCGCTTTATCTCGGCGAGCCAGTAGCTGCTGCCGCTCGGGGCGGGAGCACCAGCGGCCTGGGGAGCTGGAGCCGCCAAGGCGGGGATCGCCAGCAGGACGCTCGTCATGAGCCTGGAGAAGATCATCTTGACGTAGCACAGCTAGTTGTCGATGTCTTGAAGAATACTCCGGAAGGAAAGTGAAAAGGTTGTATCTGAGGTGTCTGATGTCAGTAATTTGAAAGACGAGTGTCGACGTACGCAAAATGAGGCAGTAACGAACTATCCGATGAATGGGAAGGATGGGCAGGGAAAAGTAGAGACGTTTAACTACAGCCAGAGGTTTATGTGCTGAGAATTCGACAGGTGATGAATGGAGTGGGAGTGTTGAGTGACAAAGCCATTGTGATTGTTGTGATTGATGTGATTGTGCTGTCCTTTGGTGCCAGCATGCCAGACAAGGCCGCCCCGGGGTGATTGTCGACAATGGCCCAGTGAGTGAGCCCCAATGTCTGGGAACAATTCCCTCGAGGTCGAGTCACCCCTCACCACCGTGATCGTTCTGGTGACACATTTGAATCTCAATAGCACAAGCTGCTCGCTTGTACTTTTGGTCCCCTCATGCCTCGGGGGTGTTGTTGATTTGGGGATGCAGTGGCAGTGAGTGGCCTGGGGGTGGGGTGGGTCATAGGGCAGGACATGTGATGGAAAATTGTATGTGATTCGCACTAACCAGTGACGAAGAATTGAAGATTAACTTGTGATCGACAACATTGGATACTCACTTGTTAGAGAGGTTGAGACAGAAGGCTGCTGCACGATACGGCTTACTGCTCTGCAGAGTGGCGGATCGAGGGGTGGGAGGAAAGGAAGGAATGACTCCGCAGGAGCGTGTATCTGTCAAGAATGAACGAAGAAAGATTGATGAAGGCGATGGGGGAGGGAAAGGGAGGGAGAGGAAAAGAGAGACCGAGGCGTTGTAGTTATGGTTGGGGTGCATCTGTTAAAAGCAAGGTGGGAGAGGCGGTAGATGCAAAAGGTGGCGGGCGTGGCGTGGCGTTGAAGGGGGGGTTTGCAGGGATGTGTTGATGGGAGGACCCGAGGCGCCCACAGCCTGACTGATGCGGCGGCAGAGCTCGAGCTCCCCTGAGCCAGTCAAGCCCGTCAACCCATCCCAACTCTCTTCGTGTTTCCACCTCGTCGACCCCTTCGCTATGGCGGACCCCACCCGCGTGTCCAGTCGCTATTGAAAAAGCATCCTGGAACCCTGTCCTATATTGTTATATTATTCTGCCTGTTTGGTCGTCGTGCCCTCTGCGTCTGATGGTAGCGAGAGCAGTGTTTCCTCATCCCCGTGCCGCCCCCATGCGCCGCCCCTCCACTTTTGATCCGGGCCTCTCTTCGGCCTTTCTGGCCCGGAAGTCAAGATGCCAGGTATCCCCCGTGCCTGGCCAGAGCGATCCTGGAGCAGGATGGGTATTCTGGGAAACGTCCCCAGGCGCCAATCCGCGGCAGATTGTCAGGTGCCACCTCAACCAACGACAAGACCCAGTGTAGTACACTACTATGTACACCGGCGCATACATGGACTGACTGGCGGGGGGGCTGCCTCCTTGCTGATTTCTGCCTGTGAGAGTGTGTGTCTGTGTACGGACGTACGGGTGATGCGGCATCCAGAACTCAACTCACCTGGGGCCGGCCAGGCGCCATCCCGAGGCATGTTCTGTCAAGTATCTACATGCAGGTATGCTACGTGCACGAACACGCACAGTGACCGTATGCACGCGCGCGCACAAACACACACACACACATAGTAGAGCGCTCGCCTCGCAGGCTGGTGCCCGGCGTGGACAAGCTGACAAGCAGGCCCTCCTGCGTGTCAGACAAAGCTTGACATGGGACCAAGCTTCGCATAGCAGGTCGTGTACGGAGAAGTGAACGGAGTAGTGTAGTGTACTATGTAGCGCACAGACCCAGAGTCTGCCCAACCTTGGTGGGCCAAGACTCTTTCCTCGACGAGGTGGTAACTTGGGGCAGGGAACGTCGAAAGTAAAGTGAGGTTAAATATGGGATGGTGCAGGGTGCCTGGTCGGGTTGCCGTCGGCCCACCGAGGACGCGTTCCTGGCCTGTCGTTGCACAGTTGTGCGGCTATTCTCATGCGCCCGTCGCCGCCATTCCCCAAAAGGCAGGCCGGTCCGCGAGCCCTGATTCGCCACGGCCTAGCGCCCCTGCATTTCTGCACCACACATTGCTATACTAGGTATACCAGGCGTTGTTCACTACTACACTAGGCATACTAGTGTAGGTATTTGTTCAACAAGCGGGCCATCAATCGTACATAGTAGTATACACTACACTCCAATATCTATCCCTGCTCATAAAAAAATCCGATCTTCCCCCATACCGCCCCCGGTCTGGCCCTTCACTTTTGCTGACCGCCCAGGCTGCCAGTCATGCAGTCCTGTCATGGAGTTTTTGCAACCTCACCGCCTGCAAGCCTGTTGATGAGCGTGGTGTGTTGGATACCTGGGCGTGTACACACCATCTCTGGGCCCGGCGCTTGGCTTCCGAGATGGGGCCCGACTGCTGGCTGGCAGTTGGTGTACATAGTATAGTTGGCTGGTGGCCAATCCTTCTTTATTGGTTTCTTCGCAAGCATGAAACATGCCGCCACAGGGGTGTATCCGCCACCCCTGTCCTCCTAGCGCCGTTTGACCGTTTTAGCTGCCGTGCCTTGCAACCCATTCCCATTGTCTGGCTGGGCTGACTGCTCGCGGCTCGGTGCGGAGATTGAGCCTCCCATCGTGTCAATGCAGACCATGCCATGCCAGTCATGTCACGACCCCCTTTTGGCCCGGTGGCAGGGCCTCCCATCAAGGCCATCAAGGCCATCAAGGCTCAATTGATCCAAAGGGCCTGCCCGCCAACCTCTGGGCATTTTTATGCCTCACCTTTTCCTTTTTTCTCGTGCGCCTACCCGTCGACGACCACGGTTACCTACCCGGCAATTAAACGCTGGGGCTATGTGGTGTGGACGAACCAGTTTTGAGTTGGACTTGTTTCGACTGCTTTGACTGGCTCGCATTGCATTTGTTTCTCACTCCGAGGTTAACAAAATTCCACCCGACACCATCTTCGGATGAACGCTCGGCCTGACACTCCTCGCCAAAGGGGGAACAAGGGAGTGTTTTGAAACACCCCCACATCCGGCCTATCGCAACCTGCCGGTCAATGCACCATGGACCCGCCCGGCCATTCTCCCACACTTGGGGCATCCGAACTTGCGAAGGACCACCCGCCAGACAGCCAGACAGCCAGACCAGCAGGACCAGGACCACAAGTCATGTTTCGAAACACAAATATACACATGCCCCAGTCTACACTAAGACTTGACTGCCGCCGCCCCTCTTGACTCGGACAGCGCCTGCTTTGACGCCCTTGCATGCAATGTTCATCCTGCGTCGTGGCTGATGAGGACGCCTGCCGATCCCTTTTTGATTGTGCCCTACACTAGACAACGAACGCAATGCTGATTTGGATCATCACGCCGGAGCCCGCAAGGTGCTTGCTCGCTCCCTTCCCGCCAGGGCCCCATTCTCAAGGTTCAGATCGGCAGTCGACGGGAAGCTCTGATCCTTTGCAGATCTCCCTTTCCGGCCACCATGACGTCGCAGGCACCTCCCTGGCATTTCCCAAAGCCTAAATCGTGTGCTTCTTCTCCGCACGGGATCTTGTCTAATATATGTCCAACGCCTGCCTACCCCCAGACGCGAGGTGATGCTTTAGCTCACGCATGTTTGCCACTGCTGCAAGCACCCGAGCCAACGATTCACATATGCAGCGGGGGGATCTCGGCCGTCCCGCATTGGACCATAATAAACACGGTTGTGCCTAGCTGGCACAGACCCGATATGTGTGCATCAATCAACGCTCTGGCGCCGGCACTTTGCATCGGTGAATGCGATGGCCCGAGTGGCGATCATGCGTGTGCGACGCAGCCCAGCTCGGTTAATAAACAGTAGCTTGGCAGCACGCTTAGGGATCAACGAAAAAGCACACCTGACTGCAGCTGCGTCGGGAACGGGCCGTGGCTTCTCAGATCTGCCATCACATGCATCATGTGACTACCGTGCTTGCCCATATTCCAGTTGTGAATAGCCTCAATCAACGGGGCCCGCCCATGTGGTGTGTTTATCAAGTTGATTGTGGCCCAACCGCGAGGGTGTCGTTCCGTCTCTGCGCTAGTCCACCGAGGTTGACTTACAGTCCAGCTGTACTCTCAATCTTCTGTCCGGGCCGTCTTGTGATTCAAGAACGCAAATATCACACCGCCGTGGTTGCCTGTTGCACAGCACCAAGGACACCACCGTCTTCGGCATTGGCTTCCTAGGGTACATATGTATCATTAATCAGGCCAGATCGGCCGCACTCACTACCTCTTCGATGGCCGCTCCGCATGCCTGAAGGAACTATCACGAAGCATTGTTTATACTCGGCCATGGCTCCGGGGGATTATATGCAGAGCGTCAATTCACAGTCGCAGGCGGGTCCTCGATTGCCAATGAGTCCCCCTCAGCTCATCCAACTTTGATGGCGATATCTGGAATCAACCACCAACGTCTAGACGTGGGGATTTCCAACAAGGTTGCCTTGAATCGGCAGGACGGAAACGGGGCAACCTGACGTCGTATGGTTATATAGTCTCACTCTGCCTGTTCTCAAATTTCCCGGTTGTAATCTGCATACTTCAGAGAGCTTGGATAACTATACATATGTATGGCACGGGAGTCCCGACGTTCTGTGTTGATACTTCTGTGTCCTGGTTCTTCAGGATCTCAGTTTAGTCTGTATATGTGGAAGCGGGATACAATTCTTGCGCATCTAATCACACGATAGCTTATATAATTGGGTTAAGGAAACATCGCCTAAAATGTGCAGATTAACGCTTCACATGTTGAGGGACAGATGTTCTACTGGATATGAACAAGTAGGAAATCGTCTCATCAAAATATGCAAAGCTCTCTATTTCTATCCCACCGGGTTCTATTTCTCTACTTAGTAGCGTTGCCTTGTCCAGCACATCTATATGCGATCTCAGCTGTCCTGAGTCAATGAACAAGCCGTGCAAGGTTTGGCTGCGTCAAGAGTTCTCTCTCAGACTACCCGCCAGGCCTCGTACCCGTCCATGTTCGACCCCCGTATCCGGCAGCAGGAGATTCAAAAACACCCCGATTACAGCGGCAATGATGAAAGGTGTTTCCACGATCAGGTTTACCCCTTGCAAGAAACCAGACAATCTCACACTCGAGCCGCTGTAGTCGAGGATCTGGTTGAACCAGGTCGGCTGCACAATGTCCATGAAGCCAATGGCCAAGGAGGTCGACAGGATGAACCGGTTCCGCCTGGTCCAGGATATCAACGCCAACACACGCACGCCAGCCACGGCTATGGTGCTGTACAGGAACACCTGCATCCCGCCCAGGACGGAGGGGGGCATCGAGGCGAATATGGCACCGAACTTGCCGAAGATGCCCATCAGTATGAGGAACCCGGAGGCGCACCAGCCTGCCCTCCGGCTTGCGCAGCCTGTCAAGACGATCACGCCGTTGTTCCCCGCCTGGCCCACCATCGGGCCAGCCGTGCCGAGCGCGCTGAACAGGCTGCCCAGCCCGTCACAGAGGATGCCTCCTTGTATGCGGCTGTTGAAGCGCGTGCCCTCGATCTCGACCCCGGAAATCTCTGCCGTGGCCAGGATGTCCGGCATGGTGCTCACCCCCTGGCAGATGAACATGATCAGCAGGGGTAATACCAGGGCCCCGTCCACCGAGAGCCTGAACGTCTTCACCCATAGGAACGTCACCACCGGCGCCTGGTCGATCTGGCCGCGGCTCCAGTACCCCGTCGCGCCCGAGATGGCGCACCCCACGGCAAGGCCGCAGATGACGCTCGACGACCTCATCAGGGGCGACCCGAAGAACTCGACCAGCACGATCGTCGCGAAGACGCTGAGCCCGAGGCCGATGAGCCTGGGGTGCCCCCAGGGCAGGGGCCGCGGCGCGCCGACGCTGGGGCAGAGCGCGTAGAACCCCTGCCCGCCGTGGCAGCTGCTGCTCCCGCCCCAGTTCTGCATGCCGTTCCCGACGAGGTAGACGCCGACCAGGAGGAGGAGGGTGCCCGTGACGAGCTTGGGGAAGACCCTGCTGAGCAGCCTGGGCGGGACGAGCGACATGGCGATCTGGACCCAGACGGTGCACAGCAGCGAGCCGAGGAGGGCGCCGTACGCGTCCGGGCAGGGGAGCCTCGTCCCATCCGGGCCGGTTGGACAGGAGCCGTTGGCGTAGAGCTTGGCGGTATAGGCTATTGCGATGGCGATGATGTCGAATGTCGGCCCCACCACGGACAGGAGGCCGGTCCCGATAAAGAGCGGCGTCTTGGTGATGTGGATGCGCGTCACCTGGAGAGCAGTCGCTATTCCTGTGGTTATGAAGGACGCGGAGACGAGGTACTCGGTCGTGGCGGTGTCCAGATAGAAGGCACCGCCGGCGAGGGCAAGGATGGGAGAGACGACCGAGCCGATCATGGTCAGGGCGTGTTGCAAGCCGAGGATTATGGTCAGCAATATAGGAACCTTGTCGTTGAGACCATAGAACGGGGGCTCATGATCCTTGTAAATCTTGTTCATGGGCCATATGTTGGGCGTCAAGAGGTAGAAATAGTCCTGAAGGAAGCATGGCCAGTCAATATATGTGCGTGTGCACATACAACTTGGGGACGGAGCGGCCGAAAACCTACATAATCTCCAACCCATCCCTCCTTGCTGGTGACATATTCCTTGACAGCCCTCCATCGAGGAGACTTCTCAGCCATGCCGCTGTCGCGGTTGGACGATGTGCACGACTCGTCAGTGTTGTCTTCGTCACGCTTCAGGGGCAACTCGGGCACAGCCATTTCATTGTCTCAAGATAACCTAGATAGCTTGAGGGTAGTTCTCCCCGCGAGCGCACCGTATCCTGCGAGGCCTTTTCTTTATCTCGCTCGGTTTTCAAGCTTCTTGTAGGCTGTCGCAGCTGAAGAAACAGAGTAATAAGCTGCCACCGGCTTTTCGGACTCGAGAGATATGCTGCCATTGGCAATCATCTTATCACCCCTCTCGAGAATGTAAGCCCCTAAGGAGCCGGAGGACGCCGAAGAACACGAGTCCCCCGCCTACCGGACGGCTTGATAGCTTAGAAATGCCGGAGAGGGGCCGCAAAAAAAATGCAACCCCCGACATGTTTTTTTTTTTTTTTGTTTGTTTGTTTGTTTTTCAAGCTTTAACTCAACACTGTGTTACACTGGAGACAATTACGACCACCGAGAATCGCCTTGTTTTGGAAACCCATGATGTCGACACTTTACCAGCATGCCACGGTAATAACGGTCAACGAGAAGCGTGAAATTATCCTGGACGGTGCGATTCTCGTTGTTGGCAATCGCATAAGCCTGATCGACAAGTTCTCAACCGTTATTGCGCACCCCGAGTTTCCGAGAGATGAACAGGTCCGAATTGTCGACCTGACTGGAAAAATCGTCCTACCTGGCCTGATCAATACTCACTGCCACACCGTCCAGTCTCTTCTCAGGGGCTTGGCCGAGGACCTATGGCTTCATCCGTGGATGTGCGACGCTATATGGCCCCTAGAGGCCTCGTATGATGCAGATGATGGATACCATGCAGCACGATTGACAATTGCTGAATTGCTCAAGGGAGGCACGACCACATTTCTCGAGGCGATGCTCACGCATAGCGCCGGCTTTGACAATGTCGTACGCGCCGTGGGCGAGTCTGGCATCAGGGCCTGCCTGGTAAGCCGACATGTAGACTCCCAAGCGCGATAATGGCTGCCAAAGAACATGTACGTTGACATGATCCGCCGTCAGGGCAAGTTGGTTAAACCCCAGACAGCCGACACCAACTCCCAGGTTTCCGACGTCCGTGACAGGGACCTTGGGCACATGTTGATCAGTTCTGTCCTCGCGGCCCACCAAGCCCACAACGGCTCCTTCTCCGACCGGCTCCGCGTCTGGATGGCAGCCAGCACACCCAGAGGGTCCCCGCTCGCGGAGCATCACGCCATCGGGAGCGCCTGCCAGGAGCACGGGATCAACCTGACCATGCACTGCGCAGAGGCGGCGCGGGACAGGGACATCTACCGGGACTGCTACGGGGGCAGGACGCCGGTTCAGTTCTGCGGGGATGCGGCCCTGATCGGCGGTCCCGAGGGCCCTCCCTTCAAGACAGTTCTCGCGCACATGGTGCACCTCGACCCGGGGACCGACCTGCCCCTTCTCGCGCGGGCTTCCCGGGGCGTGAGCGTGGCGCACAACCCCACGAGCAACTGCAAGCTCGCGTCGGGCATTGCTGCGGTCCCGGACATGGTGGCCGCTGGCGTGAACGTCAGCCTCGGCACGGACGGTGCGCCGTGCAATAACACGCACGACATGTTCCGGGAGATGCACATGGCCAGCACGCTGCAGGCTGGCGCAAGGATGAAGGCGGGTGCCCTGCCTGCTACGACCGTGCTGGAGATGGCGACCATCAACGGGGCGAGGGCGCTGGGCCTGGATGGCGACGTGGGCAGTTTGGAGGCGGGGAAGAAGGCGGATTTCGTGGCGGTGGGCGTCCCGCTCAGTGCGACGCCTTTTGAAGAAGCGCAGGTCATTGACGGCGGCATCGACCCCGTGACAGTGGCGGTGCATAGCTGTACGGCGGCGGATGTGGAGACCGTAGTCGTTGACGGGAGGCTGCTTGTCGAAGAGGGGCAGCTGGTAACCATGGATGAGGACGAGGTCACCCGCAACGCGAGAAGAGCAATCAGGGGCATAAGGGAAAGGTCAGGCGTGAAGGCTCGGCCATTGGCAGGCTGGGTATTCAAATAACAGGGGGCTGTGGGTATATAAAGACTAGATCGAGAAGAGGAAAAATCGTTTCTTCCGTGGAAGCCATGAGCCATTCGTAACCAAAACTACACAAGACGAGCACCTCAACCGCCGAGCTGGTGTGGTCAAGAGCTACTCCTTGAAGAGCCCCCTGTAAGCATCGACCTCGTGTCGGAGCCATAGCTTGGCAAGTCTCTCCTCCTTTCGAACTCCTTCAGCATGGTGTATACCTGGGTCGGGAGTATTAGCTGTGCTTGTTCCAACACAAGCGGGGCGGGGCATGAGAAAGGAGTGCAGCCATATGGGAACAGAAGAGGGCTGATGCCCCTGAGGCGGTTGATGGCACAGGGAGGGGACGGCGCAAGGGTCCTCCCGACAGGCCGAGAGGGGTTATTGAGGTTTTACTTACCGTACCCAGTGGGATGAATGATTCGATTGTTGCCCTGTGTTCCTGGGGAAAGTAACCAGTGGAGACGTCGATGAGCTCCTCGTTGCACCTGTTCCACCGCAGCACCTCAGACCAGCTCACGATCTCGTCGCCGACTAGGAAGGTCGGGAACGTTGCCATGGCCAGCTCGTTGAGGATCCAGTCTCGTTGGAAGTATGGCCTAGAGAGGAATCTCGAGAGGGCGATGAAGTTGGGCAGCTCGCGGAGGTCCGTCATGCCCTCGGGCATCTCCCAGAGGTGTTGGATGCCCTCCATCCAGACGTAGTGTGGCGCGTAGTTCTCGGGGTGGAGCTCCCTGTCCTCAGGGGTACCGAAGCGGTGCGGAAGGCCTCTGTCGCAGGTGCGGATGATGTGGACGGCTTGGTCGCTCGTCTCGTCCTTTGGGCCCAGCCATCCGACGACGGCCTTTGCGTTGCGGTAGGCGTTGGACATCATCCTGTGCTGCTCCTTCTGCTCCCGGGCGTCCCTCCGGTTGACGCAGACTGCGTCCAGCCAGACGAGCAGCGTTGTGCTCTGGTTCCTTGCGCGGTCAATCTCGGGTCGCTGAAAGCCAAGGCCGCGGAGGATGTTGCTCAGCCAGCGGGGTTGCCTCCTTTCCGGTCTTGGCTCCTTTGACCTCCTCACCTCCATCGAGGAGCCCTCGCCGTCCGAGGCATTCGAGCTCATGTCAGCCTGCGAAAAGACTGCTCTGGCATGCCGCAGGGCCTGGCCCAGGTTGGCGGGCAGCGCAATGCTCTTGTTGTCCAGCTGGACCTTTTCCGAGACATCAGTGTCGCCATACAGGGCCGACACCCCAACATATTCAAGGTCAGAAGTCAGCTGTCGGTTGACAAGGCGGGCGACGATTATGTCATTGATGTCGCTGGCGGGTTGGATTTCCAGGAGGCGGATCTCGTTGCGGTCGCGGGAGAGGTTCTTGTAGTTCAGCTGGCGGGTGGAGTGGCTGAGACCCTGTGTCGCCATTGTGTCGGATGGTCGCGCTGACGGTGCAGAATTAGTAAAGTGTCAGACGGGTGTGAGGTGCAATTCTATGCATATTGCTAGCGTGAGCCGTTGGTTTTTTGCTGTGGTTGTTGACAGTCCAGCCTGCGTATGTATGGATGGCCCCTGGTTTCCTCGACCTGGCTTCTCCATCCCCATCGTCCTTCGCGACCCCCCCCCGGTACAGTCCCTGGATTTCACATACATAGTCCGTGTGTACCGTCAAGCCACGTGCGAATCATGCCAGAGGATGATGTCAAGCACTACCCTGCTGCTCGAGCCTGATCTGCGATATGTTGGCCCCAGGCCGGGGCGCGCTGGAGCGTGGTTTCACCCACGGTGGATCTAAATTCCCAACCGCCCCACCACCATCTGCTGGAAATTTTCAAGCGAGCAAAGCTCCTGTCAATGTGGACAACCTGCTACGTAGTAGTCGGCAGCATGGACTGACCGCCCTTATCCACTCTGGTGCGTCCAGGTCCCGAGGTCGCCTGCAGCGCGTAGGCAACGTCGAACCAGAACGAATACGGATTATTCCTACGTGTACTTACGGAGCACACACACAAGTCCAGCCTCGCTGTCGCTGGGAACTGCCACTCGGTCACGCCGGGGCAGACGAGCAATGAGGGCAGGCGAGGCCGTTCGCAGATGGCCGGGCGTTGCCCAGGCAAACCAGGTCGCTCGGCCTGCCATGTATGTGTCGTAAGATGCTCGTAACGCTGGCTCTGGATGCAACTTCAAGCAATCTATGCGGGAGATGGTGCTGCGAACCGCTGGTGGCTTGCAGGGTTCCTGACTAGACACCAGCCGGCGGCTTGGGCCCACTTCCAAGGTAGTATACCGTCGCTTTCGGCAAAAACGGCCTGTCAGTGGGCGGGAGCAAACCCACAGCCCCCTTGAGGTCATCAAGGGCTTGCAGCTGCGGTGAAAAGATTCAAGATAAGAGTCTTGGGCCTTGCCCTGCTGCCATGTCTCCAGAAGTTTCCTTGGGCTGTCGGTTGGTCCGGCACAGGAACGACAGCAGTCCATCTTACTTACACATGCACCCAGATGTTGCCCAGGTATTAATGAGGTTTGGCAGCTCGACGTCGACGACCGCATCGCAGTCACCTGTTTTCGCCGCCCCCCACCCCAGGCAGGTCTGAGCATCGTGAGTCCCGACCGAACACGTTTCTGGAACTCCTCATCGAACGAAGTGGAGACCCCATATCTCGCAGTCAGCTCTCAGGTGCTGTCGCGACTCAGTCAGGTGTGCACGTCACCATGGGACGCCCGCTTTTCCCCTGTTTAAAGAAAAGGGAAAGGGAATGTGACAGCTTCGATGAGCCACGACACGGGCGGTAGGAGGACACGGGCGGCCTCTCCAAGGACTGCGAACCTATTCCAGCGAGGATCAGCATATAGCGTGGGAGCGTGGTGAGCACAACATCCATAGGTTATTACGAAGAGAATTGACCTGGACACCTGCCCCCTCCTCCCGCCCCCGCAGACCTTGAGTGTGGACTGCGAACCGCTGCGTCGAGAATGTTGACAAAAACGCGAAAGGCACGGCTGGATTGGTCTCGTATATCCGCACTAGTTACACTAGGTCCGCAGCGTCGCCACGGGCAAGGCCGGGACGCTTGAGTCGGCAGGCGATGCCCATTCAACCCCCGTGTCCCCGAGGGTTGTATTGTCGAGACCACTGCGAAATTGCAGAAACCGCGGACCATCACATCGCGGGACTGCGCATTCATCACCGGGGCTTCTACGCTACAATCAGAGTCGAGACAAGCAAGACCAGGAAAAGCGCTCTGTCCTAGGGCAAGGGCCAGGGTTCGCCAGGACGTGCTGGCTGGCCAGGGCTATTTTAGTCATGAAGGGGGTGTAGGTGTCGCCCCCGACCGATGAATAATTACTAAGTCAGCTGGTGTGGAAGTGTGGTGGGCGAGTGGACTCACCGCCCCCAGCAAACCACGCTTCGTTTCCGGACGCCTCTATGCCGTCGATGATCCCAATGCTCGGCCAGGACCCTCGGTGTGGGCTCTTGCTTGCTGCTTGCACGCCTCTGGTCGTGCACCAGCAGGCGAGTGCGATGGTTCCATGAACCTCCAGATGATCCCCATGCCCATACGCCTCGTCGGCGGCGCTGAAAGATGCAGGGCTGATAAGATTGGGCTGCAATGCCGATGGGGCAACGTCTGCGTGGGCGACAAGATCGGCCGTTGGATTTCAAGATTTCGGAAGATCAACGAAGCCCGATCTCAGAAGTGACGCCGTGAACCCTGGATCACCTGAGGACAAGCACTCCTATTCTTACGCGGCCATATTCCGCGTAGCCGAGCACGATCAAGCCAGACCCGATGGCCCCATCTTTTAACCTTAGTTGCGTCAGCTATGTTCGGTAATCTCCGCCTCCCTCACGCGACTGGGGAACCCCTAACCCACACAAGATATAGTGTATAATGATATTCAATGTGATAGACGTTGACTTGTCATATGGAGATTCACATAAAAGTACCTAGTCAGTGTTTATCTCGGCACTGGGGATTGTAAATCCTAAGGATTGACGTGTGAATTTAACAGGCCGCAGGGTTGCCCCAACCGCTTATAAGCCAGGCAGGCCTATTCAGGATATATACGGCTTAACTGAAATTAATAAGCACGGTGCTGTGTGGAAAGCAGCAGGGAGCATTCCGTCCACACCACGTGATCAAACCGCCTATGTCACCAAGCTATATGATCGGACGGCCTGCGAGGCGGCGTTCAATATATGTGAAGGCTAGGATCATGAACACTATACTCCGACCACGGCTTTATGTATATGTAAAAATTGACGAATGCAGGAAACAAGATCTGGCTAGGAAGAGAGGTATTGTAAGTCTAGATCGAAACCAGACGTTGGAAGGCAGACTGTCCTAACCTCGAGCTTGCCAGCGAGCCATTCTGTACCGATACTGCAAGATGTAAAGGAGTGCGAGTCCTCATAAAAGGCCACGGTAGTAGGAGTCGTGTCTTTGCAGTGAATCCCGGAATAGTAATAAGCAGTCGATGATATCCTAGTTCGTGATATGTGTCTGAGATTCCCCACGCCCGAGGGGGGAGCACCGACTAGTTAGTTAGGGCTAGCCAAGTTGTTAGCCTGCTTGGCGCAGAAAGAATGGTGGCTTGAGGCTTGATTTGTATCGCGTTCATGCATAGGCTCGTCAACCTCCTGCCCCCGAAAGTGCCCAGTGGCCAGGTGATATGTGGTACAGGTAGATTAGGGAACACCACTAAGCCTAGGCTGCCCCAGAAGCAATGCCCCGAGATTTGCTCCCATAATCAGCCATATACATCATCTCAACTTCGAACGGGTTTCCTCATCATTCACGTGGCTAAACTATGCGAACTCTTTGGTTGCCCCGGTTGCATAGCCAATCATCCACCGGGGTTAACTGGAATTGCTATGCTTGTCTTCTGGAGGTTTAGCAGGATCGGATTTTCATAACGCGATATTTCTGATATCCATCAAGCATTTCCGCTGGATCGACGTTGCATGATGGCGCTAGGTTCCGCTATACCAGTACGGCCTAGCAGCGTAAAGCAATCCGGTCTTTGTAAGTTGTCAGTGGCTTGCACTATTCGTCATTGATGCATGAGTGCCGCTCATTAGTGTCTCAGAAAGCACACACCTAACCATTACAATGCTGGCCGCCACCTCGGAGCGGAATAGCTCCAAAGAAGCGGCTCAGCTGAGGACAAGACGGACAGATGATCGTGTAATCGACATCATTCGTGGCTGGTAAGCTGTTGTTGTGATGTCACCAACAGAGGAGCTTGGCCAATTTCGAAATTCTCAGGCCAGCTTGATTTTATCTTGAGATGGAGGTGGTGGCTGACGGGACAAGCTTAAATGAGCTCCCATTCGCTCGCCTTGATGCCAGTTGAGTTCCTCCTGTCTAACAAGAAACCAGCCCCGCGCCTATTATAGCATAGCATTTTCTACATCCTGAACAATTTGCCCGCCATGAGCAACCTCGGCCAGAAGATAAAGGAAGTATTCACTGGTCATCACGACCAAAACAAGTACGACGGCAAAACTCCCGACGTGAATGCCCCCGGGGCTTACCCATCCGACGAACCTGCAATCACACATCCTTCCGACCATACCAAATTGACCAAGGTATCTCAACGCCCGAACCATCACGACGGACACGACGATCCTGAAGTAGGAGTGCAGCACCATACTGGACACTCTCACCACGACCCAGAGCCAGAATCGAAGCAAGCCACCAGCGATGCCGGTAATTACCCTTATTGGGGAAATCTCCCTCGTGAGGGTGGCGAGCACGTCCACCGTTCCGAAGGTCCAAGCATCAATGCCCTGAAGCAGCATCGTGACGCAGATATAGATTCGAGCCATGCTGCTGGTGCCCCGGCAGCAGGCGCTACTATAGGTGGGGCGCGAGATATTGGCTCCAAGAAACTGGATGATCAGGCGAAAGACACGATGGGCGATAACACTCAACCGGCTGCGAGACGTGACTCGAAGTTCGGCGATGAAGAAAGTAACGCCCACAAAGCCGCTGCAGCAACGGGTGTTGCGGGCACAGCTTATCTCCTGAACAGAGACAAGGCTGATTCGGACCGAACCGAGAGGAAATCCGAGGCCCCAGCACATACAAGCAACACAATTCAACACACCAAGACATCTACTACCACAGAAAAGCCCGCAGAGGCTGCCACTCCCACCAAGACGACGTCGAGTGGTGATAATGACCGCTACAGGAAGGAAAAAGAATGCCTTGCTGCTGGCGCTGGAGCAGCCGGACTCGCCGGGGCAGGCTACTACGCCTCGCAAAATGGGGAAAAGTCCCGCGATTCCACGCATGAGGCCAGTTCGGTTAGTGCAAACGGAAGCAATACTAAAGCTTCTGAACACGCTGCGACGTCTCATCACGATCCGGTAACCGAAGCACAAGAGGCATCGAGTGCCGCGGGAAACTATCCGTATTGGAAGAATGACAACAGCGGAGCTGGACTGGAAAAGAATACCACAAGGGTCGCAGAAGCTGCCACTCCGACCAAGACGACTTCGAGTGGTGATAATGACCGCCAGCGTAAAGAGGTGCAGGCAATCACGGCAGGAGTTGGAGGCTGCGGTCTCGCCGGCGCAGGCTACCTGGCAGGTAGGAAGTGGGATGATCACAAAAGAGATAAACATTCCTCAACGACGGGCGGCCAAACCACATCTGAGGGTTGGGAGGATGACACCGATGCTCGAACGCACGTTTCCTCTGCCTACCACGATGCCCATTCGGACAATGAGAAGAAGAAGGACAACGATCACCTGCGCAGTACAGGGCTCGCCGCAACTGGGATTGGTGGTGCAGGCCTTGCAGGAGTCGGATATTGGGCATCAAACAGAACAGATGAGCGCAAAGACGAGCTACCTGACAAGACTCGGGAGACGAGCTCGGCTATTGCGGCCCCAGGCAGTCTACCTCAACGTGGCACCACGAGTGGACTGGTCGACCCTGAAACAAGCGGAGGTGTCCACAACACCGTTGTAGGTGCAGGTAGCTCCGAATACTCGCATCCGGTGGCATTTTCCAACGCCACAGGTGTCGACGACCAGACAGGCCTCCCCGCAGCTCAAGCCGCCGCAAAGCAAGCCTGGAACAAGCAACAACCCACATCATCCTACACCGCGGGGAAGTCCACCAAAGACAGCCAGAATACGCATATCAAACACGCTGCTGCGGGGACAGCATTCGGCGCAGGGGCTGCGGGTCTCGCCGCTGATCATGGCCAGGGTAAGGACCATGAGAACAATCCCAGGTCTGCCAAGCCCGAGAAGATTGCAGACCGCGCCCTGGGGTCGGATGGCAAGCCCCATACGCCGTCCGCGACAGATAATACAACTTCTGGTTTGGCGTCAGGCGTTTCAGACTCAGCTGATAACTGTGTGTCCAGTGGGAATGGGTCGAAAGTTCTTCACAAGTGTGATCGCTGCGGTCATGATAATGACATCAGCCGGTATTTCGACAGGAATGCTGTCTTCCGGTCGCAGCAGTGAGATTACATTTTGACACTCAGATGAATGTATTAGGCCGCACGATCATTAAATGTGTAATTAGAGAGCGAAAGTAGTTAGCAATCACGGCTTTGTCCTTTGCTGTTTACCTGGCATTAAGAATTCCAAGATGTTGTTAGAAAGTCTACTCACTCGGTCTTGGGGGAGTGTGCACGTAACTACCCAGGCGTACCGCGTTCTCTTATATGCTGACTTGGCAGGACTCATCACGCTATCCAAGCTTACCATACCAGGGTTCTATAGACTTCAGCAACAGTTGGTTCCCAGAATTAATAATTATATTTTTATAATAATTCCTCCTTGGGCAATATATAATCCTTAGCTTCTAATTAGTTAGATAAAAAGGCTACTAATGGCTTTAAGATAAAGACTAGCTAAATGGAAATCTCTTTACAAGTCCTATTTATATACAAATAAATCTAATATAAAAAGAATCTACTTTTTTAAGACTTTTTTACTCCCTTTTATTAACCTTTTATCTCTTTCCTTATTTATAGGTATGAATTTAAAGATCCTATAATATACCTTCCTCTTTTTCCTCCTTCATAATTAGAGAGCCAATTAGAAGCTAGAGATCTAAAGGAGGAACTATTACCTCTTGTAGAACCATTAGTTTTGGAACTTTAATTAGCCCCCTAGGGCAACCGTTGCCGAAACCCATAGAGCCCCGGTCCGGTATTATCTCGGACGAGGCACGGTGGCTATCAAGCGGCGCTACACACGCTGGCACCACCAACGTCTCAAACCTTTTCTGCACTATCATGGCTCGAATGAACATCCACATGCCTCTGCCTCAGGTTTCCAGCCTCGTCGTGATTCGCGTCCCATTCTGCAACCCGGTCGCGTGGAACCCGAACGAGACGATGAGTCGTGGCACCCCTATTGTCCACATCCACAAGAATCTCGGGCCGTACCTCATACTTACCTAATCGAGGAAGCACATACATCCAAGCAATGTAATAGAGAGCACAGACAATGAGAACGGCGATGCCCACGACGCAATACGTCGCGTACCAAAAGCTGACATCACCGGCGTATGGCCCGCCCTCTGGAGGAAACCAAGGCATCACCAAGAGGTAAACATTAGTCAGGAGGTAGAAGATCACAGCCACATCCCACGCTTTGAACTCTGCGCGCTCGCGACCAACACGTTTGTAGCGGTATCGGAAGATGTAGATTCCCAGTGTCATTGCAAGAAGAAACATACTGTCTGGGTAGGTCTTCAAGCTCACAACTGCGGACAAGGTCAGCCTCTCAGTCTCGCATGACCCGGAAAACTCAGGTCAAGGTTCAGACATACCGAATTGGAAAGCATCTCCAGCTGGAGGGCCGATAATCATGATTAACGTGACACAAAATTTCAAAAAATACGGGCCGATGGGAGTACCAAAAGGCCGAGTCGAAACCCAGAATTGAGTCCAGGGCAACACACCTTGCCTTCCAATTTCTCGGATCAGACGAGACTGGCCGATCAGGACAGCAAGCAGGTTGCCGAACGCGCTCAGGAGCACAAGCACGTTGAGCGCCTTCGAGCCCCGTGGGCCGAACACGGCAGTGAAGAAGACACCGGCTGCAATCTCCCTAGATGCCGCGAATTCCTCCTTGGGGACCGCCGCAAAGTATGCAATGTTGCACAGCATGTAGAGCACGGCGACCACCACCAGAGAGATGGTGGCGTATTTCTTCAGGGTCGGGATCGGGCGCTTGATCTCGGCGACGACGTTGAACGCATTCTGGTAGCCCGAGTACGCGAACGCGATGTTGACCATTGCACTGGAGAGGTCGTTCCCGTTGCTCGTGGTGCCCTCGAACGCAGTGTGGAAGTTGGCCCCTGGGTTGGGCACGCTCGTGTGGCCGCCGAGAACGACGAAGCCAGCAACCGAGATCACAACGAGGAGTGCGATTTTGAAGACGCCGAGGACATTAGTCGCCCAGAGTGAATACTTGTTGTTCGCGATCACACAGATGACGGCCAGCGTGTAGGCAGCGACTGCCACCCCCTTGGATTCCCAGTCCGTAGGGGTCTTCTCAGCGATTCGCCAGATGTAACGGGACAGTACTGTTGGCTGCCACGTCAGTGACTCCGCTTCCCTTCAAGATCCGCAATACGTGTGAACAGGGTGCGAACATACCGATCGCGTTGCTGGCGCTGAAAGAAAGGATCACGGACTGAACCGCGAAGGCAATAGGGAAGAAGTGCTTGGGACGCGGATAAGCCTGTTCGAGATAAACGGTCTCGGAGCCGCTGCGGTTGGGGAAATAGGCGGCCAGCTCGAGGTAGACAGCTAGCCCGGCGGCTGCCATCAAGAACCCAATGACCCAATAGAAGAGAGCCAGGCCAATCGACCCAGTGCTTCCTAGGATGCTTCCAGCTGCGTTCACAGAAACAGTCAGCCCCTGTGCCTCGTACCCATGAGTGGGATCCGAAGACTCACGCGTGGAGAATATGCCCGTCCCCACCATCTGATTCACATTGAGGAATACGATTGTCGCCCAGCCCACATTATATCCTAGTGGTGAGTGAACCTCGACAGGGGCGCCAACTGCCTCCTGATAAGTTGCTCCGGAGTCGTTGCCAGCTTTGGCGCGAGTATAGGCGAGGCCGCCATCGTGTAGAATCGACGGCTCCGAGTCAGAAGTGTAGTGATTATCGGCGGTGACTTCAGTCTCGGCAGCCGTGGGCCGGTTCCAGAACTTGTACGACATCGTTTCCGGAGAAGGACAGCGATGTGTGCTGGGCCTCTTTTTACTGAGGGCTCTAGTCACTCCCCAAATCCCGAGGAAGCAGTCAACTGCCCCCTAGCTCGGGCAGAATAGGTGGGCCGACGGTCGGAGTCAAAAGTGAGGTTGAGCTGCGTGTTTTGCGAGAGATGCTGGCAAGTGAATGAATGACAAGCGCCCGACATATACGCACAGAAGCCTACTACTTATTAACGGCTCCAGAGTCGCCTCCTACTGGTAAATGTCTGGGCTCAATTGCATAATCCTTAGCGCCCAGGCCAAGGCCACCTCATCAAGAGCTCGCCTGAGCATGGGGTTTGCTTGACCTTCCGAAGTGAGGTGCAGCCAAGGAAGCACGCCATCATGGCAGGGCATGATGAATATAACAGGTCATGATCTTGATAGTACCTGAATGACCGGCCCAGCGGCTAGCCAGCCCGAGTCAATGAAAGCAGTCCTCTTTCTCCCACAATCCTCCCGTTGAGCTCTAGTTAAGTCCAGACCCCGGCAGCATCACCGGGGTCGAGATGCAGACCTGGCTGACCACATGTGCGTCACACAACCTTAGAGACCCCACGGGAGGACATTTGATTTGTCTGGTGTCCCCCCATTAGCTATGATCATAATCACCCTGGTCTTTTCCATGAATTCCTCCGCATGACTAAGATTACGACTTAGTTTCAATCACCGAGAATGTGTAGACGCAGGTCCGGCTCGGTGCCGGCGCATGTTTTCAGCCACGCAGTTCCCTCTAGCAGCACAGCTAATGGGAAACGCTGCCTGTCCTGCTATGTTTGACTGTTGGTAACGAGGAGCCGAGAGATCATCCAAAGGTGGGGACCTAACGTGATGGATGCAATTGCAGCTTGCGAATGAAACTCACAGATGCACCTGCTGTCAACACTGGCTGAGAAGAATGGCAAAAGAGCAATATCATTCTTAAGCTTTACATCGACCAGAGAGGATCATGTGACCTCTCGAAAAGCAAACGACTAGAAACAATGAAACTTGCTTTAGTTATTTCGCACTGCAAGCTCTACGACAAGCAGCGAAACTGTACTGGACAGGTCTGTGCCTGTGCACGTATCGGTGACATAACCAATATAGTCTTATTAAACACGCCGGGTTCGACACCTGTATGCCACAAGGTTAGTCACTGAGACTTGCGATAAATAGTCAATCTTGCCAGGGACAACCAATAAGCGTTGACGGTCTTCCTATTCCACGACATAATATCAAGTTTAGTACAGTGATTCCCCCTTCTACGAAACTTTGGCACTTCCACAATTGTAATTCCTGCTGCTATGAATAAGGGCGACCGATAGGGTTTCAGCGTCTGTCAACCTCAGAGATGCTGTATTCTAAAAATAAGTAGTATGAAAACTTTTGAGAGAGTCTGCCACTTGGGTGAGCATATATCTGATCAATATCTCTCACGTTGGGGCCCAAGGTTGCTCCCAGGGCGGACGTGAAGCAAGAGTCACGCGCGGAGCTCTGGCGACGCCCATGGTGGAGCTATTGTGTCCTGAACTTAATGTTATCGGCACTGTTATATGTTATCTATTTAACGTTGCGTCTTTGAGCGCTTGCGACTCTGTGGCGCGCTTCGGGGATAAAACACCCGAAATACCACCTGCCAAGAAAGGGGATTGAGATACCAGATACCGTTAATGGACGTCAGCCGTCGCACTCGATAATGCGACGTACGATGGTCTCCCGTTCCCCAAGCAGTATCAGCCTGTGAAGATTTATTGTCAGAACTCATCCGCCGTCATCTCCTGTTTCTAGGGGTGCCGCACTTCATTTCTGCTCCACCACCCAAGGCGTGTCGCCTGGTATCCCCGGAGCCAGCCCTCTTTGATCTACTGACGCGCAAATGGTAATGGCGCACCTTGCAACGTATCTTCGGGCGTGGCTCGTCACGGCTTCAGTAGCCCGTGCAGCCTTCTTCCCACTTGGGTCTCGCCAGGGCAGCGGGACTTTTACCTCGACTGGAAATCCCATCCTTGCCGACGGCTCGATCTATTCCGCAGATCCAGCACCTCTCGTGGTCAACGACACCGTCTACATCCTGGCCGGTCGTGATGAGGCCGGCCCGGCTGAGAATTCATTCAGAATGAACCAGTGGCAAATATTCGAGTCCAAAAGTGCAACGCCCTCAGGTGGACAATGGACACTGCATCAAGACGTTGCAGCACCTCAGATAGTCTTCAAATGGGCGAGCCAAGGCACCGCATATGCCAGCCAAATCGTGCGTGCCCCGGATGGCCGGTACTATCTCTACGCACCCGTCAGTCAAGCCAACTCGCCCAACTCTGACGCGTTCGCAATCGGTGTTGGCGTATCGAGCAGTCCTCTCGGGCCTTTCACGGATGCCCATCCGTCTGGTCCTATCATCTCACAGAGCGTGCCGGTCCAAAACAACATACAGAACATCGATCCCACGGTTCTAGTAGACACGGACGGCAGAGTGTACCTCTACTGGGGAACATTCGGACAGCTGAAGGGAGTTGAGCTGGGTCAGGACATGGTCACTGTGAAGGGCAACGCTATCGTGACCGTTACCTCCCTGGACGGGTTCTTTGAAGCGCCGTGGCTTATGAAGCGCAAGGGTACGTATTACATGCTCTACGCCGGGAACAACGCCGGCCCCAGCTCCCCGTGCACGCCGACCAGCTACCACGCGTGTATCGCCTATGGCACGGCTTCGAGCCCTCTCGGCCCATGGACTTACCGCGGGATCGCCCTGGACATTGTCTCCTCCACAACCTCACACCCAGGCGTCTTCGAGCAGCCAGCGGGCTCCGGACAATACTTCCTTGTCTATCATACCCGCGACGCCGCAAACGGTACTCACTTCCGCCGGAGCATTGCGTTTGACCAGCTCACCTGGGATGACACCACGTCGCCCGCGTCCATCAAGAAAGTCACACCTACAAGGCGACCTGGCCCCCCTCGCACGCCGGCCCGCAACATCGCCCCGGCGGCTGTCCCCTCATCGGCCAATGGCACCCCGATTCAGTACTGGATCGCGTCCATCAACGACGGCCGCGTGGAGACCAGCTCGCTGCCGCCAGACTACTGGAGCTCGTGGTCTGAGCGGCCCCCCTCCAACAATACGCTGACGTACACATGGAACGCGGCGGTGCAGCTCAACGGGACAGCCATCGCCTTCTTTGCAGACTCACCAGCGGGCGCCAGCGCGGGTGTTGCGCCTCCCGCATCGTGGTGGGTGGAATACCTCACTGATAGTGGGCAGTGGGCCCGCGTTGAGAATCGCACGGCTTTCTCGACCGTAATTACCGACTCCCCTCACGAGACCGAGTTCGTGACTATCTCCACGAAGTCTATCAGGGCCATTTTGAACCCCTCTGGCAGTAGCGATGCCTTCGCCGCTGTTGGTGTCAAGGAATGGTTCGCCTACCAGCCTACCGCTTCTTGAGCAATCTACGTGGGATTGAGGCGCGCTGAGGAATTCCGTCGCGTTTTTAAGGACTTTTAACGAGGACATGGGGGTTGAGACCTCCGCCGTAACGGGCACATGGCCAGCTCGAACGGGTTGCCCCGATAATCAATGCGCTCAGAGCCTGCGATCATTCTGGCGATACTTACGTATTCGGTTGAGAGCTTTGTGGCAATGTATATATAGGTAATGTCAACATTCCGAGCATGGCATCCCGAATAGATCAACTTGACTGGTTTCTTCTGCTATAACTATAGACAGGGAAGTGCTCGTTAATAAAATAGACCTTGGGGCCGCTGGCTCAATTGTCAGCCCTAGTATCTACATTCTATTGCCAGCCCGAAGCAATCGTCAACTCGCCAATCATCAACTCGCCAATCGTCAACTCGCACACCCAGCGGCCCAGGGATCAGCGGAGCGGGACGTATATCTCGCATGCGAAGCGTGCGAGATATGCTGGCCCACTCCGCTTACGGCGTAGCGTTCTGCTTGTCCCCATGCCTCAGAGCGTTCTCACCCGCAAAAAGGACAACCACAAGTGAAGCTTTCTCTCTACCTTATAAACGCCGGATCACGTAACCTGGGAACAATACCAAGTGGTATAGCCGGTAGAAGGCAAGATAATGAATGCCAATAGTATTGAGCCTCTAAGCGCCCATGACCCGAAGGTTGCAGGTGCAAGTAATGCATAAAGCGAAAAACTAATCCCCTGGCCGGCTTCTTTTTTAAGCTGGAGGGATTTGCGTATACTAAATGTGCGTGGTTAGCGCATAAGGACTTTTTCCTTAATCAGGCGCTTTATTAGCGAGGGCTTCGTTAGCAAGGGCTTTGTTGGTAAGGGTACAACTCTATCTCTACTGTGCCTTACAACCAGCTTAAGTACACTATTCACCCGCAGGTAGTAGTCTTTAGCAAGCGGACTCTATTACCATGCAGACTTATAAGCATAGAGTTAATATCCTAGGCTATATTCCTCTTATTAGTTAGTGAGTAAGTATTTTAGTACTAGAAGAAAGAAATAGTTAGCAGGAAATACTTAGAAATTAAGCTAAATACTCATTAAAAAAGAATAGTAAGTAAGAATAATAGTAGCATATACTAGTTAAAGGAAAGTATAAATTATTATTTATTAACTAGATATCTGCTGCTTTAAAACCCCTAATCTATAGAATTAGTTGTCCTAGGGGGTTGGCTGCTCTTTATTGTTAATATCATTATAGTAGATGCAGATCTCCAGGTGAGTGCTGCTTTATAGCTGAGGGTAGCAGCGAATGCCACAGGTTGAACACTCAAACCAGTTGCCATTATCATTACCACCTGGAATACCTACAGCAGCTTACTGCTGGCTAAGGAAGGCCTGAGTTGGTTATATAGGGTCTAGGATCTTACTGTAGCGATACTAGTGCCAATGCTCATGCTACTCAGCAAGACGATAATTATGAGCATGCTGCTCGGCATTAGTATATCCTTTAATATATCCACAATAGTGGAATAGCTTAGAGAGCCCACGATAAATGCTAGTCTAGCCTTTAAAGATCTAAGAAGTAGGCTTATCATGATTAATGCTAGAACCTAATATGCCTCGGCTTGGGAGGATCAACCTACGGTGGGAATATTGGCTACAGGTTAGCAAAGTGCTATAATTATACCTTAGCTGCCTAGTTAGGGACTCTATCTTAACCTTGCTGCCGGTAGGTTGGCTTAATAGTAGGGTAACTTTGATAACTTCCTGTATGGCTCAGGCAAGTGGATGATACCTAGAAGCAGCAGGCTCCTTATGCTAATTGGGTTGTATGGTGAGACTGGGTGCTAGGTGATAGGGCTGAAGATGAGCTGGGTGCTGGGACTCTCGGCGTTTAGTAGGGTTAGCACCCTTAGGAGGGGATATTGATTCTGCAGCTGCCCGACAATGAGGCAGAGAGAGGGCGGAAAGGGCCCACTAAATAGTAGATCCTTGGGACTATAGAGTGTTTAGCAGAAATTTCTGTAGATAAGGATAGGGGGTCTTGCCTTTATAGCCTGGTGGGTAGACCAATAGGTAAAGCAGTTCTTTACTGGCTGCTTGCCGCGCTTTAGGGCAAACTGTGTGAGGGATTTGATATTCTAGCAGCTATGATACTGCTTGGTGATGCCCTCAATCTTATAGTTGTAGATCTCGCTGTTGTTATGAGCATTGCATTTGTAGGGTTTAAAAGGGTCCTTATTACTGCCTGGCGGGTCGGGAGGAGGAGGGCTAGTAGCGGCCGATATGCTGAGTATAGCTGTAAAGACTGCAGGAGGATATTTTGGTAATAGGAATCGCTTCTGATAATAGGAATTAGTTAATAAGGATAGAATTAGATGTAGGTTAGAGGAAAAAAGTTAATATTAATGGTTAACATTAGTAGGAATAGTAGTGTGCAGGAAGCAAACCATCTGCAGCAGGCACTAGCGGCTGCAGCCCCTGGCTAACTAAGCAACCCAAGCATGCTCCATATCAACCACGCCTCTTCATCATCAACACTATAGAAACTGCTAAATGATATAAATTAACTATTTTAAAGCAACTTGGTGATAGATTTAGTCTGTTCTAAAGGCATCCTTTTGTTATTTCTAGGGGGTTCCCCCCTAGGACCCCCTGCCTGCAGCGCTAAGCCTGCGGCGCCTTACCACGCCCCCTTCCGGCCCACGCCCCCTTCCAGCCCGCGCCTTCCTCTTTAATAACGGACCATGATTTTCAACGATATATCTTCTTAATAATTTCCTCTTGGCTAAATACTTTCAGAGGTACATCGTTATTAACCAATCAAGACTTGAGGATTCTTAACGGATCAATCCAGACTCAGATAACTTTCGGGTAATTACGCTGGGTAAGAATGCTACGCGGGCCGCATATCTCGCATGCTTCGCATGCTCGATACACGTCCCGCTCCGCTGAATGAGTCTGTACTAACTCGTATAGCGGATCTTGACGTGGACTACCTAACTGATGTGGAATGGAACAAGAAATCCTTTGAAAACCTCGTGATCGATGCCAAAGCCAAAGAAATGATCCAGGCCCTGGCCAGCCATCAAATTGAAAGCGAGAAGAGAACCGACCTTATCCACCGCAAAGGGAACGGACTGATCATCCTACTGCATGGAGGGCCTGGAACCGGGAAGACCTTCACAGCTGAGAGTGTGGCCGAGATTGCCCAGAAGCCGCTCTTCTGCGTGACATGCGGAGATATCGGCACGAAGCCCGAGCAGGTCGAAAATTACCTCGAGTCGGTGCTTTATCTCGGCAAGAACTGGGGTTGCGTGATGCTCATTGACGAGGCTGAGGTTTTCCTAGAACAACGCAGCCTTGATAACCTTGAACGCAACGCATTGGTCTCGGTCTTCTTGCGCGTTCTGGAGTACTACGAAGGGATTCTGATCTTGACAACCAACCGCGTAGGAACTTTTGACGAAGCCTTCAAGTCACGGATTCTGCTGTCACTCCACTATGAAAAGCTCTCGATAGGCCAACGACGCAAGATCTGGCGGGGCTTCATCAATCACTTGGAGGCTACTCACGCGCCTGACGGAAATGGAAGCGGAAAGATTGGAGCTGCCACGCCGCCGAACCTCGCTTCACATAATGACCAGCCTGATCTTGATTATCAGGAGCTCCGAGACTATATCGACGGGCTTGCCAGTCACGATCTCATTGGACGCCAGATACGCAACATCATCACTACGGCTCGGCAGCTGGCCAAGTTCCGCAAGAAGACTCTGGATTATGGTCTTCTTGAAGAAGTTATCTCTGTGTCAGGGAAGTTTGACAAGTACTTCACAAAGCTGAATGAGAATCAGACGGACGAACAGATTGCGAGAAGTGATGGCCTGCGATGAGTGCACTCCATGCGGGTTCATAAATTGCATGTTCTGCCCCGGATACTGCGGCGGCTGGTGTGTGGGATGGAAGGCGGAAGGTCGACAAGAAGCTTTCATACACGAGATTGCTTTAGGTAGGGATGGCTTCATCGGTTTCTTGTGTATTTGAAATTAAGCACCGGTGCTGCTTTCACCGGGGGTTGTGAAGGGAAGAGCCCAGGATTTCTTTTGACCACGGCTCAAACGGAAGTGGTCACGGACGGTTACAACAACGCCCAAGAGATCAGAGCACGATGCACTGCGGACGTCACCAGCAGCCACATGGGCATAACCGCGCCGCGTCGTCGCAATTTCAGACGCTTGGATCTGGATGGTTGCTTCATTCTCGTCGGCAGTCCCCTCGGCTGATTCCTCTTGGTTCCCAAACACCACGGTGCCATCAAGAACACCAGCTTTGGGGGTGTGGGTACTGGTATAATTTGTTGTTGTTTCATTGGGGCTTGTTCTGAGGACGCAAACTGATGATGATGATAATGATGATGATGATATTTTGGGCCAGGCCGACCATTGTATTTCCTTCGGAGTATAGCAGTCAACGTACGGGCACCCAAAAAAAAAAAAAAAAAAAAAAAAAAAAAAAAAA
>NQMI01000168.1:3572-94558 GCA_002270565.1 Stenocarpella maydis
GTATTAGATAGTAGTACTTAAGGTAACTTTATATTATTAAGTATTATTAATAGAGATTAAATCTTATAGTATTAGAAGAAAGACCCCTATATACTTAGTATTATAGAAGGTACCATGGGACCCCACCATCTCGCACACCCCACCACTTCGCACAGCAAATTTTGGAGAACACCAGCAAAACAGGCAAATTTAATGAGGCTATCACCAACTCAATTCTGCCCGCAAAAATAAACTACTGATATGGTTTTAAAGCTCCGAATCTCCTCTTTCATCAGGCATATCGTGAGGGCATTTTAGTAGCTCTCCCGGACCGTATCCGCACTTCCAGAGGTAGTACATCATTATCATCTTCCTCCTCTTTGTAATGATCAGAGGGTTTCCGAGTACATTAAACCTAAAAGATCAAGGGTTTATATTTAAAATACATTATTAGGCGGTTATTAAGCAATATTATTAACTAATAATAATTACTAGCTATAAGGCTATCTAATACTAGGATTAAATACTTAGATTAACAACTAAAGAGTCTGTTCTATAAAAGCTATCTACTATAGTGATGACTATATTGCGTATATATGTTCCAACTCTTTGGTAGCTCGCAGGCTCGCATACCAAGCCATCAAGCCATGACACGAGGCTCGATACTTCATCCTTCAAGCGGGCTCGCATGGCTCGCAATCGAGCGTTGCGAGCCAGACCCTAACCCTTGGTGGGGGCTGGTCATCACTGACTCATCAGGTGTTTTGTTTTGGCTGTCGTGTTGGCTCATAACACTCTTCCTCTAATGAGGATTCAACCTCATTCTCTTCACCTTCCACTTCGATTTTAGCCTTAACCTCTTAGTTGAGGGCATTTGCAGGTGGTACCTTAGGCTCCATTATATCCCTAAGTTGTATAAACTTCCTGTTGAGGTTGGGGATTGCCTTGCGTTTCTTGGCTCTTATACGCTCAATTTAAGCTTCCAGCTCCTGAATCCTTGCATTGGAAATAATTAACTCGGCTTATTTAGCATTATATGCAAGCCCTATTTTCCTTAATGTCGCTCAATCTGATGCAGTGGCGTTAGGGCCAGCGAGGTCCATGATATCTCGCCCTGACTTGGGCAGATCCAGCTCTAAAATGGGATCCCATTCGGCTTGTTGCTTCGCCTTATCCTCTTGGATTTCTGGGTGTGATAGCGCCTTGATACGGCTAATCGGCTAATTCCTAATCATTCTAAAGGCAGACTTAATATTCTTCTCTGTAAATCCCTTCTCTCGAGCCTCTGTAAGTGCCTTAATGAAGGCAATCTTATCTACTAGCGCTGAGTCTGTAAGGGCTTGCTACTAACCCAAAAGACCTTAATAGTATGCTTTAATAGCATTAAAAATGCTATTATTAAGTGGTTGAAGACCATATGAGGAATGCGCTATTAGGTAATAATAAAGAATATTGTTTTAGAAGCAGGTAGTTATAAACTTATCCTATTATTATGATTAGTATTTATAAACCTTAATTTAATATAAATGGCTTTATATTTATAGAGGTATGGCTGAAGTGGCCATCTAGAATTAATAAAATGGCATCGGAATTGCCTTTATGATAAGTATTTATCTGGGGCAAAAAGACTTATTAAAGCCATGCTATGCCTATTTGATTATTTGTCTAGCTGTTTTCAGATATAATCTAGTGCCAATTGGGCACAGACTTTTGAATTTCCTTAATAAACTACTGTTATTGAAGTTCTTTGCCCTTAAAAATGATGCCTGGGTTGAGAACTTCGCTAGTTGTAGTGATGGCTTTAATCATAATAGTCTACCATCTAAATTGGTTATATTTAACTATTGCCTTCTTTATCTCAGAAGTTCTAACTACTAGAGAATTAAGGCCTATATATAATCAATAAGTATATATATTTCTGGCTCTATTGGAGCTTATTTATGTACTATAGCCTGCCATTAAGCCGGCCTTATCAACATTAATAGTAAGTGCTAGCTTCACCTAATTAAACTCACCCTCCTGGATATTGAAATACTAACCGACTGCCTTTGGGGTAAACTCGTTAAAATATAGGGCCTCTTGAATATGCCCAACTTTAGTGTGGACTTTAGGGCGATGCTTAATTAAGCGTTCTATCTAGTTGTTGCTAACTGGGGTATTATTACCGGCTTCTTTAAGGAGGGAATTGGCTATATTTCTGATTATAGAGTGACTTGGTGCGGCTCTAAGTCTCTCTTGATGAAGTATTTATCTAACTATTTTATCCTCTTGAGCAGTTAATAGTCGACTATTACTCTAAGCTTCAGGATCGCTCTTTAAATTATACAGGCCGTTCTTCCGGCTAGAGAGTGTAGATGGTGGCATATTATGCTTTGAGGCTGCTTGATTGAGAGAAAGCCCATTATTAATGATATTGAATATAGCATCTCTTACGTTCTCCTTAGTATAGGCTTTGGGAGGTATTGTGGCGGCTTTAATGGGCTTCATTTGGTGAGTGTAGTGGTTAAGGAGAAGAGGAAAATGTATTTCCAACTCGGCATTTGGGTTCACTGATGCACTTGAAATAAATGGCCCGTATAGTGCGCTAATCCGCTTTTGGAATGGATTAGGATGCTTATTAATGAATTCTCCATTCAATATGTTCTCAACTTGTAGATAGCTTTAATAGTTGTTGATTAATGTGTAAGTAAATATTGTGCGTTTGTGTGGGCGTTGAGGAGTTTGGCTGTGCGAAGTGGTGGGGTGTGCGAAATGGTGGGGTCCTATGGTAGAGAGGTAGGATATAGAAATAGAGTAATTAATATAGAGACTGATTATCTACTTATCTTAATTTAAGAATATACTACTTTTATAACTTTAGATATTATAGATGTAGCATATTATAAACTAATCTTAGGACTTTTATAGCTGTATATTATAAATCTTTAGATTAATTAAACTATTAGCTAGATCTTTTGGGATAATGCTATTTTTTAGAGGAAGTTTGTAATTAATAATATAAGAAGAAGTTATATTACTAAAGATAGCAAATAGATAATGCACTTAAATGAATTTATGGTTACCTCTATAAGCAGGCAGGAGACCTAGCTTGAGAAGAATGAAGAAGGATTAAACCTCTTAAGTACCTTATAGAAAGGCTAAAGTTAATTGGGAGATTATTACTCCTAGAAGTAAAACCTTAATCTGCTATAAACTAATCCTTAGAAGTTCTAACCAATCAGTTAATATATTACACACTAGCAATAAATATAGTGCTACTTTCTCTACTTAAAAGAAGAGGTAGATATAAACATAGATATATTAGCATAAAGACTAAGAGAATATTACAAGTTTAAGAAAATATTCTAACAGAAACGTGATATAGTATTACTATAATATATATAATAACATTATAAGATACCCTTAAAACTAGGGACTATACTATAGTTTAAACCTATTTATAGAGTTAATAAAGATTAACTTAAGGTACTTAGGGAATACCTTAATAGGAACTTTAAGAAAGGATTTATTAGACTATTATAATTGCTAGCAGGATACCCAATCCTCTTTATACTAAAGAAAAATAGCAAACTATAACTATATATTAATTATTAGCAACTTAATAATATTATAATTAAGAACTAATATCCCTTACTTCTTATTAAGAAACTTAGAGATTAACTTAAAGAAGTAAAATAGTTCATAGCACTTAATTTAAAGTATAGATATAACCTTATTTAAATTAAAAATGGAGAAGAATAAAAGATAGCATTCAGAATATACTATAGATATTATAAAATAATAGTTATATCCTTTAGATTAACTAATATATTAGCTTTATTTTAAGAAATAATTAACTATACTATATATAAGTACCTAGATATCTTTATAATTAACTACCTTAATAANATATAATATAGTAATATTATAAAACCTCTTATAAACCTTATGAGGAAGGACTTTTCTGCAAATGATGTGCTATAAAATAGCATACAGTTCAGCGTGTGTTTCCCGACAGGGTCGCAGTATGGTGCTCTGAGGCGAATTGGGACGATTGATAATGGTCTGGACAACTTTGTATTGAATTAAGTTGGGCTTCTGTAAGCCCTCCTTGTATACCCTCCGACATCGTCTCACCCGCGGGCACGCTGCGGTGGGCTCTGGTGCAAGTTTGCAAAAGCCGGAAAATTCGCCCTTCCAACACACCATCTTTGGTTCCAAGCAACCAGCCAACCACAGCCCTAGCAATGCCCAAATTAAGTACATATAAACTTCAGAAATCAAGCTATCCAATGAACTAGGTTACAGACCTTTTGGATAAGAAATAAGGGTAATGCAGAGGTCTAAATTAAGGTGCAAATGCAGGCCAAAATAATCGACTCACGGCCACCAAACTCATCTTGCGTCGCGCACGCACTGGGCGTACTTAGCGAAATTCGCCTGACTCGCAAGTCTAGGGTAACTCCTTGCACGAAGTCTAACGCCCTGCTGAGCGGTTCCGTTTAACAACCTTATATTTAAATAAATAAAAAAAGAATAATAAGCTTTTTAAATACTTAAAGATAAAGTTATAAAAGACCCTATATTAAAAGAAGTAGACCTTAAAAAAGAATTTAAAGTCTATATAAATACCTTAAATAACGTTATAAGTACAGAACTTACTTAGAAAGATAACCAAGGTAGAATATATATTATTGCAAACTTTAGCAAGAAATTTAGTAAACTAGAAATTAGATATATTATACCTAATAAGGAATGTATAGCAATAGTATATATATTTTTAGAATAGCAATACTACCTTATTAGAAGTAAGAAATAAATTAAGCTTTATATAAATTATAAGAATCCTATAACCATTATAATAACTAAAACTCTTAATAAATAATAAATTAGATATATAAAGTTCTTATTATAATTTAATATTAAGGTTACCTATATTAATAGAGTTAAAAATACTAAAATAAATACACTTAATATAAGACTAGACCGCTAGGATAAAGACTTACCTATAGAATAGATAGTATTTAAAACTTAGAAAAATAAAAGCGTTATCCTTAACTAAGAACTTAACGCTATAATTAGAGTCAACTTCTAAACCTAAAAGACTCCTATAAATCTAAAAGAATAATATAAGTTAATCTAAGAAGTATATAAAGTCCTAGTATATAGCTATTAAGGAATTATAGTTACTACTAAAAGAATCTAATAAAACTACTAAATCCCTAACCTTAGAGAAAAAGTTAAGAATATCATTAGCAAGTATAATTCATATAATAAAAATAAAGCCTTTAGATATATATTATATGGATTATTAAAACTCCTATTAGCATTTCTAATTATAGTTATCCATTAGTCTAGATTTTATTATTAAGCTACTCCTCTTATAAGAACCCTTAATTAGAATACTATATAATAGCATCCTAATAATAGTTTGTAAACTAAGTAAATATGCATATTTCATACTATATAAGGAAGCGAGTATAGTAGAAGAACTTATATATATATTCTTATAAATTATTATATGTAATTATAGAATACTATATAAAATTATCTCAAATAAAGATTAGCTCTTTATGTTAAATATCTAGAAGTTACTAAGAAAATAGCTTAAAGTAAATTATAAACTCTTAATAACAGCATATATATAAATAGATAGATAGATAAAATAAATTAATTAGATTATAGAATGATATCTTTAATACTATATTAACTAGTTATAGGATAACTAGGTTGAATTACTACTACTAGTATAATTTGCCTATAATAGCGCAACCTTTAGCATAACTAAATAGTTACCTTTCTTTATAATCCATAGATATAAGCCTTAGGCATACTACAAGTTACTACCAGACATTATATTAGCAGAATTAGTAAAATGAAAAGTAATATGGATTAAATAAATTTAATAGGTTATTTAGGAAGAACTTTCTTTTATATAAAAATAAAGAATAAAATATATAAACTGGAAAAGAATTAAAGGACTAATTCTTGAGAGAAAAGATAGAATCTACCTTATATAATAAAATATTAAAACTAAGCAGCTTAATAATAAACTTAACTATAAGAAAATCAGCCCATTTAGAGTTTTAGAAAAACTCTTAGATACTAATTATAAACTTTTATTACCTTTGGAAATAAGATAATACTCAGCTTTTTATATTTTATTACTAAAATTAGCACCTTAAATATAAAACTTAAAATATAAATTAAAACTATTAATAAATATAATAAGAAATATAAAGTAAAAATAATTATAGACTTAGGATAATATTAAGAAATAATGGAATACCTTATTAAATGGAAAAGCTATAATTTAAGTAAAAATATATAGAAACTAAAGAAAAACTTAATACATTATAAAAACAAACTCAGATAATTCTATACCCAGTTTACTACAGAACAACCTTACTCAACTAACTATAAGAATCCACCAGGCTTACCAAATAAGCCAGAAGACTTTAAATACCAGATAAACCACCCATAGGCGCATTTTCCTTACCCCCAAATAAGAACCCAGACCAATCCACCACTATATTCTCTACACTTATAGAATTCCAATTAAAAACGGGATCAGAAGAAGACCCCTTAGCAGCTACAACCTCCTATACCACTTCAGCAATATAAACCCACTCCTCCTTTACTAAACCTTTATTTACTAACTTTACCCCCTTCTCCTAAAGAAAGTACTTTTATTTCTTTAAATAAAATAAATAGGCTAGAGACTTATTTAAATAAGCCTAAATCTTAGCTAGATACTCCTCCTCCTTAATCTTATAATCATCTAACTTAGCTAGCTTATTAGTAATATATAATACTATAAAGAGGAGTTAGCAGAAAAACACCCTATAAAGAAACCAGAATATCTATAGAAAGATACTAATACACATAATATATTATATAAGCAACCATACTTAGTATACTATAAAAAGTCTTTATAGAATTAACTATCTTATAAATAGGGTCCTTTAATAAATAGTAAAAATATAGAGAAACCTTATAGCTATATTACTTAATGAAAGTATAGCAATTAAGACAAGCTTAGCGCTTTTTAAATAGACTTATAACGGAATTTTTCGTAACTCGCAAGCCCTAGACTCTAAATAATATAATATATTAAGAAGGCATAATAATAAGTATAAATAAATAAAAGACAGTTAAGAAATGTTTTTAAGGATAAAAGTATAAGAAGAGAGATAGTATTATGAACCAATATAATGGCACCCCAGGACCCAGGATAATCAGGGCCAACTGTTATAACAACACCCCGTAAGCCCCTTAACAGCGGAGTTAGCACTAAAATACCAAGACTAAGGTTAGGGTCCAGAACCTACAGCTTAACCTTGCTCAGTAAGGATCAATAAGCAGCTGCAAGCCCTACAGCTCAGCTATACTCATCAAGAATTAATAAGCAACCATAAGCCTTAGCAACCAGGTACTAAAGAGTTAAGATATATAAGGATATAGTTATTACTATAGTAGATAGCTTTTATAAAACAGACTCTTCAGTTATTAATCTAAGTATTCAGTCTTATCAACTGGATAGCCTTATAGCTTATAATCATACCCTCTTTATAAATAGTATCTTCATATACTGCAACTCAGTCACATGCTGCCTCTGTGCCGCTCTGCTAACATAAACCCTATAGGTTACCTACTGAACCCCATAAAGGTTTGGTGTAATCATAACAGCTAGAAGCAATTATTACTCTAATTACTCTAGCTTAACTAATACTAGGTTATATATTAAGCAATGCCTAATTATATTGCTTTCTTTAGTCTACTGCGCTAGCCTAGTAAGCTATTATTCTACTTATAACTCACTATTAGTATTATTTTTATTAAGGTTATAATATTTAACTAATATTACTTTTTATTAAATTAGTCTTCAAAATATTTATATATTATAATATTTAAGTCTATTTATTGTAAAAGTACAAACCTAGTTATAGGCGCCTGAAATTCTTATGCATGAGTAGTACCTAATAAGTACCCAGAGGACCCATAGGTAATCATAGGAATTTAGTTAAGGCAAAAAGAAGAAAGCTGTGGTCTCGGGTTGTCGACACAGGCCCGGTTTGAACGGACGCCTCCGAAGAGAATAGATACCATGAATAATAATTCAAGTCTATCGCATTAGACCACTCTGCCACTGTGCCGTATCATAAGTCTGAAATGCATTACTCATTACTCCAGTCAGTATCCGAGATAGGACGTGGGTGGCCCGTGTACCCGCTTCTTAGCGCCCGCTAGCTCCCGCCCCCGACCCGATGCGGTTTAGCCCGCACACAGCTGTTGGCGCAGTCACCCTTGTCCTCTGTCCCATTCGCATAAAATGCAACATAGAGGTGGACAATTATTGTTTGATAATCCGGGTGATTGCTGATTGGTGTATTCTTCAATCATCTCACCTGAGAAGTACGGTACTCAGTGTTGAAATAAGGAGAAATTGCTGGACGGCAACCGGACTGAAGCTGGCAAGCTAGGAGGCAAGCCTGACGTAAAAGTTTTCACAGGCTGAACTGCATCAGATCGCTACGCTTTCAAGCAACAGCAAATCTTGCACCACAGACCCACACACTACCAAACGCAAACATGAGCAATTCAAACAGCAAGCAATTGTCCGACAAGGAGGTCTCGGCAGCCTTCACCTCGTTCTACCTTCAGCGAGCGACCAAGGAGTTCGCAGAGGACCTCGACAAGATCCGCAACGCAGATGACTTCAGGAGCGAGGCAATTCCTACCCTGGTCGGCGCCTTATCCCAGGGTACCGCCATGTTTTCACCGGCAGACCAGCGTAGGATCGTCACGGCGGAGGGTCCAGCGGAGGAGTCGACTTGAGCACCCTGTGGGCGGCAGACAGGACACCTGGGCATGCAATTTGGCTGTTGCCTTTGGTCTGGTTAAGGCCAGTAAAAGCGGCACGGCGGCGGTGAACAATCGAGGCGGTGATCCCGTTGGGCGGACGTGAGTGAAAGTCTTCGATTGAAATATCGGGCACAGGGCCCTCGGGAAATACCTGCACTCACACATTAATCATAAGCGACGGCAACTGCAGCGGCGCATCACAGAGCGTGTAGGCAACAGAATGGCTTTTGGCAAAGGTCTCGGCACGCCATACGGATTTCCTCGGGCGTGTCTGTCATCTGAGACCTGTACGTTCCCCAAGTTTGCAACCAAGGAAATACACTGGTCCAAGGAGGAAGTTTCTGAAGCACAGAAGGCCCCAGTAACTTCGAAACGAAATCTCAAATGTTCCAGGGACCAGGGACAGGCGAAAGATATCTAACATATCAGGCTGGGCTGATCTTGTAATCGAAGATGGTGGAGACTAGTTGCAGGATCATGGTATTGCTCATGCCAGGTGCCCAATAACGGTAGACCTCTATAGTGCGCAATTAAGCAATTCGTCTTTTTTTCTTCCAATGCCTGATACCAACACTCTTATGTGGCTCCGGATGGTTGCTCAGGTTCAGCGGATCCGCCGTCTTCCCAGTGTCTCCTGGGCGCTTTCTCCACATGCATCCAGTGTTGAGAGCTTGACCAGCTGTTCTCCGTTTTATCGTGATCACTGCGAATCGTTAACTCATTTCGTCACACTTATTTTGGTACAAATACATCTAGGTGTCTACCCGTTCTTTAAACGTGAAGCTCTTGAGCAACACCAAGGTGAAAGACCGGTTGACTACAACGGCTTCCACTTTTCATCATCCAGCATTCTCCCCTGGCGGATTGGAGTACACAACATAGAAGCATATTCTCAAGAGCATAATTTTAATGAGCAGATCAAGTCAGACGCACATTGCTTCATCAAGTGGTCTTGCTGTCTCGCTCTGGTCCGAATAAATGAACTCTGTCCAGTGCTTGGTCTGTAAGTTGGCATGATGGTGGGTTGAAGTGATGGAGATAAGAGACGACTGCTCTCCAGAGACAAAATCCAGAATTGCCCGAGGGAAATGGAGCCTTCGAAGGGACTGCCGCAGGACATAACTTGACATCAGGCTAGGGAAAGTTGGTACTGGCCCAGTGAATGATTCTACAATAATGGTGAGACGGTAGCACTTCTACGCATTTCTCATTATAACTTAAGTATTTTGCGACTTGGGCCTCTGCTGTTGCAGCTTATTTAAAAAACAACTAGAGGTTGGCCACAAAACTTACAACGCAGAGTAGATCTGACAGGTCTGTGAAAACAGAGGCGAGCTGTCTTTTCCCCGCACCTTTCAGCGAGCTGGTCATTTAGACAGCAAGTCAGCAGGTCTAAAGCGAAGTAGTTTGAAAAAGAAGGCGAAATCAGTTTAGTTATTCTGAATTCTGTCAACGCATAATTCCTATCAGACAAAAGCCGTTTCATGGTGGGCAAGAGAATTCTGAATCCCTCACGATGAGCGAAGCCACACACGACAAGACAATCTCACGGCTGAGGGTAGATTGAACGCATTTGAAATGAGTGCTCTACTCCCCGAGATGTTTCGAACTTTCTTGCTTCAAGAGTGTTCGTACTTATGAATTTTCCCAATTATCAAGGCTATGAGCAAGTCGCCACTGCGCCTCCCGGGGCCTTGTATGTCGTCGGGTCGAACCCATTATAGAAATTGGAGATATAGATATTGGAATCGCTAGCCTTGTAAGCTCCTGGGAGTGTAATCTTGGGACTGCAGGTAGCCGAGTTTCCGGAGACGCGCAATTGCATGCACCCGATGTAAAATTGAGCGCCGCCCTGCGTTTGGGCAGCGTGGAGGGCTAGCATCTCGCTGCGGAGCTGTTGTTTTGTCAGTCAGTCCGGTCGTAGATCTAAAAAGAGGATAGTTCGACCAGATTCTACTGGGTCACATACCAAGTAGTCACCACTCGCGAGCTTCGCCGGCAGCTTGAACTGGTGCGTCATGTTCTGCGCCATCATAATCTCATTGGCCCATTTCCCACCGACGTAGTCCAACTCGTCGATCTTGACCCACGATCCCACCCCGGTTGCCTGAGAAGCATCGGCAACCGGCCCGAACAACATATGCGTGATGGGGCCAGGGTGTGTGGATGAGTCCCACTGGACCTTGATGGTATCGCCGGGCTTGGCAGCAACCGTCGTCACACCCGAGGGCACCTTGTTGCCGTTGACATTACACGTAATGTCATTGCTGGTCACGTCGGTGACGGGGCTGTTGCTCGGGGCCCTACGAATTCCGATCTCGTAGCCCGGGGAGACATCGTTGACCCAGAATTGATGAAGGTTCTGATGAGCAGTGGCTACTGCCAGCGTGGAGACCAAAATAACGGGAACGTGCATTCTCACAAGACTCAATTGCTTTTCAGGGTTTAGTCGTTGCGCGCAATGGCTATGCGCGTAAAAAAAATTGAGATGTCCTGCTTTTTCCCGTATAGACCTATTCCTACAAGAATCCAATGCCCTATATACGGCATCTTTCTTTGCTTTGCCTTTGGAACAAACTAGTGCCGGCTCTACGGCACGGCGAAGACGAAGTCTTCTAAGAAAGTCTTCTAAGAAATATCTACAGGCGCCGAATGGACGGAAAATCCAGGCTGGACCGCCAAGGTCGGGCCGCCAAGCTCCGTTTTAATCTACCTGACGCCCGGAGGCATTAGGATCTGCCCGAGGGCAGGCCGTTCCCAGTGTTGATAGCTAGGCAGCCTAGGAAGCGCTACTTGATTCTCCTTCATTGGGATGCAAGGGAGAATTGGTCCCGGCTCGCAAATGTAATAGTTACTACTCTAGTTGCATTTGGGTGAGCCTTAGCGGTCATTGTACCTGGAGTGGCTGAGTGGGTATGGGCTCCCTGTCCGCCGTGCCATTTCAAAAACAAGACCACTTCCCAAGGTCCCACCTATAGAAGCCAGTGTATATGCCGTCAGTCACTCACAAGAGCTGATTGTGCTGATCTAGCACCCGGAGAGTGTCTTGTCCGCTGGAGCTTGGAGATCCTGCTTGCTGCTGCTACCCCGTTCAGCTCTGTCGAGCTGTGAGAGACCGCAAATCCGGTGATATCTTGTTATCATTCCCGGCTTTCTACGACTGTTATTTTCCAACCCACTCAGGCAATTTTGGTCAACAAAGCCGGGATACTGGGATCATCTCATGAAATTGTTGCTCCAAGAAGAGAACTCTTCATATTTCAGTATTTCTAGCTGACCCTGGTCTCCATACCCAGCCTTCGGAGGTCCGGGCGGGCTTCCGACAACCGGTATTTTGTGATACATGACTATTATATCGCACCATGTCTACAACAAGGTCTGTTGGCCCAATGGCAAGGCGTCTGACTACGACTCACGATATCCATGGGAAATTCGCAATCAGGAGATTGCAGGTTCGACCCCTGCACAGATCATGGACTTTAGCCCAATTTTGCTTTTTGACATTTTCTTTAGTTACCTATTCTTTCAACTTTCTTAAGCAGGCTGTGCATATCTATCTCCCTTGTCTTGTATTAATATTAAGCTCGTCTCTATGGGAGTTGTGACTCAAGCCTGGGTTTATATGTCTGCTTTTGTTGGTTTTACCTGCATTTCCAAGACAAGTTCAACCACGTTCGACAAATGGCCAGTTGCTATTTTTGTGAGTTGATTATATCGTCCAGCCATTGCGCTCAAGAATCCGCAATAATGTCGCTGTCTTCGTCGAAATCAGCAATCTTATGCTCCTCAGCAATATGTTCTATCAAGTCCTCAGGTGTCTCGCACAATACGACCACTGCAGAATCCCCACGTGGTCTTGCGCACAGCCCACATACATACTCCCCCAGCGGCGTATGGCACTTGACCACGAACCTCGCGGGGATGCGGAAAGTGAGCTTCTTGACCGCCACAACCTCCTTACCCGTGGTGCTTCGGCATCGCGGCGCCGCAGTGCCGTTGTCGGGGGGCCCTTTAGATGCTCCCGGTGGTCCAGGGCTCGGTGCACGCAGCTTCGATAGAGCCGGCGGCAGCTTTCCCTTCACATGGAATTCGATATCCCACATGTCTTCTGAGCCAACCGGCATCAAGAGCTTGCACGCCGGGCAGCAGTTTTCTCGTCCTTCGTCGAACGAGCGCGCCAACGGCATGGTCGACTCCTGGAGGTCGATGCTGTACCGGCAGAAGAAGTCTTTCGTATTCCTCATCTTCGAGGATGTTTTCTGCGGTGGTGGCCTGGGTGTGTTTGATCGCGGTGGTGGCATTAATAAAGCTCTCGTCGGAGGCGGACGTCGAGGTGACGAACCTCGAGAACTCAGTTCGATCACTTCGGCCTCCCTGCATGTGATTTCTGGTGCTCTTTGTGGTACTGCAGACTGCAGAAGTCTCTGATACTGGGCTTGCAATGCTTCTAGAGACCCATTACGCGCCGCTCTCGACGCATACACGAGCTTGTCCACGCCTGCACGGTCGATTTGCCGGCCGCTATAAAGTGCGTCCTCCAGAACGCCAACTACGACTTTGTCAACAATTCAAATTTTCCATGAAATATGATTGTAAAATATGAGGCGTGGTATCTTGGAATGTCTCAGGAGTCTTGGCCTGATCCCTCTTATAGGGAACTGCACGTACTGTGGGATTTAGTTTCTTGGACACCACTTACTCACGGTCTGCTGGAGCAGGATGATTTGTTTTTGCAGCTCATTTTCCGTAATCACTGCGCCGTTGTTAGATTGATCGAATGTAGTGCAAGGCTCATCCTGTCTCGGTTGCATTGAACTAGTAGTGTATTATTTAACGCCGGTAGATTGGGTTCAAGGCCGCATGAGAACAGCGCTACCACTTACTGTCGCCAACTGCGAATCGCCGGCCCAGCCTGTCGTAGCAGATATTGTACTCCTGTTTGATGACAGTTCCCGAGTCTTTGAGGCTTCTCACGAGCTCACCCTTCAGCTTCTTGATCTTGCTATCCTGGCCCTTATCCTTCTTTTTCTGTCCTCCGCTCAAGCATCCATAAAGGGTTTTGGCGGCTCCATATGTCCTGATGACGTGGAAACAAGTGTCGCAATAATGAAAGCTTTCTGGCATTGATTAGCGACTTCGGACTTTGGTTACCAGCTCCTTGTCCCCTTAAAATTCATTCCAGGCCTTCTGGTAACTTACTTTGACGTTCGCCTCATCTATCATATTCGCGTAATTAATACCGATTTTGTCGGGTACCAGAACCAGAATTATGCTGGGAGCTTCCTAGATGAATTCATGGAGACAGCTAGGATTTGATTCAATATGAAGTCGCGAGAGAACAAGCGGACGGAACATTCTACCTGGTTTCGTTCTTCAGCCGATCATAATAGTCTTTTCTCCCCTATAACAAGAAATAAAATCAAATAAGAGCTGGAACACTCTACGGAATGCAGGGAATTTAGAATTATG
Organism: Stenocarpella maydis; assembly: GCA_002270565.1. Lineage (NCBI taxonomy): Eukaryota > Fungi > Ascomycota > Sordariomycetes > Diaporthales > Diaporthaceae > Stenocarpella > Stenocarpella maydis. Next base: position 17,865 of record NQMI01000168.1, read on the forward strand.
CGAACAGACGATCTAAATTCGTACACCCGAGAGTTTTGAGTAGGGCGGCAAGCCAGGAGCTGTGAGCAGGAAAATGCCCAGGTATTACGGGCTGGTCTAGTGATTATTTAGAATTTACTTAGGCAGGGAGCTTAGGTCACGCAACGAAAAGGAACTTCGAGATTGGACCAGTGGTGGCGGCCGCCATAATACCTAGAGACTTATGTGTTCGTTATGAAAAAGTCAAAAGTTGTTTGCTAGGATATCCCTCGTTGATGAAATGACGTTTCACCACACCAGTCTCAGACAGATACCCGTAGAACATACCCGACGACAAGCCTGAATAACTTAGTTCTCCATCCTCTTAGCCCCGGATGCACGCACGGTAGAGAGGGAGGGCGGCCAAGCGCGACATTGCAGCTACTGAGTCCAAGGGCCGGGCCGTGTGCATGCTATGCATTCAAAGTACAGACTTCTGAATGCAACGCTGTGCCCAAAATCCTGCGAAATAGCAAGTCTAGAACTGCCTGCCTCAGTGCTGGGGTGCTTCGTCGAGCACGCGCTGGGCGTCACCAGAAACCATCTCCTGCTTGATCATGGCTGACACCAACTGACGAACCCACCACTGACAGTCACGTATCTCAACGCGCACGCAGCCCTGCCCAGGAACAATTGAATTAGTAGATCCTATCTTTGGACAGCCGCCCAGGAATCGTCTTCATTGTCTCAAGAGAGATAGAGATTGAGCATGGTACTTGCATCTTTCGAAGCCCCCCGGCCCAGGCTTCGTTCAGGTGCATCGACCGAGAGCGCCAGGCGCTCCAACTGATTACGTGCCGTCACATCCTTGCCATCTGGAGTCGTGCCGTTGAGCCTGACCAGTCGCTCTGCTATTGTACCCAGCTTCAGCATCGTGGGCGGTTTCTCTGGATCCTCACTTGGGACGTATCCCCTCTCGAATTCATGCTCAAAGCCATGGAAAGGATCACCTCGGACGTTAAGTAAAGTACCACAATGCGGCGTTTCTTTGTCTTTGACGAAAAGGGCCCAATGCGCGTGGAATAACGGTGAGGGTACATAGCAGAGTAGGAAAATATCAACCCTTCCAGAATCGACCGTTGCTGGCGGTGGTGCCGAGTCGGAGATGCTTTTGTTTGCGTCATCCATGGCGACTCGCGTATACGTCAACAATTCAAGCGTTGGATGATAGAAAATGAGTCGCAGTTGAATGCGGATATGGTTGATTTGCAGAGCCGCCTCTGCGGCTGCCTGAGAGAAGCCCACAATGTAGCAATGCACTGCAAGCTGCCTGCTGCCTAACAAGGCCCAGCCACAATTACTGAATGGACCTCCGTGCAACCCCACCTACCAACGGGTGTTGTGCACTTGGATTTCAAAGACAGACTTTATAGAAGACTCACTTCCGCAGGTCTCAGAACCACTCGTGCACTCAAAACTAGCAAGCAATAATAACTTTCAGGAAATCCATGGAGATGAGTCTCAAGTAAAGAAATCCCATATAAATGCTTATATAAAAAGGAACCTTTCTGTCCGCTCTTCTGCAAGATGACGAGTTGCGCAGTGCTGCACAACTCCATATAGATCAACCCTATACGGCTGGGACAATACAGGCCTTACACATCCACTGCCTCAGATTGACGGTCACCAAGTAGGATAGAGCAAAAAGGACTCCCACGCCCGGATTCGTACCGGGGTTACCAGCGAAGGCATCTTCTAGGTGACAAGCTGGTGTGCTGACCTACACTACGCAGGAAGCTGTTTGGTTGGTATAATGCTCCGAGTTTGCTACTGAAAGGCTGGCGATGGTGTGGAAGGTGCCCCTGCTCTCGGGTTTGAATGAAAGGATGACTCATAATTCCGTAGCTGAGTGCTCCCTGAAAAGAGCTGTGGCGCAGCTGTCAGCCTGGGAGACCGATCTAGGTACTTCGGAGTCTAGACGTAGAGAGAGACTATGCGGTGACGGTGCTGGTTAGAACCCCATAGGCCAATTTGATTCAATATATGTTATACTTGACAAGACTGAAACTACTCTAACGCTCATTCTATATGCCAGGCTAGTACACAAAACACTATCCTCGATCTCTATCACCGTCTTCAAGTCTCCTTGAACGAGCCGACTTCGGATTCGCAATAATCCCAGAACCTCTTCGACAGACCAGTTCCCTCTCGTTCCCTGGGCTTTTTCCCGGCGGCAATGTCATCCCGCAGCGAGCTGAAGCGCCCCCACGCAATCAAGAAAGATCCGTTCTTTTGTACTGTCACCTCTGGCGAGAAACCAGCAAACAACTCAGTGTAGGCGCCAAACTTAGCGGGCTTGAAGATGATTCCCTAATGGACCGTCAGTTGCTTTTTTTCTTCTCCCAGTCCAAGTGTGGGATAGTACTAACCATGAAAGTCTGCATCACCTTGTTGTCACGCTGCAGCTCAGTCCTCATGAGGCCTGGGTGTAAGCTCTACAGTTTGGTCAGTAACTGCCGTCCACAGACTCGAACAAGCAAGATAGAGAAACCTAGCCAGTCAACACTCACCACGCTCACAATTCCATCAGAACCAAGACGCTCGCCCCACTCATGAGCCAACAGTACATCCCCAACCTTAGTCTGCATGTACTGTTCCATGCCCCCAGGCTGGATCTTGGGCTTATTCAGCGCCTCATCCCAGACAATCCCCCCCTTCGGTGCACCCGCATTAACCATCGACGATACCCACACAATCCTGACCGAATCCTTCTGGTCCGGCTGAGCCCGTGCGGTCTGAATCAGCAGCGGCGCCAAGAAGTCTGTCAGCAGCTGGGGCCCCAGGCAGTTGGTGACCATGCGCAGCTCGTAGCCCTGGGCTCCCTTTGCACCGCTGGGAGCCAGCATCACGCCGGCGTTGTGGAAGAGCACGTCGAGCCTGTTTTCCTTTGCGAGGAAGTCCAGAGCTGCGGGCCTGATCGTGCGCAGGTCGGACAGGTCGACGATGACGCTAGCGAGTCGTCCCTTACTGGAAGGGAATTCCTGCCTTATGCTCTCGATGGCAGTGTTGATCTTGCTGTCGGACCGGGCGGCGATGTAGACGGTGCCATCCTTCTCGTAAAGCAACTTGGCGAGCTCAAAGCCCACGCCTGAGTTTGCGCCCGTGATTACGAAGACCTGGTATTCGTCAGTTGAAGTTGCTCTTGTTGAAAGGAAGATTAGGGGTTCAATTACCCTACCGGCCTGGCTCCCCAGGTCATGCTCCGTGAAAGTTGGCTTCGGCGGAAATGCGTCGCGGATACCAACCATTGTTGCAATAGTCTTTAAAGATTATGAATCAAGTTTGTGGGGACAGAGAGAGGTGCAAGAGTTTGAAGTGCGTGTGTTTGTGGAACTGGCTTTCAATCATCTTGGGGCGCTTCTGTACTTCAGGGCATTTATACAAATTGCAGATCATCATGATTGAGCTGATCCAAGGCTGCTTATGGCCTTGGTTGATCCTATCGAGTTTTGACGCGTCATTCAACAAAGCCTAAGGTAGTCATCTCGACTCGACTGGCACCCGGTCGTCGGATTACGGCTGTGTTGGCGGCGCTCGGGGGAATACCAAGCCGGAGATAATGCTGGAATTCCAGCAATCCCGACGACTGCCGGCGACGAACTAGTATACTGAAATCCGGTAGGCACCATTCCAGCTGCGCAAAGCTGTGGCTTATCGCGCCAAGGGGTCTGGTACATATTAGTGTATATCCAAGAATTATTCACTTCCAATAATAGTATTAGGAACCTTGCCAGGTGCATGGAATCAGACATTCCCGAACAACATCGTCGGCCCGGATTCCGCCACCCCTTGACTCCAACCGCCTTTCATATACAAACTTATACTTTTAATAATGTTTCTAAATTAAACACATGTATAAAAGCGTTATTTGAATAATTGATTTTAAATAAAACCATTTTATAAAATATAATATTAATAAATTTATAAATTAATACTATTAAGTAAATAATTACTAGTATATTTTATAAATAATATAAACTAATTTAAAATTAGTATATATCCTAGTCTAATAATAAGATAGAAGTATAAGTACTCCCTAGGTTGTGTTAACGGCAATTAGACTTTCATAAGGAAGTTGAAGGCAAAGTGATTGTTTGAAGATGAGGAAATTGATATCAAAGACAAGGACCCCTGATGCAGTCGCTGACGAGTTTCCTGGCTTATTCAAGGTATCATTTCAAAGTGCTCCTCCTACTCCGGGCTCTGAACTTGCCTAGGAATTTCTGTCTGGCATAAATTATAATAATAGAGCCTGATGCACGCCCTCTCTTCCAATTGCCCTGCACGTCTCGACCAAGAAACTCACAGAGACATTGTGGACGCCATCGCCGTAGGCTTTGTGCCACCGAAGCCGACCAGCTCCTCCTCATCAGCTTGGTTACGGGAGCCCTTGCTGCCTCTTTGCAGCTGCTTGTGAGATGACCCTTTTGAGCCACTGACGTTGCTCAGCGGCCGGTATGAGCTGGGAGCGCCGGTGTCTTTGTCGGAGGGCTTGTGGTGGTAAATAGAAGAATACAAGATCTTGTAGAATCCAGGGACCAGACGCGAGAAGAAGAAACGGCAGTCTGGGAGGCACGCGCACATGATGGCGACCATTGTCTCAGCGCAGGACCAGAACGCAAGGGGCATGAGGTCAATGGTCGGGTTCGCTGACGAGCGAGTGCGCCAGAAGCTGACGCAGCGTACGATCCCAACAATAGTGAGCCTGAGGAGGTCATTTGATTAGAAAACCGTCAACTTGAATAGCTACTTCGGGTTGAGGTGCGCGGAGGGAACCAGGGGAAACAGGAGGTACATACGCGAATCCCATCCCGAAGATGAGAGCGACGCCAAACTTCTTAGTCATGGAGAGTTGGAGCTTGAATGTCTTGTATATGGGAAGCCCTATTATTACGACGTCCATAACCAGGTTGATGATGCCGTTGCCAAGGACCAGCTTGTAGATATCAAGACAGTGGCCTGGTTCCTCTTTGGCCCAACCCGTCCAGGCGAGATGGATTGGCTTGCATTGGAAGATGATGATAAAAACGAAGAAGACCATGATGAATATGTTGAGCCCAATTACTGTGTACGTGCAGCGGCGGAAGACGGGCGAGGCATCGAATATACGCAGGAAGAAGAAACAGACGGAGAGCTTGGTGGCTGAGATGTGAACAATGTAGAGCATCTCGTTGGCAAAAAAGGCTTCGAGGATCGTGGTGATATTTGCGAAGGGCACTTCCCACGTGTCCTTGCCGAGGCCCAGGTCGTATATCCGCCAGAGGTGCACACCGTAAAGCGCGATAGAGAAGGACTAAGCGTGGCGTTAAACTCGCACACGAGGAGGCCGACCATGGAACTCACAAATGACATGAGCATCAGCCAGTCGTCAGTACCCCAGCCGCCACCATGACCGAGGAATTTGACAGTCAGCCGCACCATGACCAGGAAGAAGGTGATGGCGAAGAGAACCGTCAACTTTGCAACGTCGTTTTGCTGGGGCCGGGGCGAGACGCCACACTGGCGCTCACCTAGACGTTTGGCAGCCAGGCTCTCCTTGACGGTGCATGTCGATGCCACGCATTTTGCAACCGAAGCCTGATAGGTGACATCGGCGCAGAGGCAGGCCGTGTCGGTCGGCGAGCAGGTGGCAATGCCGCGTCCCAGCACGGACACGGTACAATTCACCTTCAGGGGGGACGGGGCCTTGGTCAGCTCTCAATTTCCCACGCTTGTCTCGGGTGGCGCACGGAAGGATGACGAGTCGCAGCGCGAGGGCCCGTGGAGGTCACACTTACAGCGCATGGGGGCGGTACATCCCAAGCCGGGTCCGCCGCCGAAGCCACACCGAAGATCAAAGCGGCGGCAGCCAGGGGAAGGAAAGATGTGGAACGCATATTGACAACACCTGACAACGCCTGGCAACCGATACTGCCGGAGGAAATGATGAAGCTAGGCAATAGGCAATGGGAAAAGAAACATTAGAGGCAGAGCCGTAGATGCTAGGTAGGCCAGGGGAGTTTATCTGTTGTAGATGTGGCCCTGTCTTCCCTATCCTCCTCGAGACTGTCATCCACGAGGCTCCAGACCATGATAAGGGTGGCGAACAAGGTAGCAATTAACCGAAAAAATCAGACCACAACTGCCTGCCAAGTATCTCCTCGCTGACGGACTCCAGTTCAAAGAGCTGGTACGCAGGAAGACTTTGTGCATGTTGAGAGTCGCAGTCTCGATGCTGGGTTTGCTGATTGTGCAGGGCTCTAGTGCTGACCAAAATTGCAGTGCCACATGCAGGGCGAGAAATGGGGGCCGGCAGGAGCTGGCCATCACTTGAACACAATGTAGGCTATGTAATTTGAGCGCAATGCAGTGTCTCCCTTTTGACGCGCGGGCGACGAAGGCCAAAGTATCAGATCGCACCGACGTAGCATCGCACGTCAACCGCAGGGCATTTGGGAGCCCTCCCAGGTCCGATTCACCCAATCAACACCGACAGAATAACATTTTCCATACTACGACACCACTCGCACAAAGTTTTACTCGCCCTCGAATCGTTTTTGACCTTTCCACATCCGACCCCGCAGGCCTTGCCCCCGCCCTCGAGCCCTACGTGCCCCTCCCTGCCCATATACGTGCCTCCCATCCAATAGAAAACACACGGAAAGCAGGAGGGCGGCCGCCTGTCTTGCAACCAAAGATAGATTTTTGATGCGTATGGTCAGCAGAACCTCACTGGCAGGGCTGGCTGCATTCGTGCCAATCATTTTTCTCTGGCCCTCTCATAACCTCGTGCTCAGCAGGGCCAAGTTCGGCAGTTGATAGCCAGCGGCGAATTAGCAAGCCGGAGAGAAAGCTGCTTGAATAAAGGTGGGGAAAAGTACGGGATCCCCACTAGGGCGCCGGGCGTGACGCTGAATTGCGTGGAGGCGGATGTCCGCCACTGCACTCGGTGGTTATTGAAGATATAGGCGGGTAGAGTTCGTGGGTTTACGGTACTACTGCTTATATGAACTATCTAAATATAGTAGGCAGTCTGAGCATGCGGTGCCGCTTTTTGGAATGTAAGATATGAGGTGCCACAATGATGGAAAGAAAGATACATGGCGAGACATACCTGGGATATCCCTTCAAAATTTGGATTGATGTTCAGTTCCAGCAGCCAATCCATCACAACTATTAAGCGTAGAGCTGCTTACAAGGGACCATCCAGCAACATTGAAGTCAACCGGTTAATCAGGCTCAGTCGCATTTTGACCCGCTAAAGCTTGTAGTCAAGCCTTCAAAGTGGTCAGGTGAGGAGGACGCTGTAAATCTGATCATGTTGTTTGCCGATAGTGGCACTCTAGGCCAGTGCATATTCCGTATTGGTGTGCTTCTCCTGAACCTGTTGTGTTCGAGCAGCAAAGAACACCTGGTTGAAGCATCCGATGTCACGGAAATTCGTCCTCAGCCTCGGGGCCGTCCCCGCGGCCCTGCAGACTTAGTGTCTCGGTCGTCTATTCCGGGTCGCTATTTCTTTTAAATCACCCAGATGCAGGTTGTGACCCGAAAATTTGCCGGGGATGCCGACGACCTCAGTCTATGTCCATGTAAGACCAACGTATTAGCTGCCGTACTTTGATCCTCAACTCACCATAGACCCATTCCGACACAATTATTCCGTGAATACCAAGCATGTTAAGAGTGTAAAGAGACCAAAGGCCACTGGAAGAAGCAGGGTGAATTGTGGAACCAGTAAAAACTGCTGCATGTTCAGGTAATTGCACCTGTGTGACAGTCTCTGATCCATATCTAGGCGGAGCGCGCATCGTGTCATAAAGCAGGCACTGGCACCACCATTTGCAACAAGTGCAACCTCGCTGATAACAGCCGGCTCTTTGGCTCTGATTCAGGTGGAACGGATTATTAACGTCGAATATGCTTTCCGGAGTGTCCGAATGGTAAGAGAGTACATGGCTCATATGGGCCAAGTTTGCCAGGAAAATGCCCCTCAACGAATGATACGAGCCGCGAAGACCTCCGCGTGGAGCAGAAAGAAGGCACACTTTTCAGATCCAGCCGTATTTGCAGCATGAATCTCGTTTCGGCCTCAGGTGCTCTACTCGTGCAACCCTTCTATGCCCTATGTCTCAATGCAATGGGCGACTCGGTCTCCCAGATCAATATCTGGCCACCGGACAGGCCGCGGTAGTTAGCTGTTACCGCCTAGGTACATGCTGGAACGTTCTCTGACTTACTAATTCTACGTGGCCGAAGATGGTAGTCATGTAATTTTGGTTATGCAAGGCTGGACCATCTTTGGATCAATCAACGTCCGCCTACCCAGCCTTTGAGGACCGCTGACCCAGCTCGACCTTCTTCGCCCACCCAGTACGAGCATTGAGCGTGCAGCCTACTAGAAATTCTTGTACCTCCAGGGCCTCTCTAAATTACCTCGTACCAAAGCTCCCCAAAGACCCACCCTCCAGTGCGCGTTAAGAGCCTGAAGGGCAACGTATAACAGCGTAGCGTGTAACTTGCACAGGGCAAATTATCCACTATCCAGAATTATTTATAAAATATAAGGGCTATTATATAGACTATTTGTATTCTTTGAGTTCCTCTACTAAGCCGGAATAGTGGTAGTTGTGCTAATAAGATAGAAAACAATAGGTATGGATAATATGTAATTAAAGTCGTGATATATGCTTTAAATAATGGTCATTCAGTCTACTTCTGCAAATTAGTGTTGACTCAAAAGCTATTATTTCGTACCAAAAGTCTTAATATTAGACTATAGCTAGATAGTCTCCGGTATAATTCGCGCTGGTGCTGTTTATAAGCAATTAATGTTAAAGCTACCTCTAGCTACTAGCAGCCTAGTCTGATACCGTTAAGAATTATATGCAGATGGCTTCAGATGGCTTCGCCATGTGACTCGAAGCGCGAATACAAATCGCTCGAAATTGGCAATATAAAACTGCTGTCTTTCAGACTGTTGCTCTAACGTGGTTCGAGGACAAGTCCAGGGAATCCGATAGAATTGATATGGAGATACGAAAGATGAAGAAGAGAAAGACGAAGGACCCTCCAAGGGAGCCCTCGGGAAACGTGTCTTAAGTATATGAAGTCCGGGTTACGTAATCTGGAAAACCAACCAGGGGCCAAGCCCCATCACAGTTGCACAGCGTATGCACACAATTTGTTCCTGAACACCCTTCTCTCTCTGAAAAGGAATACCACTTGAAAATAATCATTTGGCTGAGACCATTTAAATATAATCATTCGGCCTGCTGGGATTGCCACCGAGACTAAGAAGACAATACGACTCGACCAAGTGCACATGGCTGATACCTTGCAACAAAGGGCTATTCTATATATATATATAGGGCTACGCTAAGCCTTAGCATATACGCCCTGCCCCACCCTAATTTCCCACTCCTTAGGCTTCCTCAGCAAGCCTACCGTCGCTATCGTCAGCCCCGGGCCTGCGGCCCACGGCGTTAAATAGATCATCATCATCACCTAATTTCCCACTCTCACTAAACTCTTCCAAGTAAGTGGTTAGAATTCTGCCTTCATTTTTCTTCCTTTTTCTTGTTCTATACTGGGCTTTCCATGCTAGCTTCTGGAGGCTAGTACATATGTATAGAGCCTAAGCCCAGTGTGGCCCTTTCCCTCCCCCCAACCCTCCTCTAAGGCACTTTAAGCCAAGCTTTCTTAGCATTTTGCTAGAGACTATATCTTTTTGCCCTTCCATGCTCCTTCAATATTCTGTTGGCCTTCCGGTAAGGGGCTCCGGGGTGCATTAAGGGACTCTGTGTACTGGGTGGGCGGTCCTGAAAGGCTGTGTAGGCGGACGTTGACTGTCTTTGAATGTGTGGTGCTCACAATTTGGGACGTGCATATCGGGCTCAAGTATGGTGTTCCGGGAATCTCCTACTCATGGTCCCCTGAGTTGATGCCTGAATACCATGTGATGCAAGGCTTCCTGGCTGCTTACTTAAACATCTTCTCGGATGTTAACTAGATTTGGTACGTAGACTTAGCCTGGCGCACGTTAATGGGGTTAGAGTTTTGGGCTGGATTTATCGCTGCTGTGACGTTTGGAGTGGGTCTTATTTTATAGTGCTGTTAATGCGTTGGGTGCTTGATAAAAGAGACATTAGCTAACAGAGGAAGCACACTCGGGTCCGCATCGAGTCTACGGCGGATTTGAATTTGGCTGTGACTTTGCAGGGAAATCTCGTTGCTATAATGTGGTCCTTGTACTTAAGATGTGAAATAAGCTTAATTAGACTTTGGGATCTGTAGACCTTGATGTTGAATAAGTCCGAGTAAGCTGATACGTGACTAATTAAGGGAGGGAGGTATAGGGATTAAAGCTAGCTATTTAAGGCGACTTCTCACACCGTGCAACAAGGCGTGGCCAGATGAAGTGACACCCGATCATGTATTTTGCACCCAAATATGAAAAGGTATATGTTCATGTGGTTTGGGGGAGGGGGGGGGGCAGAAAACCTTCTACATTGTTGAGCCTCATTACTTGAACCCGTACCTAGGTACTTAGGCATCCATGGAACAACCGCTGCGCGTTCCTACAGCTGCCGAAGAAGTCCCGTCACATTCAAGTGTCGGATGCACCTCTATAGAATATTGGAAAATTTGGACTGATTCGTCCGCTGCATCGTCTGTGAGGTAATGGTTCGGTCTGCTTTCAAGACGAGATTTAAAGGGGCTGTTCTTAGCATTACCGGTTGCACCGTTGGGCGGATTATTGTTCTAATTCTTCCTCCTCAAAAATAGATTTCTACTATGTGGTGTAGTCCACTGTGGTCTCAGTGGGCCGATCCGGGCCATAGAACCATTTTTTTTTTTTTTTTGCAGAGGTCCAGCTGTCGCTTGAAATGCATGAATCTGGTTTAATGTTAAGCCACCTTTATTAGGAAGGTTCTGTAGCTTGGCGTTAGTTGACGAGTAATGAAACGGAAACAACCCTTGCCCAAAGCATCAATACCTCGGTATCCCTGACTGGCCCTGGGACTGTGATCTCGGGGGACCGTATCACTTTGGGTTCGCCTGCTCCGGCTGCGGATACAACGCCCCAACCCCGCCCAATCAGCATATCGTGATGTCGGATGACCGAGGGTGCAGCAAGCTACGTGGTACAGCTTCGGAGATGCTCCGGTGGGTCATAGCGGGACGTAACTGTTGTGTCCATCAATGCTAGGCTCCGCGGGCTGTGCGACAGCCTGCCTTGTGATGCAAGTCAAGGGGGATGGGTTCTTCAAAAGGTTGGACTACTTAAGTATTCCGCACGGCCAACATAGGTGCCCAGGTGAGTTTGATGCATCCCTCACTATCATCGCCTCAAGCCCAAATAAACCAGGACCAGGCCAGACAAACAAACAAAATGTTTCCCAAGTCATCCCTTCTTCTTGTGGCGCCGTTGGCTCTGAGCGTCCTGGCTGATGGTGACTATGCCTGGCAAGCGCCGTCATCAACTGATCGTAAGTTTAGTCAACACGTGTTGATTATGGACAGTCCAGACACTGTCCGGGGCCGTTTCGTGAACGTCCGCGCAGGATTGATGATTGTGCTTTACTGACTATTCTCTGACCAGGACGAAGCCCCTGCCCCATGGTGAACACTTTGGCCAATCATGGGTATCTGCCTCGTGACGGGCTGGGGGTCACGCTGGAAGACCTCTTGAAGGGGTTCACCGACGCAATCAACTTGGACCCATCGGCAACGCTTCTTGTCGGTACCAAGGCCTTGGAGACATCGACGACAGGTGACAGCTCAACCTTCAACCTGGATGATCTGAGCAGACATGACAGTATGTCGCAATCTGTCTTGCCCTCGTCCCCAACATTAGACGAACAAAGATGCTAATCAATGTTCATGAACGCAGTGATCGAACACGACGGAAGTCTAAGCCGTGCCGATTTCTACTTCGGCGACAACCACAGCTTCAACTCCACCATCTGGGAGACAGTGGCGTCCTACTTCACCGAGGACACCATAGATGTCAAGACTGCAGCCCGAGCCCGAGCATCGCGCCTGGCGGCGGCGGCAAAGCAGAACCCAGAGTTCAACATGTCATTGAGCGGCATCAACTTCAGCCTGATCGAGACTGCACTGTACTTGTCCGTCTTCAACAATGGCTCGAGTGCTGTGACGGAGTGGGTGAAGGTCATGTTCCGTAAGTCGAGCCTTGCTCAGTTACATTAAATGACTCTTTAGCTGATTTGCGACAAAACAGAGGAGGAAAGACTGCCGCTCGAGGAGGGCTTCACCAGGCCAAAGAGCATTGTGAGCACCGTTGGTATTCTGGCCAAGCAGGCAGAGGTAGCTGCGGCGAGTCTCGGGGCGTGAGGTGGGGATGTGAAGCCTGCAGGGGACTACTAGGGTATTCTTGTCAATATTTTTTAAAAACTTTTGGTGGTTGGGCGTAGACCCGACATATGTACCTTGGTACGAGAGCGAACTGCCAACCCTTTGCTAATTTTGATTTTGCCATACATACCTTCCAAGGTTAGGCCAACAAGACGTGACCCGCCATCTGATTGAAACAACCCCATTGCATCTTCCCCTCTCACGCAACCATTGAATCATGTTCCCCAGAATGTATTGCGGTCTTCCACAATAGTCAACTCCTGAGAGCTTCTGCAGGGCATATGAAGGTAGAGAACATTTGAAGGGAACCTTGGAGGTCTTCGGACTTGGTAAAAGGTAGATCCTCAAGTTATTTCATGATGATCTCAGACGTGGTTATTCCAAGCGAACGCCTTGGACTTCCAAGCACACGCAAACGAGGGACCATGCATGGGAAATTATTGCATAATCAGAAAGAGCATCCAAGGGGATTGCGTGGCGCGTGTGTGGGGAAATTAGTGAGACCAGAACTTGTCCTATCAAATTAGACTGGGCCTACTTCCAGTTAGTGTACAGCGAGACATCCAGACAGGTGTTGTTGAGTGAGCCACGTCGGTTATACTAAGCAGGTCGAGCGTAGGTAACGTTCAGAGCAGGGTTGGGCCCACAATTGACTTCGGCGAGGTGGGGAAGCTGGACTTGGACATAAATATGGTGGTTGCAGTCAGGGCAGCTTGTTGAAAGGTTCCCGAGCCAGACTCCCAGGGGCAACGACCGAGAGGGCCCTCGATGAAGCACAATCAGCTGGCCACATGGCACAGACAATAAATACATGACTGAAAGCGCTCAACCGCGTTGCAAGACCATCAGTTATACATACACGTGATTGTTGCCGGCAAGGGCGGCAGTTCCACCCGCCGGGGCTCCGGATCGATCTCCGTATCCCCGCCATGTTCCTCCGTGACAGCCCCCGGCCCCGCATATTGCGCGCACTCGACCCCAGAAGCCAAGCATATACCTCCGCCAGCGTCAGCATATGCCGCGAGCAGGAAAATCGTTGCCCCCCCCCCCATTTGATGGTCGGATTTATATATTGCCCACGTGCTCCGGCCCTCCTCGCCCGGAGCAGTCCCCAGGCCCCAGCTGCGATACCCAAATAGCGTCTGAGTTTGCACCGACCAGAAAGAACCGGGGACATGGCATCAAAGATAACGATTCTCGAGCATCCTTCCGTGGGGCAAATCCACGGGGTGCAGCCAAAGGGCCAGGCCCACGTCGAGCAGTACCTCGGCATCCAGTATGCGACGCTAGAGAACCGCTTTGCCAGGGGCAAGTTGGTCGACACGTACAAGAGCCCGATCCAGGCAACCGAGTCTGGGTGAGACGATACCTCTTTTTTTTTTTTTTTTTTTTTTTTTTTTTTATATATTAATTTTTTTTATATTTTTTTTTTTCAAAAAAAATTTTTGTTGAAAGATGACATTCGTCTGCTCTGACCCGCCGTGGGACTGACTGACACCACGATAACTAGCCCTCTGCCCGTCGCCGACCCCAAGAACGTCGACGAGGAGCAGCTGCTGCTACAGCATAGCCTGCCGCACCCGGGGTACAAGTTCAGCGACACCGAGTGTTTGACCCTCAACGTGTCGGCGCCGTCTCTCGACGCCCGAGGCTCCACGGCCGAGCCGCTACCCGTCGTCGTCCTCGTGCACGGCGGCGGGTGGGTCACGGGGAGCGCAAGCTGGCCCCAGTGGGACCTTGCCCGGCTGGTTGAGCGCAGTGTCAGGCTTGACAGCCCAGTGGTTGCGGTCGGGATCAAGTGAGTGCAATGCCCAGGTTGCCTCGCCCTCCAGCAAGAGTGCTGACGCATCAGCCGCAAAGCTACCGGCTGGGCCCCTTTGGCTTCCTGACCTCATCAGCCCTGCGAGACGCCGGCTTCAGGCCCAACAACGGGCTCGATGACCAGAAGCTCGGGCTGCGGTGGGTACAGAAGAACATCTTGGGCTTCGGTGGGGATCCGACAAAGGTCACCCTCTTGTGCAGTAGTGCCGGCGCGGGTAAGTTTGCCGTGACATGTGCCCAGCGGACCTGTGAGAATGCACCGGCTCACACATTGATGGCCCCTAGCCTCGGGCTTCTTCCATCTCCAGTCTCCCGAGCCTCTCTTCAGCCGGCTGGCCGCATACGGTGGCAACCCCCTCATCCAGCCCATCCCCCTGGAGGTGTCGCAGATCGCCTACGGCATTGCGACCAAGACCCTGGGCATAGACAGCCAGCCGCCAGCCGACCAGGTGAGGTCACTCCTCGCGATCCCCGCCGCGGAGCTCTCGGCCAAGCTCGGCGCCCTGCCCGTTCCCTTGATCCCGGCTCAGGATGGAGACGTTGTGCGCTCCACAACGTCTTACGCCGCGCTGGCCGGCACCAGCTTCCTGGAGAAGGAGTTCCCTGGTGTCGAGTATTGCAAATCGGTCCTGCTTGGGGACGCGCAATTCGACGGCATGATCCTCGGCCTGACAGCCCTGGCCCACAGGACCGACAGCCTGGCGACGAGTCTCAAGGAGAGTCTCGAGGCCGTCTTCGCAGATGATCCGGCTACCGTCAAGGCCATCATGGACGGCTACGGGATCGACGAGTCCAACCCGGACAGGATCCCAGTCCTCAACTTCCTGAACGACATCGGCTTCGCCCAGCCCGCCAAGGCCACCGCGGAGGCGTGGGCTGGGGCTGGTTCCAGGCTTGGGACCAAGTCGTTCCTCGCCCATTTCAACATGCCAAACCCATGGCCCGGCCAGTGGCATGGCTGGCCCACGCACGCGCTGGACCTTGCGATACTGCTGGGCAACTATAACGAGTTCCTCAGCCCAGGCCAGAAGGCCGCCTCTGACCAAGTGTCAGGGGATTTCCTGGCTTTCGCATATGGCAAGGAGCCATTCCCGCCATATGATACTGGCAGTGGTGGCGTGGCTAAGGTGTACCAGGCCGGTGTGGATGCCAAGGAGGATGAGTCGCGTGTGGCCAAAGAGCCAAGTGAGGCCGAGACGGGTCGTAGGCGGATTCTGGACGACATTTCGGCCGGAAACCCGATCGTGCTGGACAAGCTTTTGGGTGTCTTTGGTCTACTCCTCAAGGGGCCAGGGCCGAAGTGAATGCATCTAAGAGTCCATGGGCAACGTAACATGTCCTGTTGTTGAAAGCTAGTTAGTGATCCGATGCTAGGCTACTTGAGTAAGTCAATGTTGACCGTAAAAGTTAACCCAAAAAGCCTTGATACCGAGTTACAATAACTGATATCAGGCCTCGGCCGAAATACATGGCTTGGTGCGGCAAATCTTCCAAGGATATCGACTACCTAGGCGACTTACACCCACCCCGGAAATTGATTCGCGGAGCTAGACGAAAAGCAATGAGCTCATAAGTGGCGAGTCTCGTGTGAACAACGCAAGGTAATATATACGTGCCGTCGAATCCATACCAACATCTAACATCTACTCTTTGTAGCCGTCTAGACCCTAGTCTTCCACCCACCATCCGCCTTCCTCTGCCTCACAACTTTAGCCGCAGTCATGAAACACCCACCCACAATCATGGCACACCCTGCAAAAGCCTGCGCCCCATAATACTGGCCCCCGCAGCCACTGATAATCGCCCCCTCGATCGGCGGGCCCGTCAGGGTGGCAAAGCTGACAATCGTGAAGATCATGCCCATGCGCGTCCCGGACTTGCGCAGGTCCGTCGTCAGGCTGCTCAGCCCCGCGGGGAACAGCGACTGGATCCCGCCGCCCACGATCCCGAAGAAGACGGTCCACGCGTACAGCCCGGGGGGGTCCTTGACCGCGATCCAGGTCAGCTGGCAGGCGCCCGCGATGAGCGCCGTGGGCACGAAGATGTTGATGGGACCCCAGCGGTCGGCGAGGTAGTTCGGGCCCAGGCGGCCGATGATGCCGACGCCGTTTAGCAGAAGCAGGAGGTTGAGTGAATCAACATAGGAGAGGCCTATTATGTCGCGGGAGTATGATGCCAGGTAGTAGAATGCAAAGTAGACGCCGAGGAAGCACTGCAGTTTATGTCACCTTAGCTTCGTGAAATTCCGTGTCTGAGCCAGATACAAGCTCGCTCAGGCTGCAACTTTGGAAGAGAGGCAGACTCACAGTGAAGCTCCCGCACGCGTAAAATGTATACTCGAGCTCCTTGAAAGCACCCCATTCGACAAGCGCCCCGGCTTTCCTCGGCGGGATCCTGCGCCTCAGTCCGATATTAGCAAGCACCAGGCACGTGACCTGGATGAACCCGATGGCCCTGATAGTCCAAGGAAATCCTGCTGTAGGTAACAGTTGCCTCGCCATCGCAGGGAAGATTAAGCCTCCTGTTGAGCTCCCACATGCCATCATGCCGAGGGCCAGGCCCCTCTTCTTGCTGAAATACGTCGACACAGTCGCAATCGCTGGGCAGAAGAGACAGCCATTTCCGAGACCCATACATATGCCCTGGGCCAGAAACAGCTGCCAGTACTTGGTGCAGACGGATGTGGTAAATATTCCCAGCAACTGGAACGCAGTCCCGACGAGGAATACTTCCCGGAAGTACTAGATACTCTTGAGTCAGTAAATGAGAATTTGGGCCGGGCCAAAGTCCGGCAGGGCATGTTCTGCATCGACTCCAAGGATCCGCCCACATGCAGGCTGACTGAATGCAGATTGAGGTGATCAAGCAAAGGTGCAGCTGAGGTGGTACAAAGTGCGTGTAAGCCGGGTGTCTAGATCACTCACTCCTGCGTCCGTGATCCGCCCAGTAAAAGTGCCAATAAAAAACAACAGAAACACCTGGATGGAGCCGATCCAGGAGACAGTAGCAGGCGGGAGGCCCAGCTCAGTGGTATAATACGTCTGGAAAACACCAAACGAGTTGATATATCCCCACGTGTTCATGATGACTAGGTGCCCGGTCGCCACAGCCATCCAGGCCTTCAACCCACCGTCAGGCGGAGGCCCAGGGTTGAAGCTCGACTTGCTCCTCGTGCGGCTGAGGACGCTCGAAGCGAGGCCGGAGACACGGCTACCACGCCTATCGCTGACCTCCTCCAAGCCTGGTGCGTGGGGGGCACCGTCGTCTTCGAAATCGCTCTCATTAAGCTGAACGCCGGGCACCGCCTGAGTGTTGGAGTCTCGTGTGGCTAGTCGTCGAAGCCCAGCAGGTTGCTTCTCTGAGCTACCCTGCGAGAGCTCGTCAATGCTGCTTCCATGGCCTTTTTCTTTATCAACAGAATCTCTGCCCTTCTCCTTGGTAGTCGATGGTTCAAGGCCCGTCATGTCGCTGCTCGTTGATGGTGAGCGGGCCATTCTCGATGGGCGAGGAGTCTCCCGACGGAGCAATTTCGAGGTGGGGGGGATCTCAGAGATCACTGTACCGAAGTCTCATCCTTTTAAGCGGTGGACAGCGCAGCGCAGCATTAAATTTGCAAGTGTAATTACTCGAGCGCAGATTCTATGGTCAGTAAAAATGACCCAATGATCTGCTGCCGTTGACTCATTTTGTCAAGATGTGAGGGCTGTCCAGCCTTTTAAACCCCTACTACTGTAGCTGCTGTTCCTCGGGCAATACTTTCCGATCGATAACCACGGTTAGCTCTTTTGTTTTGTGGGGCGAAAAGTCCAGCCCGGGGGGTTTCTTGTCATGGCAAACACATAATACACTTGAAAAGACCAGGGACGTTCCGATTTTCCTCGGGAAAGGGCGTAGACTGCCCGAGGAACATCGCGTGTCAGGGGGTTACCGGCATGTGGAGCCGCCCGACGAGGCCGACCTCGGCGCGTTGCTGGCAGGAAGGCCCCCAGATACCCCGGAAGGAGGCAACGTATTTCGATGGACGACTTGGAGCAGATCAAAAATGGTAAGTAATTTGGTCTCTGTCTCTATAACAATAAGTTCTGACCGAAGGTGAAGCTCGAAGCCCGTGAGAAAAATGTTTCATCAGCACCAGCTCAAGTGGTCGGAACATGAACCTCAGCCTCCCACAGCAGTACAATTATTCCCCGACCCTTGGCCCCAAAATACATTGTTGTGAGATGAACAACCGAACAATCTTCTACGCGGCGTGTAACAACCTCTCAAAAGAGATGGCTCCCAAAACATCGAGATGAGCAACAATCATGTCTGGTACAACAATGAGCAAGAAAACCCGCCGACCATAGGCCTAAAATGACAAGAGTACCAACAAACCACGCTGACTGGGTGTTATGGGAGATCACGGATGGATTACCTTGACAATTTGAGTCATTCCCTGACCCCGACCACGCTTCGGATACGTGTCTCGCACATTGGAGCGGCAGAAGGCGGCCTCGCAAGACTTGTCAGTCCAGTTTATCGCCATGTCGTCTGCCCACCACTGCTGTGGTTGGTCATGTGCGGTGGCTTCTATGAGAATAGAGGTGAGGTTGTACAATCCAGCTGTCTGCTCTGAGACGAGCGATCCAAGTCTGCAGTTTTTCTGACGAGAGCAAGCACGCATGCTGGAAATTTGGGAGCCAACAGTCACCTCGGCCCGAGCACTGTCGTCCCAAGAAAGACCTGTGATATTGAACACACAGCTGGCCTTCTTGGACGAGCATCCAGCCCGCATGCCGTTGAAGTCGAATCGGAAGCATGGGTTGGCCTGAAGATTCCCTACGCTCATCTTGGCTAACTGGTCACCTCCCGCGACGTTGGGGACCTGGAGCATTAGATCCCCGGAAGACGGCTTGTAGGGCGCAGCTGAGCCAGGGATAATCTTGATCCCCTCGGACCATGTGAAATGGCGATAAGGACTGTACATGTGGTCAGGGGCGATATCCTTAGGGTCGGTGCCAGGCGCTAAATGGAGACCAGGAAGGTCGTCGAACTGCGTTGTCGGTCAGTAAGGAACCAAGCATGCTTGCTCAAATGGCACTCACCTCAAGAACTATGCTCTTTTCGGCAACGAGGTCAACACAGGAGGGCGCCGCCGCTTCTGTGGGCATCGAACGAGCCTTGATGACTGACGAAAAAGTCGATTGCCCTTCGCCATATTCGGCCTGAACGGACTGGGCAAGCTCAGGCTGAGCTGGAGCCGATTCAGCGGGACCATGTGGCGCGAGGCCTTCACGGGAAGCTGCAACTGGCGGCGGAGCTGGATGGTGGTTCCCTGCGGACTGAATGGGAGCTCCCTGGAGAGGAGAATGAGGGAGAGGACCCTGAGGAGCGCCCAGTTGCCCATCCGGACTGCCCTGATTGCCTTGACCGCCTTGGCCACCCTGGCTACCTTGAGGGGGAGCAGTTGAAGAAGGTCGACCTTGTCCGCCTTGACCACCCTGACCACCCTGGCCACCTTGAGGGGGAGCAGTCGAAGAAGGTCCTCCTTGCCCGCCTTGACCACCCTGACCACCCTGACCACCCTGACCACCCTGGCCACCTTGAGGGGGAGCAGTTGAAGAAGGTCCTCCTTGCCCGCCTTGGCCACCCTGACCACCTTGAGGAGGAGCACTGGAAGAAGGTCCGCCTTGTCCGCCCTGACCGCCTTGACCACCCTGACCGCCACCAGCTGATTCACTCGGGCCTGAAGTGGGTGCCGGGCTTGTGGCGTTAAGCGGTGCGCTCGTGTTTGCGGGCGGTGGAGAGGTAGGGGGAGGACCGCTTGTGGCATTTGTGGGACCAGTGGGTAAACTTGAGTTGGCTGAGGACGATGCTTCACCTGTTGGCAGGGTAGAGGGAGCAGTCGTGTTGGCTGGTGCTGCAGTGCTTGGCCCGGAGGCTGCAGGCGAAGTCGCGTTTGCAGGACTGGTCGCATTCGCGGGTGGGACAGGAGCAGTAGCATTGGCAGGCGTCGGAGCTGCGCCACCCTTAGAAGGGCCAGGCGAAGCGGTAGGAGCCGTGCCGTTGCGCGTGGAAGTTACAGGAACGGTGCCTGATGCCGAAGTCCCATTGCCTGGGAATGGAGGGGGTGCTGTGGAATTGGCTGACGCAGGAATTGTCCCATTCGACGGAAGTGGCAGCTCCAGGGTTGTAGAGTTCAGCGACACAACGATGCTGGTGGCAGTGGATGCGGTCGCATTGGTTGGGACCGGAGAGGCTGGCGCAGTCAAATTCGACGGCAGAGAGCCGCTGGTCGAAGCCGGTGCTGGCACAGACGCGTTGCTTGGTGCAATCCCAGAAGTTGGAAGCGGGGAGCTGGCGCCGGTGCCAGATGGCGGTGGTGCGGGAGTCGTGCCATTTCCAGTCGGGAATGGGGGCAGTGAGGTAGAAGATCCCGGCAGTGGTGGCAAGGCAGTATCTCCGGATGGCAGGGGGGCAAAGACGGTGGTAGAGTTGGAGATGATGATGAGACTTGTCGCTGCAGCTGATCCACTGATGCTTATGGTCGTGACACTCGTGATGGCTCCAACAGACGATATTTCACTGACTGCGACGGAGGTGAGGGACTCGCTGCCAGAAGGCGGCGGTGGAACGGCCGTGGTCGATCTGGACGGGATTATGAAGCTTGTCTCGGGAGGAGCCGTCCCATTGACGACGATGGTCGTGAGGCTACCCGTGACCACTCCTGGAGGAAGAGCCGCAGAACTTGAGATCGAAGATGATGACGCACTGCCACTAGGGAGCGTGGCCACGACTGTCGTGGAGCTGAGAGGTATGATGACGCTGGTGACGGCAGTTCCATTGACAATGACAGTCGAAACACTTCCCAGAAGCGCAGTTGGGCTGGCAGTACTGCTGGAAAACGGCGCAGACGACGGAATACCCGATGCACTAGGCGACGATGATGGTGGCGGTGCAGGAGTGACGGCTGTCACAGACACGCCCAGCGAAGGACCTGAGAGGCGTTAGGAATAGGACATAGGGCAAAAAATGTCAGGCTGGGGATGGATGGAAGCATTACCAGTTGACTCCAGCACAGTCTCGGTGCTTAATGCAGTCACGGTCGCCACAGTAGTGAGCGACGTGCCGACTGCTCCTGCAGATGCAATGTAGGTGAACTCTGTCGACTCAGTCAGAGTGGCGACCGGGGCGCCACCTCTCGAGACTGTGTAGGTGAAAATGACAGAGGTAACCACTGTCGACGGTGGAGGTCCGGAGATCTCAGTTGTTCCGGAATACAAGGTGGTGGTCTCAGTAATAACTGCTGAGGCCGTCCCGGTTGATGAAGTCTCAGCCGATGGGCCTCCAGTGGATGAAGTCTCAGCCGATGGACCTCCAGTGGTTGGACCCCCAGTAACTGGAGTGGCTACCGTAATGGTGATCACCTGAGCTGACGATCCCGGAAGGCCAGGCAGAGTGATTGTGAAGACAGACGGAGATGCAGAGGGGGGAGCAGAAGTGACGGTGGAAGGCGAGGGAGGTGTAAGTGTTGGGCCAGTGTCAGATCCTGGTGGAGGCTCCGCTGATGCCACAAGCGTAGAAGTCGACGCTGCTGATCCCGAGGTTGAAGTGCTCGCAGTACCTGGTACAGTGCCAATAGTGAGGGTGAAACTGGCAGTGACCAAAGGGGTGCTGGAGCTCAACGTGGGTGCTGTCCCAATTACCGTATATGTCTTGGTCTCAACGACCTGAGGACTGTAACCAGAAGTGACTACTGTCGTCAAGGTGTAGGTTGTCAGACCCGGGACAGCAGTGGTTGGAGCACTGGCAGGAACCGAGACAGTAGGGGCAGCCTCAGTGAACGTGACAGTACCAGTGTACGGAGCACCTCCAGCCCCCCCGGGGATGGTGAAAGTCTGCGTGGTGACGCCACCATGGGCAGTTGCAGCGTCCGACTCTGAAAGAGAGACAAGGACGTCAGCAGTAAGACTCAGGAACTGCGGAGCCGAGGCCAAGGGGCGTGAATGGCCGCCGGTTAAGACTTACCTGAGGATGGACCGGTTCCCGAAGTAGCCACTGATGGGACTGGGTACACAGTGGCAGAGAAAGAAGAGGTGGACTCAGGATAGACGGTGACAGTAGATACAGCGACGGTCTCGGTGCTGACCATGCTTACGATGGTGGTACCAAAGTCAATGGAAGGTGCAGGCGCGCCAACGGTGACGAAGACCGTCTCAGGAGCACAAGTTGCGTTGCCGCTGGGGGAGAGCGCAATCAGCATCTGTTCGACTGGACAAGTGGATGATGGGTTCCGTGGCATGGAAAGCTGCAAGCACGATCAAGAGGAACACTTTGAGAAGACTTACTCATTAAGCAGGGCAACTGCAAGTGGCAGCGAGGCCAGGGACACCAGAGTGCCCAAAGACGCTCTGATACGCATCCTGTCCTGCTGGTCGGCACGGATCACGATACTCTCTCAATGGCGGTGAAAGAAAGAAGCCTGGCAGAGGGACCGTCGACTGAGGCACACGAAGATTGAAGTGCAGACCAAGATGCAGAAGTGCAGAAGGCGAGAAGCAAGACTGCTCGGTGCTGACGAAACGAAAGGTAATGGACGGTGCGGCCGCCGCGGATGTGGGAGAGATGAAGGGGCGAAGGAGGTTGGAGAGGATGGAAAATCGAGGTTGTGGAAGAGGACGGAGAAGGGTTGTTGGAATGAGGGACTTGAAGGTAGAAGAAAAAGAGGGACGAGGCACCTTGAAGGGAATGCTCAACAGCCAGGGAGGGAAGAGGGGAGGGAGATGGATGGTGTTGTATAAGGAAGGAACGTTGCTTCTCATCTAGGCAGGATCATGTATGTGCCATGCCGGAGCAGGTACAGCGGTTCGGCGACTGCCTACTGCCTCTTATTGCCATCTGCCATCTGCCATCTGCCATCCGCCATCTCCTCCTTCCTTCCTGTTTCCACCTGCCCATCTTGACCACGCAAGCCTGCTCGGCAGGTTCGATGCCAGAGCCCAGACCAGGGGGCTCGACGTCAGCAAAGGGCCATGTCGTGTCGTCTCGAGCTGCTGATCAGGAAGAGCGCTGCAGTGAGGAACGCTAGGGACGACCTGTCCGCGACAACGGGTCTCACGACTACAGCGTTGCTTCTGTGCTCCTTCTCATCAAGGGCACATTAGGCCTGGTGCGATGTGACTTCGGATGCCACAATGCCAGTGATATATGTCTTGAGCCTCTTGATGATCTCGCTTCCGCTGTGCCCTCCCTGGCAAAATGACGGACGCATCTCGCATGTCTTTTTTTTCTCTCTCGCCGTGCCATGCCGTTCCTTGCCTCCGTACCACAGGCTATTAGGTAACGTATACCGCCCAAGGTGTTGGTAGATTGGTAACTCGAAGGCACAAGACTGTAGAGCAAGGTAGAAGTTTGGGCCTGCCATGGCTGTTAAATATGGTATTTCCTCAGGTGTAGCAATCGATTATTGATGTTCCACGAGGCCCCTTTCATCAGTCACTCGTGCATTTGAGCCCCGTGCTTGCGTCACACTGTCCGACATGGCGAGGCAATCGCCATGCAAGGAGTCCAGTCTTGAGAAGGGCATGCAGGAGCCAGACGACCATACTGCCAAGATTGCTTGCTCGGCCACAACATTCGATAGGTCTCGGGGACCCGAAACAAGAATACTGACAGGAATACTGGGGTTTGTCTCGGATATTAGCAACGATTCAACTCACCCACGTACTTGGGTCACTTAAATCGGGTCATCCGAGTACGGTGGAGGAGGCTCGTCGCGCTCTTCCTCCACAACACATGCTCGTCCGCTCGCCTCCGACGGCACAGCCCGTCCCTCCTCTGCCCTGGTGCCTTGGTCACTCGGCCGACTCCTCGTCTGACCCTCCAGTTTCGAAACCCACAGGCCACACCCTGCCGTAGTTGTCAACAAGAAGAAAAAGCTCAGCAGCGGGACAAGCTCGAGCACCATAGCCATGGTCCCGAACCATACATAATCCCACGAGTACTTCTTTTCCTCCTCCTTCCTCTCCCTGCGGCTCAGACCTCGGAGTTTGAACCACCTGTAGTGGCTCAGCTTGCCCAGCCGCGTTCCCGTGATGATGATGTACGCCGGTGCGCCGACGACCGGGATGAAGGTAAGCGGGAGGAAGACCACAAGCTCAAGGATCTGTTTAAAGCTCCATGGCGTGTATTCGGCTCGCGAGGTCGGCTTCCCCAACATCTTGACCGAGTTGGGGGCATCGGGAAACAGCAGACGATGGGGCGCGACGAGGTCGACCAGGTCTTGATCGATCAGTGTAGCCTGCGACGACGCAATATTAGCCCCGATTCCGGTAGCCTGTGTTGTGGGACGAAGAACTCACGTCGAAGACGTCCACACGCGTCTCATCCACGAAAAACCCCTCAAAGAGCGCCTGGATGAGCACCAACCCTTCTCCCAGCGTCAAAATGGCTGCGCTGAACCACGCGCCTCTACCTTGCCAAATGGCTAGGAAGGCGACCTGTGGGAGGTAGGCAAATAAGAAAAGAATCATGTAGACAGCTAGCGACACTAGCGACAATGGCAACAGCCGTCCAGCCCAAAGCGGCCAGAATTTGCTCTGCTTGGAGAAGTACCAGATGCCTTGTATGGGGTACGAGGCGGAGCGAAATGCGCGCCAGATGTAGTCGACGAAACGCGAGTTCCGGATGCGCCCTGCAACGCTTGCTCGGGGCCGTTGGGGCGGCATCCTGGATATCGTGCTGGGTGTTTTGGGGGTCTGCCAAAGCGAAGTCGCGTATTTTGGTTGAAAGATCTCGCGACGTGCATGCGCTTGACGTTCCAAGGTTTTCAGGATGACGCTGCGTCCCAGCCTCCAGGCAAGCTTGGGCGGGATGCGCAGCGGCAGCACATGCCCCAGCCCCACCATCCACTGCACAAAATCCGCAGGGATTAATGACAGCTGTGTCAAACAACATTCCTGCCAAGTCACCCAAGCGTCATATTCCAATCGCTACCACTGCTCACATGCTACCCTGCGGCGGCGTCCCAAGACAGATGGGAAATGCCTAGACCAGTTCACAACGCGCGGCTCGGGATGCATCAGATGTCATCAAGCTTATTGCCTCTCTCATCATCCCTCGACCTGCTAACGTAGAATGGTCAATGTAATCCTCACGGTTCGGGTTGCCCTTATCATCCGAAGGTGGGAATAAAAAGACCAACACTTGATGTCAAGTTCGCGACACCTACACTAGATAGAGATGTAGGTAGCCCTGGGTTTCATCTGTCTGTCAGGGGGCTATTTTCGCAGCGGATAAGGTTCCGTCGTGAGACACATGTCATTTCTGGCCTCGGATACTCTCTTGGATCTTGTCGGGCATATAAATCTGCGCGTTCGGAATACTCTCAAATATGTATCCGTTTGAAAAGCAGCATATGAGAACTGAGAGATGCTAATTCCAATATCCCGCGACTTTTCAGCAACCTTGGCCCTTGCTGTGGTAGTCCAAGGCCTCGGAACCCATCAGACTTGTCCAACAAGCCCACTGCTGGTGACGGGGCCGCCGGTCTGCGCAAGCACCAACCAACATGATCGTCGCAGCCATTCAACCCTCAGCTCATGGGAGGGCCCTCTCGACTGCCATGGCGAGTACTGCGTGTACTCTAACTGGGCCGTCTCGAAGCATCCCTGGATCATCTTGTGCACCAACCACGATGCTGCCCAAGGCCTGGCGGACTACTTTGACATAGTGCCCAACAACCCGCCACTTTCGGAGCACACACCGTATCATGTTGCAGAAATCCCCGGCAAGGGTCGGGGGCTGATCGCGAACAGGACGATTTACAAAGGAGAGCGCGTCACAGCTGAGGATGCCATCTTGGCCCTCCCTATCCACGCGCACCTAGACCTGCCGCCTGACAAGCGAAGAGACTTGTATGAAATGATCCTGGCGAACCTGCCCTCAGAGGCCAGAGTTGAATTCCTATCGCAAGCCGGTGAGGATGTCATCACTGTCATCGATCGCAACGGCTTCGAGATTCATACAGGACGAGATGATGACGCTGTCAGATATGTCGGCGTCTTTCCAGAGCAGGCTCTTATCAATCATGACTGCAGACCAAAGTCGGTTTCCATCTCCCTCTGAAAGGCAAAACCGACGCTCACAGTTAACAGTCTTGCATATCACTTTCGAGGCATGACACACATTACTACCGCCGTCCGTGATATTGCTCCTGGAGAGGAGCTCAGCTTGAGCTATATCGAGGTGACACTCCCGCTTCGAAAACGACGGGCTCACCTCAACAAACTTTGGAACTTCATCTGCACCTGCGATCAGTGCAGGCTCCCCCCAGCTGAAGCCGAGGCATCTGATGCTCGACTCCGGCGCATCAAGGTGCTGCAATGGAACCTGGACCACCCGGCCAAGAGCTTTGCGGCCGGCGACCTGGGGCCTCAGACCAGCTCCGAGCTAGTGGCCCTCTACGAGCACGAGCGGCTGGACGTGTATATCGGGTACGCCTACGGAAGGGCTGCGATTAATTATGCGATCTTTGCGGATGAGCACAATGCGAAGTTTTTCGCGGAGAAGGCAGTGAAAGCGTTGGAACGGCAAGAAGGCGCACAGCAAAAGGACCTCGAGAACATCAGTAGCTTGCTGGCAGACCCGAAGGCGCACTGGAGCTGGGCAAGGTTGGCTGGGCGGCGCCGGTGAGCAAAAGTTGAGGGGCAGTCTCGAGATCGGCGGTGAAAAAAAAATTGAAAAAAATTGAAAAAAAAACAAAAAATTTGGGCCACACATTTACGTCAGTTTCCCTCCTTGCGGCATGCACCGGTGGTCAGCTAGGATTAAATACATGACGGGGAGCCAGAAGAAATGGAGGCCTGCGATGCTGAAACGGACTGTTCAGGCGTTTTGCCTCTCCTCTTGTGCATATATCCAGTACTCTCAGCCCACGATTGCAATTTTACCTGTCTGTCCCCATATATAGGTTGTAAAACCACATGTCGAGGCAGTGTGTCCAGCCTGCATACGAGCAGGAGTCTCCTCCGTGGGCGGATGCGGCTTGTTTGTTGTCAAAAGCAGACTGTCACCAAATATTCATGTCAAGTTGAGCAATCGGATGGGCTGAAAGAGATTGTTTGGCTTGAGGTGTGTTAGCCTAAATAAATGGTTCAAGCCTCTGCCAACATGGCTGATGGCCCTCGGCTTTGTTGAGGTAGGGTGACACAAGGACAGACTAGCACTTTCAGCTCTGCCCGCTTGCCTCGCACAATTTGTTCTTTGAGCGCGGGGGCGCTTGTCATCATCCCAAATTTCCTGTCTACCTAGGTAGTGAATGCGCGCCTCTTCTGCTTACTGAAACCAGCCCCCTCGAAGGCCACGGAGCCAGAGCATTTCATCAACCAACGCTTCCTTGGCCCCACCCCGGAAACATATGAGCATGGTCATTTGAGATTCTATTATCGGCGACGATTACTTGATATACCACCACTCAACAACTGCTCTGTCTTACGCCCCTAGCTACCTACTCGATCCAGCCCTTAGTGTTTTCATCGATGGCGTACCGAGGTAGGTGGCCGAGTGGTGCGCGCATCATACGCATAAAGTATAGAAAAGGCTGCCAGTTCGCCTTCATGCCTCGTTGGCTTATAGTTTCATTTCTAATATGACAAGGGTCCTTATTTTTTCACTCCCACATTTTACGCAGGCTCAGTCTTCGGCGTCCACAAGCCCAACGACTCGGCCTTGCTCTGTTTCGGCTTTGGCCCTACACCACAGGATTCAGGTCTCTAGACGATTTGATCACGAGGATAGGCTTGAATTCTCCAGCGTACACACTGTTGTTCCGGTAGCCGACGTGCCCTCCATGCCCCACTTACACTGGACTTTTCCGATGGCCCTCACGAAGAGGCCGCGAAAGCTAACTAAGCCCACAGCTCAGCCCATAGACCTGATCAGAATGGTTCTATGATGTCGAATGCGGTGCGCTTATTACATTTTGTTAGTTTCAAAGTGCTGAAGGTGTGGAACCAGAACCCGTCTTGTCCGCAGTTCGTGCCCCCACGCCGAACACTCGTGGCCTGCCTGTTTCTTGCGCGCACGGAATCATCCGGGCACAGCGCCGGTCATAGCCACGATGGAGTATCCGTGTGTGCGGTGGCACGTGAATTTCTAGTCACCTGGGGCCTTTTACCTGGCGATGCCTATTTTATAAATCGAGTTTGGCAGGGAGCGTCTTGGAGAATGGTCAGTTCTCTTGTGACTAACAGTCACCAGCCCGGCATCTCCTATGAAATCAATACTATTCTTCTTCCAAGACCCACCTGATCACAGCCACCTTGTCTCTTGAAGAGTTGAACAAGACAGGTTTCACCGCAACCCCCCCCCCTCCCGCAGATCCCAGCGTGACAGGTTGAGAGAAGTCCAGGCTCTTGGTTGTTATGATCAACCAACGTAGACGGTTTCACTATGGGTAATTGCAACGCCAGGGGATGCCAAAGGCAATCTTTCTATGAATCTATCGGCAGTGTTAAGATCCGATCACCCTATATGCCGACAACGAAAGAAAGGAGCAAGAGTTCCAAACCAGGGTCGAGGCGGAGGTTGTCAGGCGTGAGGCCGCGCGCAGGGATCGTGAGGAGAGAGAAAGGCGTGAACGAGAGAGACAAAACGCTCACGATAGAGACATCGCTGACAATGCCAGTCTTAAACTACGGAACTCACTGCTCGAGCAACAAAGAGAGGAAGAAAGGAAGAAAGACGAGCAGAAGCGGGCTTAAGAGCACATCAGGAGCCAGGTGAGGCTCGAGGCAATGCAGGAGCATGAGAGAAACGCAAGGCAAGAACGTGAGGCACGGGCAAGGATAGAATCTGAGGTCGCCCGGCGGAAGAGGGAAGACCAGGAGCGATCTGATGCGGAAGCACAGCGGAGGGAAACTGGACGCCGGCATGACGGCAATGTGAGAAAGAGTGCTGCGGAGGACGAGAGAGCACGAGAGAGGCTTGTCCGAGAGGAAGAAGGTAGGATACAGGCCGAGGTCGAAAGAAGGTGGCGAGAACGTCTCGATAGGGAGGCCGAAACTCGCCGTCGTGAACAGGAACCTCGTTGTCGAGAGGAAGAGGTTTGCCAGCGTCAGCACGAGGCTCGCCGTCGAGATGGCCGGGACTGCAGGTGTCGAGACTGTCGAGGCGGTTGGGACTATCGAGATGGCAGAAATCGATATTAGCATGGCCCACTACTCCATCGGGGACATGAATGGTCAACGGAGCAAGCAAGGTTTCTAAGTCAGAGGGGAATAGGGCTACACACCATTGGAAGGGAAAAGTGCTACTAGAGACTGAAACTGCTCTAGAGAACTTGGTGTCGGAACAGCCACGCGCCCCCCTCGGTTCTGAAAGTAAAATAAAAAAACAAACCTAGATAATGGAAAGAGAGGAATGGAGCTGCAGCGTATCATTCTTAACCCTGAATTGATCTAGAGCAAATACACGGATTCATTGCATCTAGGGTTCTGCGGTCAAGCAAGCTTGAGAGGGGAATAGGGGTGAGGTAGCCAAAGTGGGCGGTCTTGAGTCTTGACTTGGGGCTACCAAGATATCCTCAAAAGTCTGTTTCGTCCCATTACATTGTGGATTGTCTATGGGCAAGTGCCATAGGGTCGGGTTAGTCTTACAGGAAGAAACAATTAATATTGCATACTGTTGGTAGGGTAGCATACGTACATACCGTGGTAACATTGAAGCAAATCGTTCGTTTTGGTTGTTATTATTGGCTAAGTTTTACGAGGGCCCAGAGGGCCTAGTCTAGAGTTTAATAGGCGCCCTGCTGCCGCAGCGACACATGCCGCGAATCAAACTTTTTGACGTGTCGTGTTGCCATTCCTGCGATCTGCCTAGTCCCCCGCGGGAACCCTGCTTAGCTCTGAAGGGCCAAGGAGGACGATTCTTCGGATAACAGGTTTGTACGCTTTGTATATAACTGAACAGCATTGCCGTCCCCCGGGCTCACCCGGCATCATCCTGTGGCGGATACCCGTCAGTTTTTGCGTCTCTGCCCTGGGGCTCTGTCACCGGCTGTTACTCTTTTACTGGTCACCTTGAATCGAGTTACTACTCGAGCAAAGTATTTCTCAGTTTCAACTTTTCTCCTACCCAGCCAAAATTCCGTATTAAGCCGACGGTGCCGCTTTCACAACGGCCAGACGGCCAAGACGCTGGGTTAAAACATGACAGCCGCCCCAAAAACCGTGAGGGTCCCTCACCTCGGTGGCATCGACGTGGGCTACGCAATCTTAGGAGCCGGGCCTGCAGGTGTGTTGGACAACAGCAAACCTACTTGTGTGTTCATCAATGCCTTGCACACAACAGTCGCGTTCTGGCGGCCACAGTTCGAAGACGAGGAGCTCAGGACTACGGCGAATCTCCTGGCCATAGAGCCTCTAGGTCATGGCGCCACATCTTGCTCAGCCGAGCATTTCACCTATTGGGATACGGCCACCATGGCTTTACAGGCTATGAGTGAGATCGGTGTTAGCAAAGCCTTTGCAATTGGGACAAGCCAAGGAGGATATATAGTCGCACTGATGGCTATTCTGGCCCCTGACAGAGTGAGCTGCCGGATTCCGATAATATCTGGCGCCAAAAGACTCCATGAAAGCTAATGTCAAATTCGCACCAGATCCATGGAATTATACCAATTGGAACATCGATGGACTGTGAGTCAGAAGACTCGCGAAGAAAGGGGTCTTGGGACGCCCACGCCGTCTGCTCGCCCTACTTGGACAGATGGTCCAGCAGCACCCCGACACCAGACTTCATCATTGATGAGGACTGGTGCAAGAACGTGCCAGCCTTGGCACATGGCGATGGTGGCACACCGGAGATGTTGCAATTCTGGTTTGACACCTGGAGAAAGCTCTATAGTGGTGACGAAGGACGCAAAAGGGCGAGGACAACGGTCTTGTGCTTGGTCGAGAGAGATAAAATCCTCTCGAGGCTCTCAGATGTGAAATGTCCGGTCCATTGGTTGCATGTGAGTTTTCTCGGGTTTGCTTATTGATAGACACAACGCCGAGATGCATTCTTCCAAATCCCGTTCAACATCGCTGACGACCCATCGCTCCACAAGGGAACAAAGGATGCGATCTGGCCAGATACACTTGCTCGTGAGCAAATCAAGCTCTTCACTGCTTCACCGTCAAACACAGTCACGGTCCTTGACGGGGGCAGTCACTTCCTGAATGTGACACACGCCAGTGAAGTAAATTCTATTCTGGTGGAGATGGTGAAGAGGCACTCCTGAATCATGCTCCTGAAAGATTTGGTCTAGAATAAACCGTGAGTTTCGAGTTGCGGTATGGTTGGCAAGATACTTCCGGCGGATGAATGTCGGTTTTGTGACCTTGCAAGAAGCCTGGCCTCAAACACTTAAGCCATACCTCCAGGGCTTCCAAGGTTCTCAGATACCATACACTCAAGTGCTACCTAGGTATGGTGGATAAATGAGACCAGCTTGCTTCTAGCCGTACAACTGTTTGCCGGTGTAAGTTGACCTTGGGCTATTCGTATCAGCGGATCCAGTCCACGCGCGGCTCAAAGTTTTTCTTAGGCTCGGCATAAGGCTATGACTATTTCCTTAGCAACTATTACATTCTAAACCTATTGTTGTCAGTATTCTATTTATTATCTAATGCTGGGGTTTTAGGCATTCTTTTCAGTATACGAAGGGAGTGCCTGCCTGTTATCTGCTTTTAAGAGTATTGCCCGCGGATTAAGAACAAATCCAGCTAGGTGTGGTGGTCAGCACGAAACGATTGTTGTTGCTTGAAAGGTACAACAACCGGTACAACAGCTCACCAAACCAAAACGAGGGCGGCGGCAAGTACGAAAATTTTTCTGTCCAGGATAAGTACCGTGGTGGCAGGGTGGCAGCTCTTTATCTTGAGGAATTGGCTCGATTATCTTGTCCTAATTGCCTCCTGGATTCTGGAGCTAGGCGCTATTCCGCGACTGAGATTTTGAGGTGGGGCTACCTACCACAGCGGGTGGCCGTGGTCGACGAGCCGGTGGTATTAGTCATGGATACTGCTCAGAAAGATACCCTTGTTATTTAGCCTACCAAGGTACCTATTAAAGATCCAAATTTAATATCTTGTAATTACCTAGTTTTTCTAGCTCATGCTGAGGTCCTGAATACCTCCCTTCTTTTTAGCTATCCAGGAAGACTTACTACAAGGTACTCTTGGGAAGGAGTTAATAAAGAGTAAATATTACGTAGCTAGGAAGACCTTTAATAGACTAGAATTATTTAGAAGAAATTCTCTCCCAACGAAAATAATCGCTACTCAACCTCGATAAACAGCGTGCTAAAGCTTAATTGGTTTCGAAGAGGTCACCAGCGATTACCGATTCGCCAACGGTTGGGATTTGCTTTATTGTTAGCTAACCTGTAACCCTTACTTTCTACCCTCAACTATTAAATAAGGCCTTGGCAGTTCGCTACGGTAGGTACAAATGTCTCAGGCACAGAGCGGTCCAAGGGACGAGGAATGGAACAGTTGGCCATCCAACTTTCCTATCCCTTGGCTCCAGTCTACAGATTGATCACACATCTCATAGATCAACGCCCGCATCATCCCAGAAAAGCCATGGTCAAGATACGGAGCAAGAAGTGGACACTTACCGCCGTGGCCTTGCTGGCGATTATTTCCTATCACAATCTGCTGAGGATATATTACATGAGCGAGATCCATCGTCCCCGAGCTCATAGCAGCCCCCTGTCGAGGAAGGAAGCAGAAGATTCGGGCTTCGCATACGTATTTTACGCGACCTCCAGCTCGTACGCCTGCTCTGCCCTCGTCAACATCCACAAGTTACGGAATTTGGGCAGCGCCGTGCCGATATATGCTCTCGTCTCCGAGAGAGTACCGCAGGATTATATCGACGCCTTCGCGGCCGCCGGCGTGACAGCACATGTAGAAGTGACGCCGAAGTTACCAGTAGCGCAAGGACACTACTACGAGGATTGTCTCCTGAAGCTGGTCGTCTTCAAAATGCACACCCTGGTGCCGGGCCTGAAACGAGTCCTCATTTTCGATAGTGATCAACTAATCCTGAAGATTTTCGATAACCTCTTCTCCGATATACCTCCAGTGGACCTGGCTGCGCCCCGGGCATACTGGCTGCGGCCCGAGGAGGCAGTCTTCTCAAGCGCGTTCATGTTGATCAACCTGAGTGACCGGCTATGGAACAAAGTCAGCGAGGCGTTTCCGAACGTCGATGATGACTTTGGAGACGTGGACCCCAAGATGGATATGGATATCATGAATGACGTACTGGGAGACACCGCGACGGTCCTCAGTGGCGAATATGTGACGTTGAACAGCCACTGGGAGAACTGGGACC
Source organism: Stenocarpella maydis (assembly GCA_002270565.1). Lineage (NCBI taxonomy): Eukaryota > Fungi > Ascomycota > Sordariomycetes > Diaporthales > Diaporthaceae > Stenocarpella > Stenocarpella maydis. The sequence continues at coordinate 51,426 of NQMI01000168.1, forward strand.
TGCCGAGCTGGTATCACCCAGAGGGAAGACATAATTACAGCCATGGTCAGTCAAACAACCTTGCGAAGGAGGCCACATTGCTGAGGCTCCCAAGGGCAACGGGAGCCGGACTCGCGGAAGGAGATACGGCGCCTGAAGCCACTGCAAAGCCCGACATGGAGCACCCGGAGGAGAGCGACATATATAAGCAGCTTTTCGACCTGTACGACGATGCACCAATAATTCACTTCACTGCTTTAGGGAAGCCCTGGACATACACTGCTGAGGATGCTGCGCTCCGTCGGAAAGGAGCTCATCCTGTATTCGCTCTGCAATTTGGTCATTGGAGGAGTGTTGCTGAAAAAGTATGCCTTACTAGGCCTCCAACATCGGAAATGTCCGCACCAGTTAAAGAAGAAGAGAATTCCGGGGTACATCTGTTGAATTCAGTATAGGATGCCCTCGATGTTTCGCAGCTACCATGGAGAATCCAGAAGCTAGCCTCAAAACCAGCTGCCATGATTCTAGGCGTGGCATTCAAATAGAGCAACCTGACTGATTCTGTGCTGTAGCAATAGAGAGAAGTGCTCGTTTGTATACACAATGGAGCACCACAATAGTGGGCCCCGGCAAGCCCCTGACTACTGAGTCCAGCATTTCCTATGAGCATTATCACAGCCGGATTGAGGTACAATTTCTGATAACTGCGTGGGTGTCTCTTGGTGGACAATATCCAGAATAAACGTTCGAAATGGCGGCATCTCAGCATGGTTCCACTTTCCACCAGGTTTGACCGAAGCCCTCGCAACTTCAGGCGCCTTGTTCAATCCCAAAAATTTACTTCTTTCTAGCTAAAACCACCGCGACAGGAAGAACCAAATGGACTGTACCACCACCCTCATGCGCCGCAGCTTCAAGCTCTTTCCATTCCTCGCTCTGCCAGTCTTTATCGCCATACTGCAAGAGCAGAGACTCCAGCATGTACCTGATTCTCCCTATGGTGCAGTTTTTTATAGCCCATCCGTCCAAGTCGCACCTCCATTCCAAGTTGTCATAGTCAGGGTCAACCCTGGATATCCCCTCCCGTCCCCTCCCTTCCGGCAAGCGCCCCACGGTGGGCCACTCGGCCTGCCCATCATGCACATTTATGAATATCCTCCTGACGTCATGCCACAAGTCCTTGTCGAAGGGCACAAAGTTCAGGCCTAGCCAGACGTGCGGAAATTTCGCGCGCCCTACGACTGTTTGTATCCTCTCGTCTCGGATGCGCCGGAAATGCATCTTGACGAAAGCCTTCCATGCCGCGTCAGCGCGCTCATTGTTGTGTATGCGGGCGGTCACCATGCCGTAGAACACGGATGCCACCGTCCCACCCGGCCGGAGACTTGCGTGAATGCTGCCCATGGCCTTTTCGATGTCTGTATAGTGGAGGCACTCGCAGGCGAAGACCATGTCGAGAGACCCGGGCTCGAGGAAGCAGTCTTCTCCCCTCTTCTGGTGGAACGAGAGCTTGGTACCTGGGTAGTCACCCGGCCTCAGTGAATCCTGCGCCGTTTTGATGTTGGTTTCGGAAGGATCGGATAGGATCATATGTTTGATGGGCTTCCCCCTTGCGTGTGAAGCGGCCAGGAGACCTGCCCCAGCGATGCCGCAACCAGTCCCAATTTCGTGTGCTGTGTCTAATGGGCCCTGGTGATATTCGATCCATTCATGCCACAAGCCGTCAGGGTAAGGCGGCCGGCCCTGCAAATAATGCTCCCAAGCATCCTTTTGGAGCGCGAAAGGAATGAACTCTGGCTCTTGTGTGACTGCACTAGTGGACATGTTGTTGTCAAAGATAGACGGAAAACAAGCAGAAGTCCACAGAGCAGGTGAAGTTGTGTATAAAGTAATTATACTATAGTGTGTTTCTCGTGCAGCCAAGTCTTGTTATACCATAGAGCCCCAGACCTCCTTTATATCCATCCGCCTGTACTCTGTGCCAGCCCAGATCTGGAATCCGCCTTAATGCTATCCAAGAAACCACGCATCAAGCTTCCAGGCTACCCGAACTGTAGGATCGGGGCCGTTATGGGCCAGGAGCTAACCACCCGGCAGGGTTCCCAAGGCTGAGCCCATGATGCGATTCGATGGAAGCTTCGCCTCCGCCAGAGGTTGAATTTTATTGTATGGTTTCTAGTGTACTGGCAGTCTTGGCCAACTGGTAGCACATGCGACTTTGCGGGGTGATATCTGAAAGTTTATATTTAAAGTTTGGGGTCCCTGAGGAGGTATCGGGAATAAAGTTTTGGAGTGCAGCGGGCCAATGTTGATCGTCTGCTGGCTGATCGTGGGATTTGTGTGCTCAACTGCGACGTGGCTGCTGGGGTATGCCTTACTACGCGTCGTTCCTGTCCGGAATCTACTACTGGCCGGCGAAGCTGCCGGTCGTGTTCCTCGAAAGAGTCGTGCCTGCTGGGGAGTGGACAACAACAAGAGACCTGGTCGGGTGGCTCCCAACTGGCAGTTGGTAGATGACTACCTACGCAAAAGGGTGACACATCTGTCGAGCCTGACCCTCGTCCAACCTGAGAAGTGGTTCAGCGCCCACCATGTGTCGCTGCATAATAGCAACATGGCCATCTCGGAGATTACAATGTTCTGTTGCCCCAGTAGAGGTGTTGGGTGTTAGACCTTGCCTCTTGAACCGAGTCGGTTGCCATCGTTCTTAAATCGCAACCGGCTGTCCCTGACAAATGGAAAAGGCGACTTGGCGACGCCTAGCAGGCATGATGGGATGCAGTCCATGAGCCCTTGGAGCATTTGAAGCCATGGTGTTGAATCCTATCGACTGTTCTTGTTAGTTCGGCCGCACCTCCCCCGAGCACTGTTGAGGAAGCCAGGGTTCGGGTTGCTTGCTGCAACTTGGGTGATGGCCACCCAAGTTGCGAACTCGCGGCTGCCCAACTTGGCCCTGATTAGCTGAATTGCCCAGCATTTTGGGCTTGTTCACCCCGGCGGCATGACAGCTGCAGACCGCTATTTGCACTACTGCAGCAAAATGATACGACACGACAGCAGGCATGGCAGTTACACAGGTAGGTAGGTACTTACTTAGACTGGGCTAGGGCGGACGCGCAGGCGACCCGGTCCGGCCCACGCCTGCCGTGACCCCCGGTGCCGCACCGCATCCGTTGTGTGGACGGGACATGTACATCATAAACACATCAGGCGTCCTCTCACGGATACACTCTTTTCTTCTTCTTCTTCATCTTCTTCTTCTTCTCCTCTTCTTTCCTCTCACTTAGTGGACTTTCACGAGCCATATTCTCGCCTTCCACCATAGTTAGATGAGGTGATAATGCAGCTGACGCTCACGCATCTCGTGCCACTGCTGGCGCTGGGCCGTGCAACCGGCGCCCGAGCTCTCTCAGATGCCGACTTTTATGGCCAGTCGCCGCCTGTCTACCCGGCCCGTAGGTTCAAACGCCATGCCTTCCTCCCCTTCATGTGCGCGGCTGACCTGGTCTCCCCCCCCCCTCCCTCACAGCCCATGCCAGAGGCCTCGGAAGCTGGGCGTCTGCCTTCAGCGCCGCCGAGGACCTGGTGAGGCAGATGACGCTGGAGGAGAAGCTCAATGTCACGGCCGGTCACGCCAACCCCGCCAACACGTGCAGCGGCAACACGGGCAGCGTGCCGCGCCTCGGGTGGCCAGGCCTGTGCCTCCAGGACGCTGGCAACGGCGTGAGGGCCGCCGACCTGACCAATTCGTACCCGAGCGGCATCCACGTCGGCGCCAGCTGGGACAGGAGCCTGACGTACAGGCGAGGGCTCGAGATGGGCAAGGAATTCCGCATCAAGGGAGCCAATGTCGCCCTGGGGCCCGTCGCGGGTCCGCTGGGCCGCACCGCCCTCGGGGGCCGCAATTGGGAGGGCTTCGCTGTCGACCCGTACCTGTCCGGGGTTCTCACTGCCGAGACAGTCAAGGGCATCCAGGACGCGGGGGTCATCGCGAACCTAAAGCACCTCATCGCGAACGAGCAGGAGACCTGGCGCAGGCCGTACAACGACACGGAGGCCGCGTCATCCAACATCGACGACAAGACCATGCATGAGCTGTATCTGTGGCCGTTCGTGGACGGTGTGCGCTCTGGTGCCGCCGCGTCGGTCATGTGCTCGTATAATCGAGTCAACAACTCGTACGGCTGTCAAAACAGCAAGCTGATGAACGGCCTCCTGAAGACGGAGCTCGGATTCCAGGGCTTTGTCGTCTCGGATTGGAATGCCAGGACAGGTGGTATAGCTGGGCCTCTCGCTGGGCTCGACATGATTATGCCTAACGGAACTGGTTGGGCTGCCGATCTGGCCGAATCAGTCAAGAACGGCTCCGTCACGGAGGAAAGGATCGACGATATGGCCCACAGGTGAGCAGATGCCTCACTCGCATACCCTCGTTGTGTTTTGGTATGTGCTTAACCCAAAAACACTCGAACAGGATCCTCGCGGCTTGGTATCTGCTGGGCCAGAATGACACGACCTTCCCTAGTCCCGGTGCGGGCATACAGAACCTCAGCCTACCACATGAGCTTATTGACGCCCGCAGCACCGATGCGAGCCCAACTCTTCTCGAAGGGGCCGCTGCGGGACATGTGCTAGTCAAGAACGTGAATAATGCTTTACCACTACAGAATCCAAGGATGCTGTCTATTTTCGGCTACGACGCCCAAGCGCCGCCAACCAAGAACATTGACAAGCTGTTTGAGCTCGGGTACCAGTCGCAGCCCGAAATGGCAGATGCGGCCCTGGGATTCGAGGCGCACTTTTCGCAGCGAGCTTACGATGGTGTCATATTCGCGGGTGGCCGAAGCGGTTCGAATGGGCCGTCGTACATCGATTCTGTAAGTATCTGCAATGAGTTGTTAGCCTTGTGCTTTTGGATTCCAGGGACTATACTGACTAGGTATAAATAAGCCCTTTAGCGCCTTGACACGGCTTGCCAAGGAGAATGGAGCTTACCTCAATTGGGACCTGCGATCCGGCGATCCTCTCGTCAACCCTATGTCCGATGCATGCCTAGTCTTTATCAACGCCATGGCCACAGAGGGCTGGGATCGGGACGGCTTGCATGACGACTTCAGCGACGGACTGGTACTGAATGTCGCATCCAAATGCGCGAACACCATCGTTGTCGTCCACGCCGCCGGCATCCGGCTGGTAGACCAGTGGATCGAGCACCCGAACGTGACGGCCACCATCATTGCGCATCTCCCCGGCCAGGATATCGGCGAGTCCCTTGTCAGCCTGCTGTACGGCCAGATCTCTCCGTCTGGGAAGCTTCCGTACACCCTCGCTCGCAACGAGAGCGACTACGGGAACCTGTACGAGCCATGTAAACCCACGTCTGGAGATGACCACTTCCCGCAGTGCAACTACACTGAGGGGGTCTACATTGACTACCGTAAGCATGATTCTTCTTTTCTCGTCGTCCCCAATCTGTCATACCTCGAAATGTATCCGTGGGACCAGAAAGCATTATCTTGGGACCCATAGCAGGTGACTAACACGAGAAAGGCCACTTCGACGCCAACAATATCGAGCCTCGCTTCGAGTTCGGCTTCGGTCTGAGCTACACCACGTTCGAATACTCAGGTGGTTCTGTCCAGCCGGCACCGTCCCAGAGCATCAGCCTCTCGCAGCGCGTGATCAAAAGTGATTCGATATGGGACAGCACGGCCATCGTGACCGCCACGATTACCAACACCGGCACCGTCGCTGCCGAGGAGGTGGCCCAGCTGTACGTCGGCATCCCGGGCGGGCCGGCAAAGCAGCTCCGCGGCTTCGACAAGGTCAAGCTCGCGCCCGGGGAGCAGGCCGAGGTTTCCTTCGAGCTGGCGAGGCGCGACCTCAGCGTCTGGGACGTGGGCTCGCAGGGCTGGGTCCTGCAGCCTGGGAGCTACGACGTGTATGTGGGCTCGAGCAGCAGGGACATTCGCTGGAAGGGCCTGTATGAGATTCGATGATGGTCGTAGTTTTCTGATCGCGATGGAGGGATTGAGAGGGACACTAAGCGAGCTTGATGCTATCGGGTCATCAGTTGTGTTGGTATTATTCTAAAGTTCCCGGGCTATTGTCATGGACCTCGAGCGGCTTCTCCCTCTTCCATCCTACTTAGTAGATACTTCTAGAAGTCATTAGTGATACACCATAATGCTTGAAGCGTTCAAATTATTTTCATTAATTTGTAATAGATTCTTGAAGGGGCTCGATGCTGTGGTCTCGAGGTTCTGTAGTCTCTGGGAGTAGCTTCGCCTGACTTGATGACATCGGGTGCCGGCAACTTTCACTGTTGCTCCTGTCATCTAGAGCGCGGAGGTTGGATAACTGAACAATGATAATCTCTTGAGATGTCCTGCTCAAGCTTCTCGTTTCCGAATAGGCACAGGCGTGGAGTGCTCGTTGAGTTCAGTGTTGGCCGAGCAATATTGGAAGCCGGCTAGCGCTATTATCGAGCACTCAGGGACCGCGGAGCATGGAGAAAATTGCAGGCTGGTACGGTCCTAGTGAACTCCCTCCCTCTCTCTGTGTGTGTGTGTGCCATTGTCAGAAATGACCAGATCGTCCCCTGCCCACCGCGGCAAGGCAAGGGGGCGGGGTCTGATTCACGGCGCCCTCTTCTCCCGTTGGTTCCTTGAAGGGGGATTTTTATCTGGCCGGGACTTGTGTGTCAAAATCCTCCCCGGGGCCCGCCCGCCCTGGCGAATCGTCAGGTTGCCCAAGCGCAAAATTCCCCATTGGGCTCGCGAATGCGGCCGGACGGAACCTTGAGCATTGATGCCCAGCAGGAGATACCCCCCCCCCNTTCTTGTTCCGCACTCGCCCTCCTCGGTGGGAGATTTTCTTCTTTCTCTTCTGTCTCTGTCTCTCGGACTCGGGAGGCATTGATCACCTACCTAAGTAGGTACCTAGCTATGTAAGTATCTGGGGCATTGCTGGCAGGCACACCAGTTTCCAACAACCCTGCGTCAATACTCGATTACATTAGTAATTTAGGTATAAGCGATTAAGTATTATAGTAGCAAATGGGTCGGATTGATTGTTGTTGGTTGTTGGTTCTGTGGCGCTGTCTGGGGTATGGGGGCGCCTATTTGAAGTGCTACGACCTCTGCAGGTTGTAGTTGCCAAAACAAAGACACTTGGTATAACCCATAAGACCCAGCATCTAACATGAGTACGATTCCACTATCCGACTCCCAGGAAGAGTCCAAGCAAAAACCGCCCATCCACATGCAACATAGTGTACATTTCAAGGTATCCAGAGAGTCACTGCGGGTCATTCGAGTCAGCATATGTTATACCGATACAAGGGGGGATTCAGGCCAATGAGGCGCGGAGAGCAGAGCGGACCGGACACGGCGTCACGAGGCGTGCGAGAATCCAACATTCGCAGCCCGTGCAGAAAGTCAGAGTAAGAGACTGAACCGCTGCTTGAAACCAGATCTCGGACGTGTCTTGAGGCTTATCAGCATCTAGATCTCTGCCCTACATCGGGAGAAAGTCATAGGAAAGGCTCCTACCAGATTCGGATCACGCATCAGGGGGAGAGGACAGCCGATGATAGCTCATCTGGGGCCCCTCTTCTGGTACGGAGTACATAGTTTCGTATCACCACCCCTCAGGACAGAGCCCGCAATTAGTGACGACACCATGACTGGAGAAAGCTCGGCTTTTGAGACGCCCATGTGAATTTTATGATGGAGAAGTCATTTGCAGTGTTAAAGAGGTCGACTTTATTCCGCCGTCACCTAACGGTCGAGGCCTGTCGGAGAATACACAGACATACAGGCATACTCACAGCATCTCGGCAGTGCCGAAAACTTGGTGGCAATTCCAGACACCTCACTTGGTCTGGGGGAGGGAAGGAAGGGGACCATCTGCGTTGACTGCAGACCTGTGTAGGAACTGGCGAGACTGGCAGGCTGAGCTGTCGACCTCATGCGGGTTCCTGGGCAAGAAGCAGGGAAGTTTTGCTGTGCGTATGCAGACTGCCTCCGGGCTGCCAGGCCTCCAGGCTTTGCCCAGAACAGGAGACCCCAGAAGGTGGGAACGCCTACAAGGACCCGTCAAAAGGGCATCTACAGGGTACTGACTAGTCCCACCGAGAACATCTGTCAGATGCGGTGGGGCCCTCCCGGGCGGCGACATTGAAATGCTGGAAATCGTGATGCTAGATGGTCCAGGCGTATTCTCCCCCGCAGGAAGGGGGCGACACACGAGACGGTGGGAGATTATATAGGCTTTTGCTTGTCCTGCTGCCCTCGCCTTGTGCGCCGTCATCGAAGATCGAGCAAATGACCCGACTGTCTGTCGATGCCAGCCTGTGGAGGGAAAGAATACCCACTGGGGGTTGACCATTAAAACCCTGAGCCACCTCGCATTGTCCTATCACATCTTCCGGACGAGTTCCGCCAATCAGGATTTCCGGACACATCGCCGCCTAGGTCTGGCAGGCGATTGGCGACGCGTCCTGATTCAGTAATTATTGCTACAAAAGTACAAAAATACTTGTTCTGTTCCCCGGGAACAAGAGAGGAAATGGGACGCGAATATATCCAAGATATCTGCTGATTTTCTCGCGTCTACCTAGACTGGTGGACAGGGCTGCCATCGACCGTCTAGCGTGCATACAGTACTTCCACACTTCCACAGCTATCAACCTCTTGCAGGCGCGCTGGGGCGGCGATGAGCCCGGGATTCGCCGGCCACTACTACGGCAGTCAACTGTCAGTCCAGCCTTGGAAGTCAGTCCCCTTCGGACCCTGGACAATTTCTAGAATTGTGTCTTCAACACTGGTGTCACGCAAGAAGAGGTGGGGGGGGGGGGATGACTTTTCCCACAGCTACATTTTTTTTTGAGAGTCCTGCTGAGCTGAATTGTCTCGGTCGCATTGAAGGTGACCGGCTCTCTTTGGAACGGTAGTCGATCCTATCTTGCTCAGCTGAAGAGATATCACCAATGAAGACGCATGAGTACAGAGGTACACCAATCCCTCGGATTCTTTTGCATTAATTGATCTTTCGGCACTTCAGCCCTTCGTCGACACCAAGAACTGTGTCCAGAGCACCATCGAGGTATAGCCCAGTCCCTGCCGAATACCCAGAGGGTCGGAGATACTCGAATGGGGCAAAGACACTCGCTAACATCAGTACTCAAGCTCGGACGTTGCTCCGCCCCAGCAGGTGCCTACATTTCTCTCCAGTGTTTTCCATGGTCACTCTTGCATCGGCTGTATATTCCTTGGAACCGACCTGTCAATCGTGACGTGCCCTTTTTTTTGTGTTGCAGATCAGGCATGGTAATCTCGACCACTCAGGTTCTCCGGATACCTGTGCAAGAACATATCAATGCGTCGCGGCTGAGGCAACAGTTGCATCCCTCCGTCATCTAAAACAGCGCAAAAGTTGCCTCTCTCGGCAGCTACAAACCGGAAATACAGTGCGTCCCTTGTGGCGGCCTGGTTACTAGGTCCCCGGATCAAGTCCCTTCGCTGGCGGCACATTCAAAAAAGGGTTTAAAAAGGTGAAAGTTGAGACCCGACAACCAGAGCGAGGAAACACCTTGCGAGCAGCACCAAGCACCCGCCCGAAACAGGGCCACTGTCAAGCCCCTAAGCGAAACTTTGTTCCCCAAGGCATGCTTGTCACTTGCACGGGAGCCTCGATTGCGACAGACACACACACGCACGCACACGCGCGCGCACACTGCCCGCGTGCAAGCCAACTATACGGGTCCTATTGGAACCGATAATAGAAATTTCCTCTAACAACCTAGGTATACCTTTAATAAGGGCATCAAGCTCTTGAGATGCCTCTCGAGCCGCTCCCAACCCTGCAGGACTTGGAGATCACGGGCACAACAGGATCCCAGCAGGACGAGACGCAGTATTATCCCATTATGAGCCATGAACGACTAGCCCAGCCCTTCCATCCAGACCATCCCCCCAGCGCTACGTACCCTGCCTCTCAGGCCCTCTCGTTCGGACAGCCCCACACCTCGCACTTCTACCCGCCGCTCTTGGGTTCATTCGGATTCGACAACAACTACAACAACAAGATCCCGATCGACCCGGGTCTTTGGGATGCTAGCCTTGACCATTCGGAAGCCCGAGGGCTATCCGAGGGTGGCGGTGGCATGGGGTCCCACCAGGACCCGTGGGGAGCCCATCCGGCCACTCCTGTCGACATGGACGGTTTTGTGGCGTCTCCCACATCCATGCCGCGATACAACCCGTCCCCGATGCCGCTTGTCCCCGGCATGAGCAGCTTCGAGCCGATGGTGAGTACCTCATGGTCGATGGATGGCAGCTCGGCGTCGGCCTCGTCAGCGTCATTATCAAGAGGGCCCACAATGTCATCGAGCCTGAGCGTGCCCAGAACATCAACTCCGGCCAGCAGCCAGAGCCCGAGCTCTCCGACAAGGGTCAGTACTGATACGCTTGAACCGCCCGCCCCCAATAAGGATGTCTTGCCGATTTATGTGGGCTTGCAGACCCGAACTCAGGCCGAAGACCAGCCCAGCAAGAAGAGAAAGCAGGCGTCGGTCCCCAATGTGCCTGTAGAGACGACAATTTCTGAGAAGAGAAGGTACCGAGATAACTCTTGGCCGGGATTTTCTACTCCACAGATCCCAACCGCCACAGCTTCAAGCGCCGTAGCCGCAACCAATGACAACAAACCCGCGCACAGGCACAGCAGTGGCAATCCGGATAATCGCCCACGGACGACGGAGACGACGGAATCCACGATCAACGACCCCTCCCGGCCTCCCCAGCCAAGGTCCCGCTCCTCGCAGCAGTCCGCAACGATTCCAGAACAGCCACGGCGGCAGCAGCAGCAGCAGCAACGACAACAACAACAACAACAGCAGCAGCAGCAGCAGCAGCAGCAGCAACAGCCAGACCCCCGCGCGCGCAACCGCGAGGCTGCCAACCGGTGCCGGGCCAAGAACAAGGTGGCCGTGGCGGAGCTCGAGGAGGCGGAGCGGGCCATGGGCGCCAAGCACCAGGCGCTGACGCGGACGGCGAGGTCGCTGCGCGAGGAGGTGCTGTCGCTCAAGAACCAGCTGCTCATGCACGGCAACTGCGACGACGACCTCATCCAGCAGTACCTGGCCAACTCGGCGCGCATGGTCGGCCGCGGCGCGGCCGGGGCGGCCACGGTGGCCCACACGATGCAGCCGCAGCTGCCGCCGCCCGCTGGTATGCTGCCTGGGCAGGCGTCGACGCCGCCTACCGGTGCGACAGCAGCGAGGGGTCAACGAAAGGGGGAGGGGCGGAGGCGGTAAGCTTTGCACCGGGTAGGAGAGGCTGGAGGAGAGAGAGAGGGGGGGGGACCTACAAAGGAAAACCCCCGATACAGAACAAGACAATATACGACGGAGCAGTACAAGAGAGGAAAAGGTTTCAGGCAAAACAGGCCTTGGTGGCTTTGGATTTTGAGGAAGATGAGGGGGCAACGTAACGGGATTGAGTGCGGGTACTTATCATTGGTTTGGATATGACGGCCGCGATCATGGCCGGGTCGTTGTTGGCAGTGGGTGTCCAGGTTTACTCGGGCCTGGGAAAGGCGTCAGGAAGGGCTTGGGTCCTCCCCCCCCCCCTACCTCTTCTTTTTCGTTTTCTTCGGCATCGGGGGCCACTTGGGTGGAGGCAAGGGGCTTGATGATAACCTTGTTGACGAACGAGCAGAGATCAATCTCATGGTTAGTCTTGGCTGAACTGCTGGCCACTGGCACTTGATCATCTGGCGCTCCATCCCTTCCTGCATCACTCGTAAGCTTTTCCGTCTGGACTGCGGACTGGACTGACCGAGCACACGGCCCAAGGTAGCATCCGACTCGGCCGAATCGTTCGGGGTTGGAATTGGCTGCGGCAGGTCAGGGATCCCCCTTGATGAAGCGTGTCAGGTTCATACGTACGCGTCGGTCGAGGCGTCCTGAAGCCACTACGGTTGGTCGAAACTTGCGCACCCAGTCATCCACGTGGCTGTTGGTCTACACAAACTAGTGCAGGCGCCAGCAGGCCAGGTAGATCAAGGAGCTTCGGAAGGATGACACGATGGTGGGAGTTGTTAGAAAGGAGCAGGTTGGAGCACTCGGGCTGCTGAGCGAAGGGCCTGGGCTCAGGTCAGGCTATGAATGACACGGCACCTCTGGAAAGCATTCTGAAGTCGCCACTGATGATGTCAACAGCCAGTGTTTACCTGCGCGGGCACGGATTCTGCAGATCTGCAGCCAAAAACACCCCAGAATTGGATCTGCATCGCATCGTACTACCATGCCACATATGGATATGCTCTTACAACGCGGCCACACTAGGTACTAAGGCTCATAACTATTCTGCACGTCTTTCCGCGACTCAAGTACTTCGGGTCAGTACATGCGAGGAGGACCAACCCTAACCCTCCTCTCCGAGGGGAATGATACTATCACCACCCATGAATCCTACGAGCAACCACGTCACCTTCATCCCATGCTATTTCTTCTCAAGGGGAACGCCCGCACGGCAAGCAACGCCTGCATCCTGATCCGGAGCTACTTTGCCAAGAGAGCACTGTCTGAGACCAGGGTGAGCTAATTTAGTAGTGACTGTAACCCCCCCCATCAAATACTAAACATGTCACTGCAGTTCAGCGTGGTAGTTATGGTCAAGACCCCAGGAGAGAGATTGCAGATGCACGCTACTGTCCTGCCTGCTCGGTGCTTCATCCTCGATGGCAGGGTGTCAAGCTCAATTAAGGAATGCCCGCGTCCATAGGGAGCATCTGATGGAGCAATTAAGGCCAGTTGTATCCGATGAGATTGTTACAATATCTAGGCGCAAATGCTAAAGGAGACCGACTATTAAAGAGCGAACGTGGCCGCTTGTCTCGGGCCTTGAGCTGACAGGGTAACCCAGTTAACTTGAATTGTTTGCACTTGAGCAAGCATTGCAAACCACCCCGCCCGCTATGCTCAACTGATTACTCGCACACAATACAGTGTTCATCTGCAAAAAAAAAAAAAAAAAAAAAAAAAAAAAAAAAAAAAAAAAAAAAAAAAAAAAAAAAAAAAGGAAAAAAAGAAAAGAAAAAAAAAAAGGAGACAGTCCGGTGCCCGGCCCAGAAACTGCCTTGGCTCATCACCACGCCCCGCCAGTAGCACTTGTCAGCCACTTAAGCGGTGCACGTGAAGCCACACTTCTCACCAGGCTTGAGGGCAGGCTCGTTGCGGCAGACGGCAATAGTCTTGTCGCTGCCCCCGCCAAACACACAGCAGTTGGACGCACAGTTGGCGTCGCTCGTGCACTGCCCCGTGACGAACTGCTTCCCGGCCACGCCGACGTTGCCGGGCCCGAGGCTGTCGTTGGTGCTGGTGGGAGGGCAGGACCCGCCGGCCGCGGAGCCGGAGCTCCCGCCGGACGCGGCAGCGGCGCTGTCCGAGGCGGCGCCCCCGGCCTGGGCGGCGGCGCTGCTAGCCGGGGCCTGGGCGGCGCCGGCGGCCGAGTTGGCCTTGCCGTCGCCGAAGCCGCAGCCGAGCTTGGGCGCGGCGTTGCCCACGGCGGAGCCGGAGCAGACGCCGACGGTCTGGCCGGTGGCCTGGTCGACCACGGAGGCGCAGCAGACCTTTGTCAGGTCGGGCTGCTGGGCGCCGCAGTCGGCCGAGTTGGTGCACTGGCCGGTGATGAACTGCTGGTTCTTGCCGTTGCCGTTGCCGGCGGCCAGCTTGGGGTCGGGGATCTGGGACGGCTGCGCCTCGAGGACGGGGGGCTTCTGCGCGGCCTGGCGCTGCTCGAGCTTGGCGGACCGCACCTTGGAGGGGCCGCGGCTGTTGTCCGCCGGGCTCAGGGCGAGGGCGCCCTGCAGGGCGAAGAGGAGGGTGACGGCGGCTGCGGCGTTGAGGGCGACCATGTTGATGATGCTCTGGATGCTTGTGTGTGTTTTGGCCTGGGTGGGACGGCGTCCGATAATCAAGAGAAACGGAGCGGCGAGATGGGATGGAGAGGCGGTGGGCCGGTGATTAAGACGAAACTGGAAACGACGGCTCAAGCTTGTTTAAGCGGTATAAATGCGATTTGTTTGTTGAAACGGACTTGCAGACACCTGGTCGCAGATCCGGGTAGAGGCAACAGGGAGTGGGAGAAGGGGAGGTCTGTGCAAAAGCTTGGATGTTGTGTGCTTGTGGATGGATGAATGGGTTTCTGCCAGGGACAAAGGGCAGGACGGACAAGAAGTTATATACACATCCATCATGCCTCTGGCCTCGCCCCGTCCGGCCCCAGCTGGACTGGCAGTCGGGTCCAGGCTAGGGATGGGTGAGGCCGTGGCGAAGGCAGCCTCCACGACGACAAGGTGGACATCCGGTCTGATGGTTGAGGCTGCAGCCGGACGAGGGCAGTGTGACTGGATGATGGAGCTGCCAGACAGGGCCGAGTGTGACGCTGGCTCGTTTGAGGTCGAGCTGCAGCGCCTGGACATTGCCCGGGTGGCTGCCGCTGTGCTGCTGGTGCTCCAAGCAGACGACGGGGTGGTGAAGGAGGCATTCGGAAGCCGGATAAGGGGCACAGGGAGAGCAGATCTCTTGTGTCGTCCGCTCCGGGCGGCCAAGACAAGGCAGGATATGCCAGCGCCCCCGCGGCTGGAGCATCGTGGTCGTTGGCTGTGCGGCCAGCCATGGCAGGGCGGCTCTCGTCAATTGACGCAGAGGATGAGGCCCAGGACGGCGGCCATGTTGCCCAGTTTCCGGTGGTGTGCCAAGACAGCCGCAGGTGAGGCCGCAGCTTTGGGCGGCCCCGGCTGCTGTGGGTAGCGCACTAACGCGGGTGTGGCGAGCCGGCCGCATCGCGGGGATAAGCGTGGACAAGGGACCCTTCGTGTGTCTCACCAGCCTCGGCAGATGGCACATGGTCGGATTCAAGAACCGTCCACACGCCCAATAGGCTCGCCAATCGCCACTACAGGGAGGCCATTCTGAGCAGCCCGCGAGACGGTGCCCAGACATCTCCCCAGAGGGTAGGCGAACACCCCTGCCTCCTGTTTCATTGACTCGCATAACAGTGTTTGAGCCATCACCAAGGAACAAGTTTCGTGGACCTACTAGTCCAACCCAAGTCAGATCCATCCTTGGATTGAAGATGGCACTCCAATAGAGCAGGCACCCCCTCTCCCCGCGAACAAGTCTCGGTGGCTCATATGTTTTTCCGCGCTTCACTTCAGTTTGGATGCCCTCTCTAATGCGCACCTTCCGTGGCTGCCGGGCCGTACCTAATTATCGTCCAAGGGGCTTTGCAGCCCGTCTACTTCATGCATCGCATAAGTGTGCGCAGAGAGAGACATGAGACGAGAGTAACAATAAACCGGCTGTACTAAGCACAAGGGCAGCTGTAGGGACGAATACTAGGCGGGCAGAATATCAGACGGAAGAGGACGTGCACAAAGCAGACATCATGCAGATGCTCAAACCCACATGACAGGCTGAGTTTAACTTATCCGGATCCCACTTCAGGACCTCACCGGTATGATCCAAGACTAGAGTTTGCCCTGTCCAACTTTATTCCACCAACGTGTCGATCATATAGCTCTCCCCTGCGTTAACAAATCATATAAAAGGTTCCTGGGATAAAATCACTGATGACATGTACCGGCTTTTCTGCATAGTACTTCTTGCAATCCAGGGTACGGACGGCATAAAAGCCCTTGTAAGATTGCCAGTTATGATTTGGCCCGGTCAGGCTGGTTGCGATGAAGTATATCAGCATGTTAAATCATGCGGTGGGATGCCACTGTGCGTGAAAATCATTGGCTACACTCATATGATCATGCCGGGTCTCCATTCACCCTGCTGGTATCTCAGACAGTAAATAAAACTAAGCGACATGTGCTCTCCGCTGGACCTCGAACTTCAAGTCCGTGTATGCGAGACAGATCATGAAGACAGGGTACTCGTCTGACTTCCTGGGCAGTGTGCCCTCGTTTAAAGAACGATTCAGAAGCGAGTGGACTCTTTTGATTGATAGGGCTGACCATTGAGCTTGTGTTCGTCCCGGAGAGGTCGTATGTGGCCACGTTGAAGCAACCTGGCACCAAAATGGAGTATATGCCACTCTACTAGTGGATGGTCAGTACTCTAATCGAGGGGATACACGGCGCCAGACGATCCGTTGAACGTATTTGCCAGCTGCATCTGTTGGAGAACCCTCGGTGGAGCAAGGGCGGCACAGAACCCCTCCGCTGGGTAATCAGCGCTCAGTGAACCCTTGGAAATGGTGCGAGTTAGAGAAGGGTATCGCGACAGAATGAACCAAACAGGCTGGGGGTTTTGCGTCCCGAATTCCCTCCCCACCTAGGCTGTGGCATCATGGTTATGCCAGGCAGCAGGGGAAGAACGAGGCTTGTTTCTGGATGGATGTGGCTGGCCGAAAGACCCAGCAACGATATGGAAGAATCGGGTCGATTATGGCGTGAAGACTGCCATATGTGTTGTGTGCTGATGTAGGATGTTGATAACAGGCAAATGAAAGGTTGTTGCACACAGGAGAAACAGGAGAACACATGCCTAGCTTGGGACCAGTTCAGAGCACCGGCGTTGAAGCCTCGCCTCTGGAACACTAGCTGATGCAGTGAAGTGCACTCACACTTCAGGAGATTGTGGACACAAGCTCATGCAAGGCCAGAAGGCGAGGGCACGAGGATCAACACCAAAGGAGATCTGCCCCAACAGTCGCAGGGCAGGGCGAAGCAGCAAAAATAAAAAAACACAAGAGCATATAGTAATACAATAACTCCATTGACTCAACAACAGCAATCAACCAGTACCGCCGGCGCCATGCTGCAAATTTTGAGAGGAACCCTCCTGAGCGGTCGGAGGGAGAGGAGAGAGGAAAAAACCGCACAAGGAAATACCGAGGAAAAGCCTCCTGAGCCCCAGGAGGAAGAAAACCAACAAAACAAGACAAGACAGAACCCTCAACGACGCTCAGAAATCATGCCCAGGTCCTAGGGCAAAGGCCGTAAGAACAACCTGGTCCTTGACGGGGGCACTACCGCCGCCCGTGGACGTGTTCGTAATCTTTGGGTATCTCTGCGAGAAACGCGTGGGCATAGCCATCCCTGCCCTCAATATCCTCCGCCACGCCGAGCGACTTGCCCATGGTGCAGTGCTCCCCTGCCAGCACGCCCTATAGGGATTATAAGTCACAGGGGTCTTTGGCGTACTGGACCCTGACGACGTTTCTCACGGTCTCGTTCCTAACGACGAAACTGTAAGCGATGATGGCCTGAGAGCGGTGGGAGCCGAAGAACCAGACGATGCGGTTGACTACCTCCCTGGCCTGGGGGTTGAACCACTGGCCGACGAGCCGGACCTCCTCCGTGTCGAAGTCGAACTGGTTCTTCCAGAGGCTGCGGAGCGTAGTCTGGTTGACGATGCTGGCGGGGCCCTCGAACTCGAGGACCCGGGTCGTGGGGTTCTGGAGGGACTGCGGCGCGGACCTGATGCGGTTCGGGACGACGCGCGCGAGGTAGCCGCCGACCCAGAACATGTTGCTGGCGGCGACGCGGATGAGGGTCTGGGCGGAGAAGGCGTAGTAGAAGACGACCTTGGCAGCGGAGTGGCAGCGGCTGGGGAGGTTGGAGGAGCCCTCGCCCTGCTCGTCCTGGGGCTTCGAGATGTAGCTGGCCCAGACCTTGCCAGGGTGGTGGACGGCGATGGCACGGAGGAGGTCCCGGTAGCTGCAGTCGGGGGGAGGTTGGTGATCCATACCGAGCAGTTCTGCCACTCCGGGATGTTCGCCGACTCGTTGGCCGGGTTGTTGACATCTCCGAGATAGTTTACGGAGATGCCCTTCTGCAGCCGCGCTGCTTTCTCCTCCTCAGTGAGAGCCCGCGTGGCCTCTCCGGGGTTCAGCTTGATGTTCATGGGCCGGAACTCCCTCGGGCCACGATGGCGGACCATCTGCTGCTCGTCCGAATTCTTCTTGGCGCCTCCCTGGTATTTCTTGAGGGCCTTCTCTTGCTCCTCTATGGCGCGTGCCTCACGGCCCTCATCTCTCTTGGCTGGCTGCTCCTGGCTCGCTCCGGGGCGGCCGCAACCGCGGGCTTGCTCGCCAGTCGGCGCGGGGGCAGCCGTGTTCTCCGTAGCGCGTCTCCAGGTACTGAGATTGGCCACCCACGATCGGGCTGGCTGGGTAGAAACCAGCTGCCTCTGGTTTCCAGCTGCCTGAAGACTGAGGGCTGCCAAACTCGTCCTGCCGCGAGGGTGGGCAGGGCGTATGTGCGTGCCAAGCTGGGTATTTAGAGGGGCGGCTGGGCCGCCGATGGCACCATGGCGCAGGTTGGACGTGTGCGTCTCGTGGTCTTGCAGATCGAAGCTGTTGACCGATATGTGCTCCCTGGGAGGGGTGGTTGGCGTTCGGCTTCCACCGGCCTTGTTGTTGTCTGCTGGGCCCTTCTTTCCAGACATTCTCGTTCGTCTTCACGTAGTTTGAGGTATGTAGTTTGTTTGTTGGAGGCGGCAGGGTAGAAATATGTTATAGACTGGGTGGGATATGAGGAGGGAGTGGTGGTGTTTCGACTATCGTGAGGAAGTAAACAATCAGTATCCTGGGTGACAAGAAAGGCGCTGCTGGCTTGATGGGACTTACCACGGGGTGGATCTGAACTCGGGGGCGGTGACGTTGACGTCAAGTTCGATGTTGTTCAAGTTGAGGTTAGGGATGAGGTCAAGGCTGAGGGAGAGGAAGAGGTAGAAGTTGCTGCAGGAGGCAAGGAAATCAGATCAGGCCAGACAAAGGCAAAGGCAAAGGCAAACCAGCTTCCGTTGGCGTGGTGAAGTCAAACGCGTGAATACAAACGCGTGAATGAGAACGGGTCCGTTGGTGGTGGTAAACAGAGGGTGAGTTCGCTCGCCCTTTCCCAGGGTGACTGGCAACAACATTTGATGGGACAACGCGTTGTGGCCTCACGCCTCTACAAACGTGAATACACGCTAACGTATCGATATGCGAGGTATCGATATGGGACGACCGGCTGAGGAAAATGGGTTCACTGTGATTCACTCCCTGTTGACTGACTGTGTGGCCTATGAACCTCCTCTCTTCCAAGAAACACGACAGACTGGCCTGCAATACAGCTCTAATCACGTGGAGGGCACAGCTGTACCAAGAATTCTCGCCTGAGTTGCTTCAGGTGTTTATCACGGCGACATGAGCATTACACGACTGTAATGAGGCAGGAATAATATTGCGGGGCCTTTCTCAAGCAAACCGCCTCTGCTACCTCTGAAATATCGTTGTGGAACTTGTCAGATTGGCACCAAGTACTCCTACAATGCATCAAAGAGATCCCAATTCCACAGGGTAAACACCTTTTCCTTCCCAGTTCGCTATGCTCTACCAGGTACAGAATCACACAAACAGCTGACAATTGGACCAGTGGAAGTTCACCAGAGGTTCTGTCGGCCTTGTTTATGCTGAAAACGCCATACAAAAAAAAGGACGTCTTGGAGAGGAGTATTGAAATGAATACTTAAACATACAACCTACCTGGGTACTATGCGTTCCGGAGCCCACAAAACATACAGCATTGAAGACGACACGTACAAAGCCGGATGATTGTCTCGTATCGAGAATAGCGATGCACCATGGACGTAGGACAACGACTGCCAGTGAGTATGTGACACAGACCAGGCTCCCAAGACAATGCCTTAATGCAATGAGACAGCCAAACCTGAACCAGTTAAACAAAGACTCACTCTTGCCACCAATTCACGAGTCACTACCTTGGTACCGACTCATCCAAGCCAAAGACACACAAACCCCCAGAAACCTCCGTTACGACCGACCCGCCCGAGCCAAAAACACCAAACTCCGTATTTCGAACCCCCTCCTACCTTCACAGGTCCTCAAACAACCCACCCACAACATCCCCAAGCATCCTTAGCCCATAGAACTTCGCAACGTTCCGGTACACCCTCAGCCGGCCGACAAGCTCCTCCCGACGGACCGTCTCCCCCCAGCTGCCGGAGCACGTGCAGTGCTCCATGAAGTCGTTAACCCGAAGCGCGCCGCACTTGACACACTTGAGGTCCTGCGTCGCCCACGCGGTGGCCATGGCCTCGACGTCCGCGACAAGCCTCTCCTCCAGCTCGTTGCGGTTGTACTCGGCCTCGCAGAAGCTGCACTTCCACAGCGTCGGCGCACCGGGCTCCTCCGGGAGCAAGTCCTCGTCGCGGCAGAAGTCGAGGTCCCGCGCCATCGTGCAGCTGTCGCAGCTCACCTGTGCGATCCGGAGGGACTCGGACGGGTTGACGAACCCGCCCTCCTTGCTGAACTCGCGCACGTCGAACAGCGCGAGGAGTTCTTTCCGCAGGAGACGTGCCTCGAAGACGATGTTCTTGTCCAGGGAGAGCACCTGCATCAGCATCTTAACAAGCTCCAGTATCGCGTTGCTTTGGCTGTAGTTGAGGTGGCTGCCAGGGAGGCTTGGGAAAGTGTAGTCTGCTGCGAGCTCCGGGTGGAGCAGCTCGCGCTTCTGAGTGGCTACGAGGCCCTGAATGTCGCGCTTCAGCGGCTTTTCAAATGCCTTTCCGAGGATGATCTGGCCCTCGCCATCCTCAGCCAGGTTGCGCTTGTTCGGGAGTTGCGTTAGGCGTGGCGTGGAGTTAGGGTCAGAGCCAAAGAGCGGCCGCTTCATGTTGTGCATAAGCGTGATGAACTCAATGACCCAGTCGGAAAAAGTAGATTGCAGGCGGACTGGCAGGAACGTCGACATCTGCCAGTGCATGATCGTCTCCAGGTTCTGCGTCTCGGCTTCGATAACCTTCTGGGTCGCTTTTCCGCCGTAGTTGAACTCATCATACCAAACGAGATAGTCCCAGTACTCTTTGATTTCTAGGTCGATGAAGTGGAATAACGGTTTTCCCTTGATAGACTTGATGATGTACTGGCTGTAGGCGAAAGCGTTGCCCACCTCGGCCTTGGTGGTTTGTAGAAGCAGTCGGTTGGCATTGGCGAAGATGACCTGGGATCCGACACGGCGGAAGTCAGCCATGAGCTGCTGGAACGCCTTGCGCGACATCATCTGGACATAGTAGTGGAGGGTACGGTCGTAGAGGAACGAGTCGGGGTTCTCAACCCAGCGGACGAGATGCTGAACCATAACGTCTGCCATCTCGTTGCCCTTGCAAGCCTCTGCCCACCAGCTCTTCACCATCTCGCGGAGCACCTGATTGCTGGCGTTGGCGAAGGCGTTATCAGAGAACAGCACCTCTGTTCCGTCGCCGCTAATGCCGTCCGCCGCGGGGTTGAAGGATATGGAGTCGGCGCCCTCGAGCTCATTGATCAGAGAAGACGTGAGTATAGTGTTGATTGCGAGGTTCCTCACTTCCAAGTCGATACAGACTGAAGAATACGTCCCTGGCGTGTTGACAGAGGGCATCTGCACGGTCTCCAGTGGTCCAGTGATGTCGTCAAGCTCATAGCCCGCGTGATCCGGACGCGGGCCGGCTGACCACCACAACACCACGTTGTTGCTTTGTAGCCGTCTCGCATATGCAACATCGATCAAGAAACGAGGGTCTTCTCGCTCTAGGTTGCAGAGAGGAATGTCAGCATACCTAGCCAGGGCAGTGAGATGCAATATCCACGGCCCGAGACCAAGGTAGTGATGTATTAGGCGCCGGGCAACAACTGTCTGCCACCCGAGCGGCGGCAGTGAACTGTCATCGACGTTATATTTGAGCGGCAAGACAGGCATCTCGCCCAGAATTGAGATGTCGTGAACGAGGAGATTGGTCTGCGATGATTGAATCACCATGACCAGCGGTTTCGTCTCGTCCTTCTTCAACTTCTTGACGACGTCTCCAATCTCAAGGGACGCCTTGCGCCTCGTTGTGACCTGAGTGATTTTGAAGGTGAGCTTCTCCTGGTATGGGAAACAGTCTTCCCAATTCGAGCCCTGCGCCTCGCTCGCATGCCGGGTCCGCAGGTCCGAGTAGAGCTTGTTGATATTGGGAAGGTCCTGGCTGCCTTCTTTGTTTTTGTGCTGGATCACGACGTGCGCCGTGCCCCCAGTGCTAGAGAATATCCCGAATATCTGTCGTTCACCAGCGCTGATATGGGACAGGTAGATGTACGACATCTTGGCACCAGTCAGATATGCCCTAGGCTTCAGTGGACGCATCAGACTTGACAGTTCGAATCCTTGATCCAGGCCCCGGCCAAGGACGCCGGGCTTGCTCTCGTCAATGGTACAGAGGTTACCAAGTTGAAGGACAGCGCGGGTGTTCAGTGGTATTTGCTTCTCATACACTCCTTCCACGCTGGGGTGATTGAAGAGAAGAGAGAACTTTTCTGCCCGGGCAAAGTAGACATCTTCTGGTACCGTCAATTTGAACAGATGGGTAGAAGGGTGGCCATTTGGTAGTGTGTGATTGACCTGCTCAACTTCGCAGCCTTCAATATCGATATCCGGAAGATCCTTACTCTTCAGGTTCAAGAACACTTGGCGCGGCACCATGATCTTGAGGGAGTGCACTCGATTGTCGATGAGGGCACATGCTATCACCAGCCCAGGGGTGTCTGTCGGCTTGAGCTGGAGTAGTTGCCAGGTGCTGCGGAAGGTGACCTCGGCCTGGTCTCGGAAAGCCTGCTGGATGTTGTTCGCAGGCGCACGCCGTTCACCGAACAAGTGTCGACGGCGTATTCTGGCCTGCTTCTGGATCTTCCACTTCTTCTTTTGATACTCCAAGAAGCCAGGATAGTCTTTGGAAGGATTCGGCATGACCTTTGGCAGAGCAGAGAATGGGTCGAGGTTCTCTTCGGGCTCGGGCGATTTCCTCTTCTGCGCCGTGGGCGTGGCTTTTTGCTGTGTCGCCGCCACCATCTCAGTGACAGGCTTTGGTTTCAGCAGCTGGGTACCGAAATCCTCCAAATCAGCGAGATTGGTGACGTCCTTGAGCGGTTCCCTGCTGAAGAGGTCCGTGAGCTTCTTCTGCTTCATCTTGTCATCTTTGATGTTGATCCTCTTCTGAAGCCAGTCTGGGTGAGGAACACGCGGCACTGGATTCCGAATTTTCTGCAACGCAGCTGGGATGGTGATGAGCTTTTGAATCACCGAGCCGAGACGCTCCAAGTAGTAGTCCCAATCAATGAGTGCCCTGGGATCCGTGTCGATGGGCGGCTCCTTGAACCATTTTGTCAGGTACGATCGCTTAACGTCGTTTTCGGCAGAGAAAATAGCAACGGGAATGGCTCGCTCAGTGACGGGCGCATTCTTGGGTCGTGAGCAGATGATAAACTTGCAGTTCAGGCCCTTGTCCTTGACCATGCCTTCTCCCAGGAAGTCTGCCAGTCGCTTTGCTGTGGTGATTGACGTGGACTTCTGCGTACCGTACTCCTCTAGCGTCTTGGTCATACTACGGTTCTCAGAAATGAGCTCCATGAGTTCCTCATCCGCCAGCGTCGTTCCCTTGCTATGGAGGACGTCTAGCCAGCGGTTGGCAACCTTGGATACCGCAGCATAACATTCTGCGAGCGTGGTGCCCTCAAGGAAGAATTTGAAGATTTGCTGCTGGAAGATCTTGATGAGCTTCAGCTCTCCTCTCCGCTTGACTTCGAACCCTTTCAGCTCTGCGAGACTGCCGTCGTCATTGAATACAGCATATCGCTTCTTCAAATTCTTATCCTCCTCCTTTGAAGTAGGCAAGACCATGGCCTTGTATGGGCCATCGACTTCAAAGAAGATGGAGTTGTCGCTGTGTGTTTCGTACCTCAGCGTGTCTTTATCGACAAGGGTCTGGTATTGGTGATTCGTGAATTTGTCATGGACAAGATGATTCAACATGACACAAGGGTAGGAAATCGGCAGTTTCTTCCCGTTCTTCATCTTGAAGGCGAAGTTCTCGGGAAAGGTGGCAGGAAGCATGCACCAGATACCGTCGGTATCCAGCTCGAGAGGACGACCCAACCGCTCAACAAGACCTCGAGCCAGCTGAATGATGGTGGCACCTGTCAGACAGGTGACACCAGCCATCTCCAGCGAGTACCATCTCGAACCCTTCCTCATGACATAGCCATAGAATGAGTTCAGAATGACTTTATGCGCCAACTGTAACGAGTCAAAGAGAATGATCATCTTCTTAGCGGCATCAACTTCTGACGCGGTGGCCCCTGAAGACTTGAGTGACTCCGTCTTGCCCTTCCACTCCTTGGCCTTGCCTTTGTAGTCATACCGACGGTCTCGAAAGTCACGCACGGTATTGATGTAGAAGGGGTTCTCGCGCTGACAAATAATGGCCTCTCGGACGATGGTGGTGGAATCGTGGATCTTGTGGTAGACCTTCTGGGAGTATGTCTGGAGACGTTTCCGGATGAGGTCGGCCTGCTCGCCGGGCGGCAAGTCCTGGAACGATCGCATAGGCGAGTTCGGATACTTCCCAGGGAACCGTTCATTTTCCAAAGCATGCTTGATCATGTTGTACTCGTCCCGCTTGGCCGGCAGATACTCTCCTCTCCAAGCCCACGGTAGCCTTCTGTCGCACGTCTTGCCAGGTCGATTGAAATCGCAGGCAGCACAGTCCGACTCGTCGATCATCGAGTCCGGCTGCAGCCGATTCGTCGTCATGATGTTGGGGTACATGGAAGCGACATCGAGATGGTAAATGAGCGGTCGCTCGCTCCGATTTGGCGTCTCCTTTAGCGACATCAGCCTCGCAGCTATTTGGGCCTTGACTTCCTCATAGTTCTCAACGTCTTCCAGTTTCTTCTTTTCTTCGATCGTGATCACGAACTTGAGAGCGTTGTCCAAATCGTTGAGAAGCTCATCGACGGCGCCCGTGTCCACGGCAAAGTTCACCGGGATGTCTTCCCGGAACACACCAGCCTCGATACTCTCGACGTGGCCACCAACGTATGTCTCGGATTCGAGCAGATGGCCATCCCAGAACGCCTCCTTTGGTGCCACGTGTTTATTCGGGAGCACAATCTCGTGATTGTACGCCTGCACCATCAACAGCATCTCACAGAGTGTTCCCGTACCTTTCCGCTCGGTGTCATCGGGGCCGAGAGGAATGATGGTACACAGCGAGAAGACAAAGGGGTGCACGTATTTCATGTACAGGTAGTATGTGGCGACGGCATCGGAAACTGAATACTCGGCGAGCGTCTGTGGGCGTTCGGCTGCATAAGGTGTCATGAGTTCTGGATCGAGCTCGTCAGGGTCGTATCCAAGCTTCGCCACCGTGACGGCTTTGAGACCACGACTTCCCTGTGGCAGGTAACTGTCTCGGTTGACCCAGTGAAAGCAGTCCAAATGTGCGCAGTAGTTGGACTTGTACTGGTCCTCGCTGTCCTTCTTCCAGCCAATCTCGCGGTACATGTCGATTCCATTGAGGCTCGCCCGTGCGTCGACATAGGGCCAATCGAAGAAGTCACCGTTGTAAGTCGCAATCACGGTTGGTCTCGCCTCTTTGATATGTGAGAAGAACCTCTCGATGACTGCCCTCTCGTTCGGCTCGTTGAAGATCATAAACGGGCCGGGGTATTCAGGTTTTGGCGTGTATTCGAAATCGGCGATGTCCTCTGAGACAATCTCCCGGTTTGTGATAAGGAACCCCTGGCCGTCAATCATGTATGAAATCATCATGATCTGGTCCACAGCGGCGTCGGGGAACTTGAGAGGTGCTTTGCACGTTTCGATATCGTAGGCCATCACCACAGGGTCCGCCATGGCTAGGTGTTCCTCGTTGCACACCACTGTCGTCACGCCATGTTTTGCTTCTACAAAGTACCACTTTCCCACTCGGATGCCTTGAATGTCCAAGTCAGAGGGGTGACAGTAGTGAGGATGGGGCTCAACATACCTTTGTCTATCATTACTCTGACGTGGTATGGAACGTCGTATTCTCTAATATCAACAAGGAAATCACTGGCTTCGGTTATGGAGGTATTGAGTCGTTTCTCATCAATTCGTGAATCGTCGTCAAAATGGTCAAAGTTCGCGTTGTTTGTCCTGCCGCAACGTTAGTCAAGCGTGCCCTGCATCGACCGGACGGGGATGGGGTCCAGGAGTGCGGTACGTACGCGGCAACCTCGGCGTATGTGTCCATGGCATCCATGCCCTTCTTGTTCCTCTCGGCAATTGGCATGATGTCCCTCCGCGCAACCAAGAGGTCTTGCACGTTCGCAAACTTCAGCTCTAGGAACGTCCTCCGGTACCCGAGGAGGTGGTTGGGCATGCTGAGGTCCTCCTTCTCCACCCGCCTCACGCTCCTCACGACGCCGCCCCCGGGGACTCGCTTGCACCACTCTTCGACCTCTGCCTCGTGGCCCTTCCGCACCGCCACGAGGAAGTATGGCTCGTATTCTACGGTCGCCTTAAAGGTCGCGCCGTCCTCCTCGATGAAATAGCAGTCCAGGGCCGCGCGGCCTCCGCCGCCGGGTATACGTGGGTCTTCAATCGATGTGGGCTGGACGTTCACCAGCCAGCCTTCCCGTGGCCGGCCGGCCTCGTAGCGGGCGAAGCCCATATTCTCGTCAATGGAGTTGGCGAGCCGTGTACGTTCCCATTTCTCGTCTGTGGAGGTGGCTTCTGCCCTGCCGGATGCGGCTGTGAAGGTTCGTGTCTTGCCACCATGGTAGGCCAATTTACCGCCGCGACCACCGCGGAAGCCCTTTTGGGGCCGGCGCAGGGAGGTGTTGGGCATGGTGCGAATGAATGGTCGAGGTAGAGGCGAGAATCATGCGTGTGGTTGGCTTCCGTCCGGACAGCAGGTATTGGATCGGTCCCAGAGGCTCTGAGTACGATCTTGGTGGTACGAGGATTTGAAAGCCGGGTGCAACTTGGTTGTTATGGCGCGGGGTCAAGACGAAGGAAGGAGGATGTGTCTTGAATTAGCAGACGTGCCGTAAAGAAGTGGCCACCGAGTTATCTGCTTTGCAAAGAGAAGGAAGATCGAGCATGGGCAGGATGCCTCAATTGGCACCAAGTCGGAATGGGAGAATGCTCACTGGTGTTGACAAGCCGAATCAAAAACACCCACCAGGGCCGCCCAAAGTGGTTTTCCGCAGGTCCTCTTTACGCGTCGGCCCACCGCGTCTTACACGCGCTCGCTGGCTGCCGGTCTAATGCAGCTGGGCCCCTGACCCCGGTCAGCGCAACGCAGCTGCAGGGGCTCGAGCTACCCGTGCAGAGCAGAGGCGCACAGACCACTTCAGATCCGTGCATGGGTAGGTAGATTTATCTGGTCAAGTCAATGATTTCCATATCGTCAACCGTATGGGGCCCCGACACCTCCCACACCGCAATTGGTGACGAGCTGCAGCCCCAAGATGTCTGCTTCACCGCCATCCCCTGATCGACCGACACCGAACCAGACGCCAGGCCCCGCCGGAGATGAGCAGTCTCGGAGGGCGCAAGCTGCCGCCATGGAGCGGTACGCCGAGGTGTCGCTGAAGTCCGTCCCGCTACCAGAGGGCGTCGACCCGAACAAGCGCGCAACAGTGGGCGAGGCGATCAAGACGATCAAGAGCGAGGATATCCTCAAGGTCCACCAGGCGCCATGCTCGAGGGACGGGTTCATTACCGGGATTGGGTCTGGCGCCGCCGTTGGGTTCCTGCGGTACATTATCGGAGGTGAGGGCTTGTCCTGTCTCACAGTATTGGGCGTTGCGAGAGCTGGCAGCGCTGACATCTCCGCGCATTGAAGCACCAATACCAAAGTCCGCGAACTGGGCGGTTGGCTCAGGCGTCGCCCTAAGTATCCTGGCGTATGAGTACTGCCAGTACCAAAGACGGGTCGAACGGGCCAACATGAAGCGCGTTGTCGAGGTGGTCAGCAAGAAGCAGGCCGAGATGAAGAGGCAAGAGGAGGAGAAGAGGCTGAAAAGCAATACAGAAAAGACTGCTCCTGCAGACAAAACGACCAGCAGGGCTTGGTACCGGTTTTGGTAGAGAGCATATTGTTCGACGCCGCCCGCATCACGAGGGTGCCTGAGAGGAGCTTCTTTACGGCATCATCTTGAGCCCCGGAGCCGCGTGTATGACTACGAACGACAGGTTCTCGGGGCTCATGAGGGAGGCGTGATACGCCAAGCCCGGGTCTGCGATATATGTCGTCAGGAAGCAGCAGAGACCATGCCGAGCTCCAGTCCCGCGAGATTGCGAAGCATTGAGGAGGTATTGGAGAGTGCTATAGGCACCTCCTTGCCTCCAGGACTCTGCTGTCACTGCGGTTATGAGCCTGAAGCACGAGCAGCGCGGAATGCGCCGTTGTTGCATATAACCCACCTCGACGCCTTAGCCCTGCACCTTTGGGTAGGCGGTCACCAGGTGCTTCAATGGTTATGGGGCTGTAATTTGATTGCTCTGCCCTGATGGGACAGGCCGGTTGCACACACCACTTGAGGCTTCAAAAGATTGTGTACTCTTGTCACCGTACGAAGGCTCCCGAAGGTTGGCTAGCCACAGCGAAGATTGCTGTTCGACGGCATTGGGTTTCTATTGAGAAGCCATCGCTTAATGTAGCAAACACTCAAACCGGGATATGTACAAATTCAACGCCATGCCACACTCCATAGCAATGTCCACTGAAGCCAACCCTGATCCTCTTGCCCCTAGCCCTTTAATACAGACCGGCTCACCTGTTTGGGAGCCACATTACCCGATGCTTGCAACGCCCCGTCCGGTCGGATTTCCTCCAAAACGCCTAAAACTCGACGCCAAAAGATGCTTCTGAATTTAACACAGGTGACCCGGGAGCCCTGTGCCTAATTTTTGCCTCGCTGTAATCAAGTGGTAATCATTGCAGCGGATTCACCGTCCTTGAAGCGAACCTTCCTGGAGTCTTCTGAGCCTATGCTCTCTTTCCGCTGTATCTTAAGAGCCCTATCCGGGCTCCCTCGCCGTCTGGAACTCCGTCGTGCCCTGGCCTCCCTCTCCTCTCTTTTTCTATACTCGGCGAGCTGCTGTTTCCTCTTCATGGTGCGAGCATAGGCGATGGCAGGGGTCGGCTTAAACCCGATACCATTGATTCCCACGCCATCGTCATCCTCGTCGTCCGGGTCGTAGACGGTAATCTCGTCCTCGTGCCAAGTTAGTGCGGCCCGGATCGGGTCAATGACGTCGACCGCGGTCTCGCCAGGCTGGTCTGCGTTGCCGAGTTTTCTGGCTGATGCGACAAGGGGCGGTGTGCCAGCTCGTCGGCGACCGTTGGACCTCAGGTTCTCGAGGGGGCGATTGTTCGCAGCGGACGATTGTCTGGGTGGCTTGCTCGAGAGTCCCTTTGCAGACCTGGCGGTGAGGACTGTACTTTGGGCTGTGTGATGGGCAGATGAAGGGATTGGTTCGAACAGGACCTTGCCGTCGCCGGGAGTGGATCTCGACTCTGTGCCAGCAACCAGATGCGGTTCGATTATGTGTCCAGCCGGGGTCTCTGGGACCTCAACCCTCTTCGGGGACAGCTCGTGCCGGTGCTGGGTTGGAGGCAACGTCTGGTGTTTCGGCTGCGGCGATCCATCGGACGATACAGTGGGTGGTGTGAGTTTTGATCTTTTACGCATCTTGGACTCGTCTTCGTCAACCACCATCTTGTCCGAATCCCCATCTGCGGAATCACGACCGGGATCGGTCTCGGTATCGTGTGCGCGTGCATCTGCCGGGGCAGCCCCGCCCCCACTATCGGCCAGGGCCAAGCCCCGGAACCTATGGGCGACCTTTGTGCGCGGACTGTCGCCGCCATCCGAGAGCAGCGCCTTAGGCGCCTCGATAGAGAAGTGGATATTTACCTGGGAAGGAACGTCATTGCTGGCAGCATCAGTCCGCTTCCGCTTGGGAGTGCTGAACGTTGGTTGTGAGTTGTCCATGGCAGGTTGGTTGTCCAGGGCTCGGCAGGTTGATTAGATTGCCGGGGTCGTCGACTATAAGGCTTTTGGAGACGGACGGACCAGCCCTGAAGCCGAGAAGGTCAGAGGAGAGGGCGAGTGAGCGTGGGGTAACGATGCAGCAGCGTCGATTGCTTGTCTGTACCTGAGGTAGCCGGCCTCACAAAGACCTCATGGTCCGTCTTGCGTGAGGAAATTCCGGTCTGATTGAGTCCCGATGCGGCAGCTCGACCAGGAGGTGGGTTTGGAGCTGCTCTGAAACGTCTCTCCAAGATCCTGTGGCTGCGGGCGTGGATGCAGACGTGGAGGCAGGCGTGGACGTGAAGGTGCAATGAACAGAAGTGACACCCAGAGGCAGCAGCGTGGGGCTGGGTCACACAAGAGTATTTGGTATTGGTCGAAATCATGGGGTGGAGGGAAGTCCCAAGTCCAAGGAGACGAACAGCCTCACCTCGTGGACTACCGGGAGTCACAAGGCCCCTTGCTAGGCAGGGCTAGCGCCCGCAGCTTAAACCACGCAGGCTGCAGGTCGTTGGAACTTGGAGGTGGTGTTGCAGGTGAGCTCAGACGCCACCCGACGTGACTGCTTCGGACGACTTTACCATCTCAGGGTATAACCCTCGCAGGACTGATTAATACCCGATATAACATCTTGATCATGATTGGCTGGACCTCCGAGACGGCGACGAGATCATGGCACCAGTTTTTCGAAAGATCCGACTCTGAAACATCTTCAGGGAGTATTTAGCATTTCTCTGTCGAACAATGAAACGAGTATGCCGTCCACATATTATCTCACCACTTCTCAACAAGGAGAACACGGTGCAGCAGCCTATGCGTTAAAATGGACCTCGTCTTGACAAACCCAGAGGGGGTCGTTATTGTATGTCAATCATCAATGCCAACATGACGTGAGCCATTGTCGGGATGAGCTTCATCTCAGCAATTACGCAGCATATGGAGTTTGTGACCATCACCAGGGTCAAGTCGCTACTACGTACTGGTATTTGTCCTCCCCGTCTTCTGTAATCAGCAGTCAGGTGACTGATTTGAACCGCGGATATCAACCCCACAATTTCAGAGAATTGAATTTTCAATGAACGTTTCCCGTGATGTTTGTCAAGCTCCTTAACCCAATATCAATCCCGCCAAAAATGTATCGAAGCCAGGCTCACATTGCGCCGGCTAACATGGTTGAATCATCAGACCAACCTAAGACAACGCATTTTGTTGCTCCGCTTGCATAACTATAACGCTGAAGCCGTACGAACTCGACTCAAAGACCGAGGCAGTGTTTCATCATATAATGTGGCCGACATCTGCACCCGGCGTCTCCGTATTAGCTGACCGTGTCCCAGCGCAGGAGAAAGGCGGGCGCCTGCATAACTTTAGCCGACGTCCGAGCCCACGCAGCCATCAAGGTACTGGGACTTCAGGAAGACTTCTGGGCCCGGGAGGTCCCCGACTCCTCCCTCACAGTTTCGTTTACGGACCACATGACCTGGAAGTACAATTGAATGCTATTCTTTCTATTTTCATTCCTCCTGGATACCGTTAACTACCAAGTCCAGCATATTGTGCAGCCCATTATTAGGCTCCTGGATCCGCAAGAGAGCGCACAAACGCCCCACCCGCTGCTTGTCATGGTGGGAGGAATGTTGACTCGGGGACGACCAGACGCTGAGGCGTTGATGAGAGACCGGGCGGCGCATTGTGGATTGGAAGATTTGTTGGATCCAAATAACTATTCAAATGACAGCACCTTAGGTAATACATGTTTCGGTCGGCCCCAACCCCGGTGAAGCGCGCGGGTGAGCCCTGGGTAAAGACCTACCAGTGTTCCCCCAAGGTGCCGGCCCCTTTGCTCCTGGCAACTTGGAAGTATAATGTATGGCCCCTCGACGGTTTTCGCCGCCGCGGCCCTTACCCACGTGGCGGAGAACCCTGGTCTCTACTCGGCCGACTGGAGCACCGGCGCGAAAACGAACAAGGCTGGCATCCTGCAGCTGGCCGACAAGGTCAGTGCCATCACCGAGGAGCACCCGGAGACCCAGTCCCCAGGCGACGTCTTCCGTCGTCTGAACCTCGACAAGACCTCACTGCGGCCGGGAAGCGCACTGCCACCATCGTGTGTCTTCTGATCTTGCCAAGAATGTGGGGAACTAGAGCACTGTGCCATTTGCACAACCAGCCGGGCGTCTTGGTCGAGTTGCAGATCATGTCAATCAGGGACCCCGCCAACAGTGGCGATGGGGCACAATCAACGTTGGAAGATGGATCTACTTAGGCGCACCGTTCGCCAGTGTTGGCCTTGGGCTACCCGTCATGACGACCTACGCGCGGCTTAAAGTTGGTCTGAAGTAGCCTCATCACGAGGCCATCGCTATTTTCTTAGTGGCTATTTTGTTTTAACCCTACTATTATCGGTATTGTATTTATGACTTAATGCTGGGGTTTCAAGCATTATCACTATACAAAAGGACCACCGTAGCTCTCATCCTTTTTTTTTTTTTTTAAAAAAAAAAGTAACAAGTAAAAAGAGTATTATGATCGGATTACGAACGGAGCCTACTACTACTAAGTAAGTACTCAAGCGCATGGCATACCTAGGTAGTGCTACTACTCAAGCGTGATTTATGGCTGGCCACCCCGAGTTACTGTTAGTTGGTTCGGTTTTTAATCCAGTCATAAGTTACTGATAGCTTGGTCCGTATATCTGTCTCTCCTTTAACGGTACCCAGTTACCAAACAGTAGGCCTTGCTGCTAGCATATACTGCTCTGTGTCGCATCATAGTCCACCGCGATGCAGAGGGTGTTTCATTCACGATAGTTTCACCGGACCAGCGAGTGTTCAAGATGCTAGGACATCGGCATGCATGGACCGATGGGCCGAAAAGGTGAGCTTTTGGGGCTCGTGGTTACCCTAGGGTAGTGCCCAGAGTCTTGCTTTTCAATTTATTACGCAACTGCATGTACAGCCTATCTTCAAAAAGGGTTGGATACCTAAATACGGGCTGGAGTTGCTTCTCATGTGAGCCGGGTACCTATGTTCCCCGCGCGCGTCACACTAATTGGCACGCATAGCGGCGGCATTCAGAAGTGCTTGGCTATTCCTCTCGAGAATCTTGCCTGCAGATGCGCCAGGATGCACTGCATAGCTTCCCATTGCCTTTCCCGGCCTCTCTTACTACTACGTCTGCATTCTTTGGTGGAGACAGTCCATTGTACACTACAAGCTGCTCATAGTGTTTTGGATTCAGCCCCAGTAGGATTTTCAGCCACACGTGCAGTGATGTTTTCTGGAGGCTGAAGTTGCATCGGGCCTAACCGACTCTGGCGCTATCTCTACCTCTGCAAGGTGATCTGTGCACACCGTGGACAATCCGGAGGCGCTAAGAGGCTCTGGGAAATGTAGCATCGGGGTGCCTGTTCGATTTTGGAAGGTCGCCGTGCGAGTGCAATCCATGGATGCGAAACCTGGATCCTGGCAGACAGCCGGGACGCTACGTTAGATTGGATGAACGGAGGGACATCATCACACTAGTCAACTGTTGACCTTATCCATGGTCGGACCGCATTCGCTTGGGACGAACTGCACAAAACCGTAGACGCGGTCCTTACACCCCATGTTGTTGGTCAGCTCCATTTTCCAGGCACGCAGATCACTCCCCCGTATCCTCTTCTGCATGGCCTCAAAGTACACTAAGCGGCCGCAGCCTCTTCTCCGCACTTCCGTCATTACTAGCAGGGTATTCTGCGGAGACTGCAGGCTTGCAGTACTAGTAGTATGCGATAGCAATTTCCGAGGTCAGTTGCCTCCCAAAATGTTTCAGAAACCCAATGGAGAAACCATTCGCCGTCGAGTTCGTCATTAGTATAGTCCCGGAATTTGTTTGCAAAGGTAAATTCCGAGCAGTTCCTGAGGTGCACGGCCATATTCCAACAATATATAGTTCTTGCCCCACCAGCCGGGCTTGCGACATTTGAACCCGATGGTGTACCTGCGCAAGCCGGCCACCACAATTGGCCATTTGACCAGACAGGGCATACTAGTATGTTGCAGGGATCGCCATTTTGGTGTTTCCTCAACAGGGGGCCTGGACAGCAAGGTGTGCAGTTCGGCCGGGTGGTCGTCTCAGAGATCTGAAAGCGAAGGAAACCCGCACATGGCGAGTCAGACTGCATCGCACTGGCAGGGGCGACTTCCTATTCTAGGAGCGGGTCGGGGCTATTTTTCAATCAAGATGTTTCGCGTCCGAAGCGACCTTGACTAGTACGACTGTAAATCCGGACTGGGAGGAATCCAGGAACTTGGGGATCTGGCACGTGGAGGCATGGCGGCATTATTGGATGATAGTGGCCGTCTAGGCGCTGCAGAGACGGAGCGAGCCAGACTCATATGCTGTGGGTCCCCCACGAGGTCATAGGTGTATGATAGAAGGTGGTTGGTCTCTTGGGATGAGTTATATATCCACATGATCGCCACGCAGGTTTCGTAGTTTTTCTATTTCAACTATCAACGCAGCTGAGCTTGCAGTCGTCCGTAATCACATACGTCCTACCGGGCCTCACCCTGCTCTCACTTGCAGTCTTCAGACACTCTTTTTTTCTGCAGTAGCACCTTGCCGCACTACTCTTGAAAAGGTTCACGATGAAGTTCTCAAGGATCGCATGCGTGGCCTGGCTGTTGCCGGCCACTTTTGCCGCAGGACCGGTTCCGCTCTCACCCCGCCAGAACATCCAGACTACCACGGACACCTACCTCTTTGATATCTCGCTGCCTCAGTTTGTTGCATACCGCAACGCGAGGAACCCCGCCACCTTGGACTGGTACTCGGACGGCTGCAGTGACTCGCCTGACAACCCTCTGGGCTTCAATTTCGAGCCTGCATGCTTCCGCCATGACTTTGGGTACGCAAACTACCGTGAGCAATTCCGCTTCACAAAGGCGGCCAAGGCGTCTATCGACTCCAATTTCAAGAAAGAGTAAGTGACCAAGCGCCCCGTTACGACATATCTCCGCCTTGCTTTGAGACTAATATCGCCCAGCCTCAAGTATCAATGCGACTCGGAGTCTCTTGAGTCCATCTGTGATGCTCTGGCGAACGTGTACTACACAGCTGTCAGGCTATTTGGTGGCAAGGACGCCAACAAGCGCGATGAGACGGAGGATGCGGACGCTGACCTGCTGGCCGAGTACCAGGACGCCCTGGCTGCCTACGAACAAAAAATGGCCGAGGCCAAGGCGAACGGCGTGATCCCATCTTGAAGGAGTCACAGGTGCCCTGTGGTTGACCACATGTTGAAAATTCGTTTCAGGATTGCAGGCAGGCAGGCCAATTCTCCGGTACGGAATCTGCGGAGTCTGGCTCACTCGAGCAGACTCCAGGAAGCATCTCATGCTTGTCATGGGGCAGGATTCTGGAATTCTTCGAATGCTCACTCCCGAGCATATATCTATCTACCCTAAGGTACTTAGATCTTACTTGTTTTTACACGAATTTAAGTAATGTTTTGTACACTTTCCCCTTGGCTACCTAAATGTAATGAAAGGGGCCCCTGAACGGGAAATAACTCAGTCATTCTAAAATTTCTGCTCAATGAAGAGAACGGTGCACGTGGAAACTAGCGTGGGCGACGGAAGGTATGCTGCAATTGGAATCATTAGGTAGTATCGCAGTAATCTGAAACCAAACTTTGTGGGATGGTCCCTTTACACTACACAGTACACACAAGTGCTCGGTTCACCCGCACGAAACGATTAGATGCCTGTCCGCCGGCCGCGGGGTAGTTACCGGCATCGGGGTCCCGCCTGGAGATAGCCACGCGGGAGAGAGTCTTAGCACGGCATTTCCTCGGAGTGGTAGTTAACGTCACGCATCTGGTAGACACCATCGTACAGTAGAACCTTGGAACTCGATATTGTCTGGAGCTCCCATAACTTGCTCCATCTGGCAAAAAACACGACACAAAGAGCCCATAATTTTCCTCCGACCGCAGTCTCAGTTTGACGAGATGTATGCTGGGCTCTCAGCCGAGAAATAGTACGTACCCGCCAGATCATGGTCTATCGAAGCTCAGCCCTGTTGCTGAAACAGACTTCTAGCAGTACGATGTCAAAGGAGGTGTTCAGAAATCTAGCCTCTTCCCTGGGATTCCAGGTGCAACCTCAAGATGAGGCAGATTACCTCGACCTCCTACGGGCAACCATCGCCGATATAGAAACAGTCCAGGCGATGCCACCGTACCAACACAGCCTCATCCGAACGACCCACAGCGTAGGCGAGCGGACCAGCACGCGACCATCTCCGTCCGACAATCCATTGAATGGATGGAGCCATAGGGTTCGTGCGCTTTTTCTTCCCCACAATCAATCCCTCCCCACGCGGACATTGTCATGGCTGTCGGAGCCGAGCTGAGAGTCATAGACCACCATCAGGCTCTCTGCGGAAGGGCTTTTATCCGGCAAAACCATAGCTGTCAAGGATAATGTGTCCATCGCAGGACTGCCCATGACGGGCGGGACACAACCCTACCATCTTTCCAAGGATACCCCGTACCCAATTTCCAGCTTTGACGCGCCGGTAGTCACCCGGGTGCTCGAGGCTGGGGGGACCATCACAGGCACGTCGACATGCGAGAATTACTGCATGTCTGCATTGAGCTTCAGTAGTGCCACTGGGCCGGTCGACAACCCCTGGCTAAAGGGCTACACATGCGGCGGTAGTAGCTCTGGAAGCGCGGCCCTCGTCGGGGTGAAGTCCGTTAGAAAGCAGAGGGGGAAGGGGGGCGGGCAGATGCTCGCTGGTAACGACCTAGGAGAAGGGGCCGATATGGCTATTGGAGGTGATCAGGGGGGAAGCATCCGCATTGTGAGCACCCTTTGGGAAGCTTACTGCTCTAGTATTATACTGACGAAGCACTCAGCCGGCGGCATACAGTGGCATCTATGGACTCAAGCCAACACACGGTCTGGTTCCTTACACAGGAATCGCATCCCTCCAGCCCATGATCGACCACTGTGGACCGATGGCCGGATCCGTGCGTGACACCGCGTTGCTCCTTGCGGTCCTTGCCGGATGGGATGGCCTTGATCCGCGCTGTACACCCGAGACTCCCCTGCGGCACAACGTCACAGCCTATCATGAAAGGCTCGACGAGGTTATCGAGGAGCGCAAGTCGCACGGTAGCTGGAATCCGAAGGCAGCCGCCAACGGGTTGCGTGTCGGCCTCATCAAAGAAGCCTGGGCGGCACCCCAGCTCAGTGAAGAGGTAGGCGCCGTCGTCAGGCAGGCAGGCCAGCGTTTCGCCTCTCTCGGCGGCTCGGTCGAGGAGGTCAGTATCCCGATGCATGGCCTGGCGGCTGCGATCTTTACCGCGGCTGAAACAGCTGAGATGGCGGACTTCATATACAACAAGCCGCCAGACTGCCTGAGCTGGCCTACAGCGGATCTTGTCCCCCCCGCGCCGGATACGCAGTGGTTTGATACCATGAACAAGTCAGCGCCCACGGTTGTGAGCAAACTCATAGGTGGTGAGTTTCTGAGGCGCAACAAGGATGCGTTCGCTCCCGCCGCAAGAGGGAAGGCAATCACTCACGTACACGAGCTCAGAGCCGCATACGACGCGGCGCTGGCGCAGTACGACGTGCTCGTTACCCCTTGCAACCCGACGGTAGGCATGAAGCATCTCAGCCCGGACCTGAGCGTCGCCGAAAAGTATGCGCTGGCGCTGGGAAACACGTGGAACACAAGTCCATTCAATCTCACCGGGCATCCTGGCTTGACCGTCCCTGTTGGCTGGGGCAGGACTGAAGACGGACAGGGCAGGCTTCCCATTGGAATGCAACTAGTCGGTCGCAGGTGGGATGAAGAAACAGTGTTCCTCGCCGCAGCGGCTTGGGAGGTCGGAGGCTTGGGACTAGATAGCTGAGAGGCTTTACACCCTGGGCCTCTTGAATATCAACCAAGGGCCCCAGGTTGTCACATCAGACGATATTACATTCCGCGCGGCATCTGATGAGTTAAAGTCGTCACACATGCAACGGACGATCAAAGTGGAAGAGTAGGGCAGCCTACAAAAGGCGGAGTGGTGTGTTTCTCGATGATCAACTGGGTAGTATGGCATTTGGGTGAGTAGCGGACAAGATATAGCTGCAGACGGGGGGCCAGGATGATAACGCCTATTCTCTCGCTCAATTGTATCGATTGCCCAATCAGCCAACTTGTATAGTCTCATAGGAGTGGAGACAATCGAACGTCAGAATCCATCAAACTCAGTGGGGCTTGACAATTCCAGGACCAAGCTCAAATATCGATGTGACGTCAACTTGAACACTCTTCAAGTAGGCAGGAAAGAGTTGCGATGCAGGTCATCGCGTCGTCAGCTACGTACTAGCGAAATTTTATTTAATTATTACAAGGCGTCTGATTTTGAGGATATCACCGGCTCTCTAAGGGTGCCGACCGTCGCACGCCTTAAACTTTTGATCCATCCTGCCAGCTTAAAAGCTGCTCCTCTCCGTCCACCCCCCCACCCTTCTCTCGTTCTTTTATCTTTACAGAGAACGACAGATCTTCATTTCAGCCAAAGGCAGTTTCGAACAATTACATAACCGGCCAACTAGCACCGATGGGGTCAGCAAATATGGGAGGCTCCGAGCCTGTGTTTGAGGAGACGAAGCAACCGGAAATTGGGTTTCTTCCATTCTTGAACGGGAAAGCCCGGTCCAACTCAAAGGTCGCACTCCCGCAAGCACTGGAAAAGGAGATTCACAGTCTCAAGGAAGCTTTCACTATCACGACTGGCATGCTGAAAGAGATCGTCAAGCGGTTCGAAAAGGAACTCGGTGAGGGGCTGGAGAAGAACTTCCAGAATATTGTAGGCTTACATCTCTGTGGCTGCTCATGAGTTCACTCTGGTGCCGAGGTGCTAACGCCACATAGGCCATGTATCCCACGTGGGTGTTTGGATTTCCGACCGGCTGTGAGAACGGACAGTATATCACCATAGATCTTGGAGGTACCAACTTGCGTGTGTGCTGGATCACTCTCAAAGGGCGTGGCCAAAAGACAGATATCTTGCAAGATACCTACAAGTTGCCGAGTAATATCAAGACTGGCTCTGCAAACGAGCTCTGGGGTTTGATCGCGGACTGTTTGAAGGACTTCCTTGAGAAGCACGAATTGCAAGGCACTAAGGAAGAACCGTAAGCTACAGAGTCTCAACACCAAAATGAGCTCTACACTGACCCTCCTCCCAGCCTACCACTCGGTTTCACATTCTCGTATCCAGTACAACAAGATTATATCGACAGAGGGAAACTAGTGACCTGGACGAAAGGGTTCGACATCAAGGGTGTTGAAAATGAGGATGTGGTCATTCAGCTTGGCGAGGCATTCTCTTCTCGGAAATTACGAATCACGATCATCGCTCTGATCAACGACACTGTTGGAGCAATGATCGCCTCGGCGTACAATGATCCCGAAACCATTATTGGCGCAATATTCGGGACCGGATGCAACGCAGCGTATATGGAGAAGGTCGGTTCCATTCCAAAGATAAGTGACTCCGGCTTGGACCCAGAACTTCCCCTTGCGATCAATTGCGAGTACGGCGCGTTCGACAACTCCCACCGAGTCCTGCCTCGGACAAAATACGACATCGAAATCGACGACAAGTCTGCAAAGCCGGGCGAGCAGACCTTTGAGAAGATGAGCGCCGGCCTGTACCTGGGGGAACTCTTCCGGCTGGTCGTGCTCGACCTCCACGAGCGGGGCATCCTGTTCAAGGGCCGCGACCTCCCGAAGTTGAACGAGGCGTACTGTATGGATACGGGCTTCCTTTCCTGCCTGGAGAACGACCCGCTCGAGACCCGTCAAGCCCGGTACAAGGAGACCCTTGGCTTTGAGCCCACACCGGCAGAGGTCGAGTTCTCGCGATTGCTTGCAGAGATCATTGCCGTCCGCGGTGCACGCCTGTGTGCTTGTGGCATCGCGGCAATTTGCAGGAGGAAAGGGACCCGGTCAGGTCATGTGGCTGCCGACGGTAGTGTGGCGAACAAGCATCCAAAGTTTAAGACTAGGTGGAGCGAAGCGCTCGGCGAAATCCTCGACTGGTCAGCAGGCCGACAGAGTGACCCGATCATCATGACAAGCGCCGAAGATGGAAGCGGAATTGGCGCCGCAGTCATCACCTCTATGACAATGGCGAACATTCGCGCTGGAGATCTGAAGGGGGTACGGGACGGCGGTCAGTATATTGGGAAAAAATGAGGTTGATCAGGTTCAGGGTCAAGCCAATTGGGTCAAGTCATATAGGATTGTTTCACTTATGTGGTAAATGTAGCGCGGAGTGTATAGTTTCTACAATTCTTGAGGATCTCCAATGTTACGAGAACTGATCGTCCGGCAAATTCCATGTCATGTTGGCCGATGTTCACGTGCTGAATAATGTCCAAGCATATCTCGACCCGATGGAGGTTATCTGGGCCCTGTTTATCATGATACGCCGACTTGCATGCCCCTAAACGATCCGATGGGGCGCAGTATGAATACAAAAGGCACACCAGATGTATTACTTCATGCTTAATCTCCACTAGATAACCATAGAAAAGATGGAGATCTGCGCCATTTGTTATGCACGTGCAAATCTGCATTCTAAAGTTCCTACCTAAGTAGCTCATTCTTGAAGGGGCGAGTAGAGTACCGGTATAGGGATTTTAAATATGGCCCTATCGGTTTGTAGGACTGAAAAGCCAGCTGTTGGACAGCTCGGAGCCTCGCCGTTGCCCTCATCATGAGAACATCCCTAGTCAAGGGCAGCATGTATGCCCACAAAGCCCCTAGAAATCTGGTGTTGCGGATACCCTGTCTCCAATAACCACAAGGCTATCACTATTTTCTTCGCGACAGGTTATTATGTCTGGACCTATTGTTATCAGCATTGTATTATCCAAGTCTGGGTCTTTCAGCGTTAAGTATCAATATGACTGTATGAAGGGACCACCGCAGCTCTTTTTATATTTTTATACTTTCTATTTGTTTTCTCTTCTAAAAGGGAAACACAATCGGATTAAGAACGAATGTGACCGAGGAAATAGTAATAACCTTGTAATGAGCCAGGTCTAATTAAGATCAAC
Source organism: Stenocarpella maydis (assembly GCA_002270565.1). Classification (NCBI taxonomy): domain Eukaryota; kingdom Fungi; phylum Ascomycota; class Sordariomycetes; order Diaporthales; family Diaporthaceae; genus Stenocarpella; species Stenocarpella maydis. The sequence continues at coordinate 92,434 of NQMI01000168.1, forward strand.
TTCAAGCCGCGCGTCAACTAGACTAGAAACCGACGAACAGTTGTACGGCGAAAAGCAAGCTAGTAATAAATTATTAGCAACAGTGGTTTCTTCGCGGGTGAATTGGCACGTGCGGTAATATTACAAATGCAATATTAAGAGCTGTGAGCCAGTCTTAGGTGTGTTTTCCGACAGGCAAGCCCCTGAAGGAAAATGCACCTGGAACTGGCCGCATTAACAGGCCTGAAGTACATTTGTACCGCTTCTTTCGTGCGCTATCCAGCATTGAGGCATATTAAAACAGGGAGACTTACAGCAGCCAGGCTACTGGACATTGCTCAGCACAGCAAATTAGCTTATACAGCGAAGGCACGAAATGGGTGAAGCAACTGCTACCATGGTGGTACAGACCCATTGTGCAGGTTTCTGCTGAGCAAGTCGAGCTTCAAGTTTGCTGGGAGTAGTTGGCCACTTCCTACTTCAGCTGCTACTTGCTTTGTAGATATTGTTGAACACCTTCCTGAGAGACGTGATGCTCCGGCTTGACCATTCGTCATATTCATGGCCTACCACCGTGACTTCTCCCTCAAATTTACAAGTCGTTTTAAATCCAGGAAACTGCAAACTTCACGGTCATGAAATTAAAACATTGGCCCTCAGTCTGTTCCAACTGTCTCTTCTCTTCTTTTTATTCTCTCCAGAGACCTCGACGCAGAACTCTTTGTCCGATCCCACGCGCAACGTTCAAATACCACTTCTGTTCAAAATGGCATCCATCGACATCTTTCCACCCGTCAGCTTTGGCAGATCTACCTTCTCTGGACTTGAAGTCCTCTACCGCTTCTTTGCCTGGCTCTGGGCTAAATTCTTCGGTGAACCTCAGGAAAGCACCCCTGAAGGCTTCGCTGCGCGCCCCTCCGCCACCTGGGCTGCCGTCCCCAATCTTCTCGCTATCCTGAAAGTCCTGCTGGAGATCCGTGACCGCCTTCAACGGATCAACAAAGACGTGGACAGGAGACTTTTAACGACATTTGTCTTCCGGTGTCGGGGAAGGTGTGACCCAGTTGGCACTCCAGTACTTTACTCATTGCAGTCAGGGCCCTAGGCCCTCTGGGACTTAGTAACAAGAACGACGAATACAATCTCATTGCTTACCCATGGCGTACGTACGCAAAGCCTACCAACATCTGGCTTGGAATGAGGTGGTTGGGATGAGACCTGTAACACGGCGTTGCTGTGTTTTGGTCACTGGGTTGTCTGTTAATGTAGTTGTCTGTTCATATACCTAGGTACTTGTCTAATCAGGTCCGTGTCTCGTCTCGGATCAATGCCTAGTCACAGTCGGACTTCCTATTTGACCCCTGCTTTCGTTCACACCATACTTTTGTGTTCTTTCCCTCGCCCACCGCTAATCCCGGGGTGATCGCTGCCCAGTGTGACTTGGAGCCATTTCCATTAAAAGTATAAATCAAGACCCGGAGACTCAAACAGCATGTCAGCGAGCTCGTACAGATCCTGGCGCATAAGGCCCATTCTTACATCTCTTTCCGAGTAGCGAAGGATCCATATTATGCTCACACACACCTGGGAGCTGAGTCGCGTATGTAAGCCATTTCCAGTCGAGTTGTGAGCGGCATGGGCCTAGCTGACGGTATACAATGATGATAATATCCCAAACCTCAACTTGATTGAGGTTTTTTTTTTTTTGAGATGATGTGATAGTATAGTCTGTCAAGCAGATATTGAAGGACCCTTGTATATCTTGACATTCTGCAAGGCTAGAGGAGTACCCTGGGGTGTCCCTAGGTGCCAGCTCTGGTATCCGGGTTTTCTGTGGCCTTGCGAGGTGGGAGTCTTCCAGAACCCGTTGCGGCCAAGGAATTCGGCTCCACACACTTGATTCAATAAAACGCGGTCCTGGTTCGTCTGTTGTGATGTGATGGCAAATTCCATGACGTAAATTCTCAAGCTCTCGGCGGTTATCAATACCCGTTCCGGTAAGAGAGCGCATATGTGATGCAGAAAGAAAGAGTTCATTCTGAATTACTTTTGCTTCAAATCCATCTTCCAGGCGGGAGGAAGCCAGTAGGTCAAGGTAAAGAAGCCGCAAGTAAGTTGCTCCAAGCTTAGTCCCCCCCCCCCCCAA